>OY282642.1:81618153-82218986 GCA_958299015.1 Tetanocera ferruginea
TTAAAAATATTATTCAAGTCTGACTGTAAGGCAGAAGTATCTTCCGGACAACGTTTTCCTTTAAAATTTTGAAGACCTAAAACATTTACATATATCATTAATATGATGAATAAAAAATAAAGGCACAAGTCCTTGTGGAAAACCAGACGTTGCATTAAATTTGACGGAATTTATATTGTTTATAGAGCCAAAACAAGAGCGAGAGCTCAAGTAGGATTTAATTCATTCAAGAAAAAATCAGTGACATCCAATTTTAGCCAGCTTGGCAACAAGTAAATTATGAGGTTTCTTTATCAAAGACTTTTGAGAAGTCCGTATAAAGAACATCAACTTTCAGAGCAACAGAAGAAATGCAGAACTCCAAAAAAACAGCTAGATAAGTAACAGTAAACTTACCGGAAATAAAGACATGTTGTTGAGGATAACAAAGAAAACGTTTAATGATAAAAAATAGCTGATCTTTGATAATACTTTCAAAAAGTGTTGAGACATTTGAAAGCTTAGAAATGGGTCTATAATTAGACACATCACTTTTAAAGCCAGTTTTAAAAACTGGAGTAATTTCTGCAATGTTTCAACAATCAATAAAGGAATACGTAGCTAAATATTTATTAAAAATAATGCAGAGCGGTACAGAAAATACTTTTGCACTCCTAAGAAACGCAATAGAAGAAATTCCATCACTGTCTGCTTTAACAGAGCTTTTCATAGCCAACATCTTTTTCGCATTGAAAACATCCCTCTCCGAAATAGACAAAGATCCAAAGTCAACTAATGCATCAACATTAGCCAAAAAAGATGAATCAATCGTCACCGTATCTTCATTTTAGTTGGATTTAAAAATGTTTGCAAAAAGGTTAACAGTGTCATTGAGCGAGGTTGATAGTAAGCCATTGTAAGTCATTGACGAGGGAATATAAGAGTCACTTTTTTTTGATTGGATAAAATTTCAGAATGATTTGGTATTAGCACTGATATTATTTTCAGAGCGCAAAATATAATGCTTATACAAAAAGTTATTTAAGAAATTGAATTCCCTCATATAATGCTTATATTTATATTTATGCTCTGCTAAATTAGTTAATTTACATAACTTTAAAAATATGTTACGTTCTTTTTATAACTTATAATTTTTAGCCGGTAAGCGCGGAATTATAGAAACACAAACATAAAAAAAACGCGATTTGAATAGTTCAAAACACGCGACAACTTTTTTGTTACTAAAAAGATCACACCAATTAAAGTTCTGAAAACATTCACTTAAATACTTAAAGTTACAAGGCTTAAAGTTAAAGAAGAAATTAGAGATAAAATCCTTATAGATACGCCAAAAATTGGCCTAAGCTAAAGCATTAAAAAGCAGAAAAAATGCTTTTTGAAAAAATAATCAATTATTTCGCGCAAAAGGGTCGGTTTTGTGTAATACTTTTGCTGCCTTGAATTATATTTTTTTCTTTAGTCTTTCTTTGTATTAATCACGTAAGTTCATTACATTTTATAAGTAGTATTTTGTTTAGAGAAAGAAGGTAGTATTTTCTCAGAAAGAAGTTGGTATTCTTTGTCACATATACATGACCTTTTACTTTATGTTATGTAGTTGAAAATGCATTAGAGCGTAGTAGACGATATCAATATGGCGATAATTTATATCGTTAAAAATTTTCTATACGATACTAAAGGGTGTTTTTGTATGACAGTTTTGTCTGACAGTTGTTTTGACAGTTTAAAGTGACGTCTCTACTCAGTATTGTTTGGCAAATCATCATGAATAGGTTAACTCCAGAACAACGCTTTCAAATCGTTGAAATTTATTTTCAAAAACAGTGTTCAATTAAAAATGTTTATAGAGCACTTCGTGAATTTTATGATGCACATAATCGTCCGTCTGAGACCACCATAAAGAACGTAATTACTAAATTACCGTATTTGGAGCAAAGATAATTCACACGCCGTTCAAGAATTACCAATGCATCCCGATAAATGTACTGTTTGGTGCGGTCTATGGGCTGGTGGAATTATCGGTCCTTATTTCTTTAAAAATGAGGAAGGACGACGCCTTACCGTGAATGGAAATCGATACAGAACCATGATCAATGAATTTTTGTTGCCAAATCTTCAAGATATGGTTGTGGACGAAATGTGGTTTCAACAGGATGGTACCACTTGTCATATTGCGGGCAAAACAATCGACTTATTGAAAGAAAATTTAAACGAAAACATTATTTCAAGAAATGGAACGGTGAATGGGGCTCCGTATCGTGTGATTTGACGCCATTTTATTATTTTTTGTGGGGATACGTGAAGTCATTGGTTTATGTGGATAAACCAGCAACGATTGACGCTTTGGAAACCAATATTCAACGTGTCATTGCTGAAATACGCCCTCAAATGCTTGAAAAGGTGGTCGAAAATTGGACCTCCAGAATGACCTTTGTGCAAAATAGTCGTGGTGGCCATATGCCCGAAATTATATTTAATTGTTAAATGCCAAGAAATTATCTACCAAATAAAAAATTTGTTTGGCCATTTCATAATTTGGCATGTGTTTTATTTAAATTTTAAATCGTCAAACGTAAAAGGAAAAAGGCTATTTTCCTTTGAAAATGGTTTGTTGGTAACGAGATCATTACTTTATTGAACATGATTTCGATATCGGACCTATATCGATATTAAAATCTCGATTTTGCAGCGATCGAAAATTTAATGGATTGTGTTAGTTTAATCCAAGCCCAAATTAGTTTAACCCTTTCCGACAGTATGCTCGCAATTGGGTGTATTAATTTAATTCTTATTAATGCAAAATGATCTTTTTAGTGCGGTATTTTGCAAGTTTCTGCAAATAAATGGTAACAGTAAGTATTCAAATTTATTTAAATTACTTAAAATTTGATAAATATCATCAATAAATGCTTTTACGATCAAACCCTTATAAACTTTAATAAGAAAGTGATATTCGATTTTGATTTTCTAACATAATTTATTTTTTAACCACTTTCAGTGAATTCGAAAATCGGTTTTTATCTCCAATTAGACCGAAGTGCTGTAATTATGTGTATGTTGAAAATTATCGAGCAATTTGATAAAACAGTTTATTTCATTGATTTTTCTGCATACAAAACCGATAGGTTCTAAAAAATTATCAAATTTAAAACAATAGTTATTCCAAAGGTTGGAAAAGGTAAGCCCAAACGCAAAGCAATGTAACTCAAGCTCAAATCAGTTAAACTGCCAAACACAAATCAATTTAAGCGCAAATCAATTTAACTCAAACGCAAATGAAATGAACCCAAACGCAAATTTAATTAAACTAAACGCAAAATCTTAAACGAGGTTTCTGAGTGCGTTTCAAATAGTAGAGATATACTAATCTAAAGCAAGATTTATATACGAATGTGGTTTTAATTTACATTTAAGAAGAAGCCAAGTCAGGTAGCAGAGCAAGAGTAATTTTTTCCTTAGTCCTATAAATAAATAGTAATGTCACTATTAATTATGAGATAATATCACATTCTACATTTAGCTTTGGAAACTTTTGTTAATTTTTGCAAGAACTTTTTGAAAAGCTTAAAGGAACAGCATATCGAGAAGGGTTTTAGATTTTTTACAATGCAAAGTTCAACAAAACGAAACAACTTCGAGCTGCGATAGCAAATAGCAACCTAAACTACCTCCTTACTCCCCAATGCTTAACCCTATAAAAAAAAATTATTTTCAAACGTTAAAACATGTGTTCGACAACTGTTAGTCGAAGTGAATCAGGATTAAGATATGCAAACCATTATTGAAGATAGTGTTCGTCGAATACCAACTACCGATTGTGCCAACTACATTACAGGCATGCTTACAAAAGCTGCCTCATCACAAATTTTTACTTAATTACCCAGCAAACATTATGAGTCTTTTATGACTCTTTTAATACTCATATTTATGAGTCTGAGCGCTCATAATGAGCTCATAAAAGACATCGATAAGAGCGTGTTTCCCTTCCTGGAAGTGCACACAGATCTGAGTCCGAAATATGACTCTTATAAGAGTCCAAAATATGTGTGTTTTAAGAGTCAGAATTATGATTGTTTTCGGAGTCTTATAAGAGTCATGTTTAAGAGTCTTTTATGACTCATAATAAACAAATATTATGAGTCCTTTAAGAGTCTTTTAAGACTCAAATTTATGAGCTCATAAAATGCTCATAAAAGAGTCTAATATAAGCGTGTTACCCTTTCTGGAAGGGCACACAGATCTGAGTCCGAAATATGGCTCTTATAAGAGTCCGGAATATGTGTGTTTTAAGAGTCAGGATTATGAATGTTTTCGGAGTCTTATAAGAGTCATATTTGAGAGTCTTTTACGACTCTTAAAAAACAAAAAGAATATACCCTTTTTCGTGTTATAATTATTTGTGTTTATTTAAAATTCTTAAACAATAACATAAATTTTATTTCATCGGAAGTTTCGATCTCTTGCATAATTTTGAAGAATGTCCAAAGTGTTGACTGGACGCTGTGTATTGAAATAACAAATGCTTCTAAAAATTTGTATTTAACAAAGCTGTTTATCGAAAAAGTTGCTCTGAATTATATATGGGTGGCTAAGTGATAATATGAGCGCTCAGAAAACCATCATAAATATGAGCTTTTTCTGAGTCATTAATATGTGCGCTCATAAAACGTTCATAAATAAGAATCTTTTCAGACTCATTATTATGTGCGCTCATAAAACGTTCATAAATAAGAGTCTTTTCGGAGTCATAAAAATGTGCGCTCATAAAACGTTCATTAATAAGAGTCTTTTTGGACTCAAAATTGTGAGCGCTCATAATATCGTCAGAAAATACCCTCTTTTAAGAGTCATAAAAATGAGCGCTCTTATAAATATTTATTGGGTATTTCTTAGTATATTTTGAAAATGAATTAATTTAAGTAGAAATAATATTGAAATAAATAATAAATAAATTAATAATATTAAATATGCTCAACTCATTATGACACGTTCACTTCTTATTTGTTTTGCGTTTCGGTTGATATGATTAGAGCTTAGCATAAACTGTTATGCATTTAGTTTAATTTAATTTGCGTTCGGGTTAATTCCATTTGCGTTTGGGTTAAAAGTAAGTGCGTTTGAGTTAAATAAATGTGCGCATGCTAAATTTATGTCCTACATTTAGCATGTTTAGTAAGCTTAGTTACCACATTTCAAGATTTTTAAAATTTTGTTACTGTTTTTAATACCTATTATTTGCTACTTTTCTCTACACTGCTGCTTGTTTCACTGCGAATCATCTTTAGTTATTCCAAGCAATTGCTAAAAAATCATTTGTATGCATTGGTTTTTGTTTTTTTGGTATGCGAGTATTTGTTCTTGTTATCTTATTTTGCGCTCGTTTCCGGAATGCGAAATGAATGAATCGTATGAGTGTTTAATATCATTTTGTTTTTTTTTTTCCTAGTTCTAGCTATTAAGCATTTAACATTATGTTGTGTTTCTATTCTTAAAGTGTCGAAAACTAAAGCCTTTTTGATGATAAGTAATACAAAAACGTATGAAATACTTAAGAGGTTTCATGTGTATGTTTATTTGTGAAGAAGTGAACACACTGAGCCTCAAAAACTGTTGCGCACTTTGTGCTCTTGTGGCTGCTCCAGTTATTTATATCATCATGTTAATTAACTCTTTGGATGTTGTTGTTGTTTTCTTTTTATTTCTGTTTCCTTCTTTACCGTACTTTTTGCCTTAGGATAACTTATTAAGTTGTGTTTATGACAGCCCGAAACAGCAACAGCAAATGACAAGAATTATTTATTTGATAGTATATCACACACATCGATGTTAAAAGTTTAAGTAATGAATAGATAAGTTGTGAAGTCATCGTTTTGAATCGTAGAATATATATGTAAATTTTATAAAAAAAGTAAAAACTGTGTTTACTTTTGGTTTATGATATTGATTCGTTTTGTTTGGTAATACACTGCATTTTAATAATCTATATATATAAAAATCAATTGCGTGTGCGTTAGTCTTGCTAAGGCTCGGAAACGGCACGACCGATTTTATTATTTTTTTTTTTTACTCTTTGCCTTAATATGGATGTGGTTTAGAAAAAAAGAAATTGACAAACAACTCGAAGGAACTGCGAAAAAATCGAAAAATAGAAATTGGTACTTTTGTATGGGTATTGCCACTTCTAACTGCCTTAAAAAGCCATAAAACTTAACGGCTGGACGGATTTATCTCAAATTCGGCACACCTATTACTTGAATCCGAGATTAGGCATACTTAGTTTTGGCCCTTTGCTAGAAATGCAAATGTACCTACTAACGTCCTTTTTCATCGAAAATGTTCGTAACTGATCGATTCCGAACCACATAAAATTCGCACATGGTTTGCTTTTATCAGATCTACATGTTTCCCTTCGAATTCGAACGAGTCTTTGATAGAAGCTGTGGATAATGGAACTGGTGGAATTTACTTCCTTGATGCTCCCGGAGGGACTGGAAAAACGTTATTAACTTCATTTCTTTTGGCGAGGATTCGATCGCAGAATAAAGTTGACCTAACATTGGCTTCATCTGAAACAGGCGCGGATACAAGGGGGGGTAAAGGGGGTAATTACCCCCCCCCAAGAACTTTTAAATACTTTACTTTTTAATACTTTATTTGAAGAAAATAATTGTGCCCACAGCTTAAGGGTACTTTTATGTATATATAAGCCATTCTGAAGGCTTTTTTGAAAAAATTACTACAAATTTTTTTTTTTTTTTGTTTTGTGATGTCATTTGCGTGTAGGTGCCGTTTTTATGAAGCGATGCGAGATGAGTAGCACCTTTTTGCTTGTAGAATAACAAAATCTGTAGTCATCTGCAAAAAAAATATAATTATATGTAAAGCAAGCACTTACGTCAAGGTAGTAACTTCACCTTTATTTAAAATAAGCCTGAAAATAAAGTTACAGCACGTTATGTACTCAAATTTACAGCCATTTTTTAAACAATCAATTTTAAAGACGCGTTATTTTCTTACACTGAGAAAAAAAACATACTTTAAAATTAAACAAAAAATTTTGAAATAGAAATTTAACGCCTTTGCGTTTCTACAAAACAAAAATTACAATAAGTGTGTTTAATTTTCAACTACCAATAAACTACTTTCTTTTTTTTATTTTCTCTCATTATTTCTTTGAAAAAACAAACAAAAATTTGAATACAAGAAAATTTTTGAATTTTTTGAATTGGTTTGAAAAATATCGAACATACGATAAAATAAAAACTAATTAATTAAATATTAAAATATATCAAATGCAAAATTCTTCGAAAGGAGTTAACATTCGGAGGTCCCGAGGGTAGCTGTCTGTGCATCTGATGCTAAAAACTCCGTAAAGCTAAAAAAATGGCATCGAAATATGCTTTAAAATATTTGTTTTAAATTTGTTTTTCGTAACAAAAACATTGTTTTAAAAACAAAAACTTTTGTTTTGAATTTAAATTTAAATACAGTTGTGTTTAATTTTAATGAATTTGTTTCAGGCTCTATTTCAAAAACAAATTCGTTAGATATGAACACAATTTCATTTGATTTTAACACATTTTTCCCTCAGTGTACAAATAAAAATTTAAAAAAAAAATTTGAAGTTATTACTCAGTAGACCGGATTGAAATTTAGATTTCGCCGGTCGGGGTCTCAAAAGTTAGAAGAACTCATTAAAATAGTTTCTGCATATTTTTTTTTCTAATCGGAGAAAAACCGCCGGAGCAATTTTGATTCTCCTGAAGGTCCTTTTTGGTAAAAAAAACATGTTTTTGCTTGTAACTTTTTATTTTTCACAGAACGCATATCCACATCTTCTTAAATGTTAAATTTCTTAATCATACTAACATTTTGACATAAAAAAATTGTGAAAATTTTGTTTTATTATAACTCTTATTAACCACCAAAAATTGAATTTTTTGATATTTTTAAAAAGACATTTTTTTTAAAACCGCTTTAAGAGACACATTTTTTTCTAGATTTACGTGAAAGGGTTATTGTTAGAAAGGTATTAAGTTCTTCTTTCTTTCTGTGTATCGCTTTAATCAAAGCTGTATGCGAAAACTGACAGAATGTGAGAAATTTCATTTGTTCACAACTTTATCGTCCAGTTTTCGATGAATTTGTTGTTTAATCACAAAGCTTTGATTAAAGCGATAAACAGAACAAAAGAAGAACTTAATACCTTTACAACAATAACAATTCAGCGTAAATCTAATAAAAAATGTGTCTTTTACAGCGGTTTTAAAAAAATGACTTTTTAAAAATAGCAAAAAATTCAATTTTTGGTGGTCAATAAGAGTTATAATGAAACAAATTTTAACATTTTTTGTATTTCAAAATGTTAGTATGAGTAAGAAATTTAACATTTAAGAAGATGTGGGTATGCGTTCTGTGAAAAATAAAAAGTTACAAGCAAAAACATGTTTTTTTTACCAAAAAGGACCTTCAGGAGAATCAAAATTGCTCCGGCGGTTTTTCTCCGATTAGAAAAAAAAGTATGCAGAAACTATTTTAATGAGTTCCTCAAACTTTTGAGACCCCGACCGGTTGACATTTTTTTTATCCATATAAGAATGATCCGGCCTACTACTCAGCGTGAGTGTTTGCTTTATAATAATTAAATTTTTGCAAAATATTAACGATTCGTTTAAAAATGTTCTTTATATGAAATCATTGAGCAAGCAACATTGATTTTGATACGAATCGGTAATACAAATTGGTAGATCAATATAATAGATTTAGCAAAATTATCAGAAAAAGAACTGATTTTCTTGTTTTTGCCTATAGCTCAAAAACTCGAGCTGATGGAGAAAAACGGAGTTCATTTTTGAAATCTGGAAACCCAATTTGTCTATAATCATCTGAAAAATCTTCGACACCAGAACGTACGTCGCGCAGTGTAATCAGTATTCATTTTGTATTGTTCATTTAGTTTTCAAAGTGTACCGTATCATAGTCGTAACGAGAACACTAACTTTCAAATGGCTTTTATTTTTTTTTTATTGAAAATAACTATGTTTTTTCATTGCACATACTTGAAAATATAATTATGCAATTTTTTTATAATGGAATAAATGTGAAAACTTTGAATAAATCAACCTTAATTCTAAAATAAGTTAAATTTAGAGTTTTCTTTACTTTTAGCTAAGATATTATTCCAGAAAAACGGAGAAATAAATAAATACGAAAATGTGCGTGTATGTGTCTGGGAAAAATGCTTCTTAAACAATTCAATAATTTCAATTCAAAAAAGTACAATTTGTCTATTTGTAAAAAGACAAAAGTTTCTCAAAACGAAAATGTGTGTCTTTGATAATTTACCCCCCCCAAGATTTTTTCCAGATCCGCCCCTGATCTGAAATAGCAGCAACTTTGTTAGATGTTGGGCGAACGGCACATTCTGCCTTGAAATTGCCTCTGAACATGCAAATCAACGAGACACCAGCTTGCAACATCGCCAAAAACTGCGCAATGGCAAAGGTTCTACAGATATGCAAATTGATCGTTTGGGACGAATGCACGATAGCCCATAAGAGATCATTGGAGGCGCTGGACCGAACGCTGAAAGATCTTCGTGACAACCAAAACGTTTTTGGTGGAGCCATGATTCTGTTGTCCGGTGATTTTTGTCAGACTCTTCCAGTTATTCCACGGTTAATTGTAACTGATGAACTAAACGCGTGCTTGAAATCATCAAATTTGTGGCGGCATGTGAAGACACTCCGATTAACGACTAACATGTGAGTGTTTTTTCAACAAGATCAATGTGCTGATGTATTTTCAAAGAAATTGTTGGACCTAGGTAACGGAAAAATCACATTTGACATCTCCACTGGATTCATCACACCGCCCACTGATTGCTGTCAGTTGACCGATTCAAAGGAGAAGCTCATTCGACCTGTTTTTCTGAACGTAGAGTAATCTTTAAAAATCATATTTGGTTAAAGATTGGCTCCGAAAAACAAATATGTCGATGACCTCAACGCGACTATTCAAAATTTCATTCCGGGACAGCTGTTGTCCTTCAAATCGGTTGACACAATTATCAACCAAGATGAGGTTGTGAACTATCCCATAGAATTTTTGAATTCACTGGAATTGCCTGAATTACCACCTCACAATTTGCAATTAAAAGTAGGCTCTCAGTCATCATCATGTTGAGCAACATCAACCAACCTCTACTCGATAATGGCATGAGACTAGCTGTCAAAAAACTTATGAACAACGTAATCGAGGCGACGATTATCAAAGGAAAGTATAAAGGAGAGGATGTTTTGGTTCCGCTCATCCCGATGGTTCCAACGGACATTCCCTTCGTTTTAAACGGCTGCAATTCCCCGAGCGTCTGGCCTTCAAGATGACTATCAACAAATCACAGGGCCAGTCGTTGGAAGTTTGCGGAATCAACGTGGTGTTTCCGTATTTCGCACATGGGCAACTGTATGTCGCCTGTTCGCGTATCGGAAAGCCATCCTCATTGCTTATATAAGCGCCGAAAAAGCAAAACAAAAAACATATTTTATCAAAAAGCTTTAAATGTTAACTCAATTTATTTTTTTTTTAATAAAAGGCATTGATTTGAAACAAACAAAATTCAAACCGTACACGATGCGGCCAATATTATCGATCTCAACAACTTCATAAGCAAATCGCAAATTTTTATATATTTTTTCTACACAAATTATTAAACTCTACGTCATTTAAGCAAAAATAAAAATTTCCTAAGCTCGCACAGAGCAATCTATTGAAAAAAATGGATACATTGAATATTATAAAAATGGAGTTTTGGAAAAACTCCATTTGCCGGGTCAGCCAGTCTTTATAATAAAAATTATTATAAATAAATGTAAACAGCATTAACAATGTCATGTATGGAGATGAAGCGAAGAATGAAAATTGCCCAAGGTTCTACCCCTCTCGATTGACAAAACTGATACTCTACAAGACACTCATCATACGTGGCGCTGAAGCATGGTTGGTATCGCAAACAGATGCAGCTGCTCTTGGAATGCTCGAGAGGAAAGTTCTTCGCAAAATCGTTGGTCCTGTTTGCGATGACTATCGCATTCGAATGAATCATGAACTAACTGCACGAGCTCTACGGCGACATGAACTTAGTTCAGTGTACAACAACACAGCAACTGGCTGGGTCATGTCTTTCGTATGGATGGAAAGTTTCAGAATGGGATCTGCATTCGTTTTGAAGATCGAAGCATTTAGGTAGCTCAAAAATTGTTTGGTTTAAAAAAATCAATTTAGATCAATTCACAGACTGCCTATGAATTCAATTGCCTCAAAACTGGTCACAGTAAACATAATATATTAATTGCATCAAATTAACATAGTTGCTAGTAATAACATACTATATTAATGGTAACAAAGAAACTTGCTTATGCAAACTATTGATAGTACACTGAGCTAAAAAACAACGTAAAATCAAAGAAAACCACTTCGATTCAAATATTTTTCGGAACAATTTGGCACCAAACACGAAAATATTCAATTCGAAGTGTTTCCACTTCGAAAAACAGAAATCCAGTTTGATGTTATTTTCACTTTAAACTAAAGTTTTAAGCACTTTGAAATGAAAAGCATTCCACTTCAATTTAACGTGGATTTAGATTTATTTTAAAAAGGAATCATATTCAATTCAAATACTTACATCTTTATTTTAAATGCACTATAGCTTTGATTCAAAATCGTTATATGAATGAATCAAAGTGAAAATAACTTTGAATCAAATCCCCACAATTTTTGATATCAAATGGATACATAAAAATAAGTAAAAAAATAATATTTTTTCTCAGAAATTTTCTTTTATTGACACATAAAAAACATTTGGTAAATTACTTTAACTAATTTATTATTTGGAAATACTAAAATATATTAATCTAAATAAGTATTGTATTAACAGATTGTATTATGTCGAGTTCTAGCGATAACTTGTACCTTAAATATTCAAAAAATGTCGTCTTATTTCCTCCATGAAGAACTTCTCTCAGAATTCAGTCCAGAGCCCAAAGTTAGCAATTACTTTTGAATAACGTCTTTATTTGCATTTACTGCTTTTATTTTTACACAATACCTTAACATGTACTTAAGCAGGATTTACTTTCCAGCTTCCGCTCTTTGTTTCAGAAAACTAAAACTATTTTTATATTTTATTTTGACAAATGAAAGTATGCAACTTCAAATTGAAGTGTCTTCAACTTCGTTTTCACTTTTAACGACTTCAACTCTAAACAATGGAATTTTTCAACTTACTTTCGAATTTGATATACTTCATTGAAAATAAAAGTAAGTGCATTCATCATTATTTTGAAGTTTTTCTACTTCTTTTTGAATAACAAAATGTTTTCATATTTGATTTGAAGGCTTTCATGGTGAATTTAAAGACGATTTTTTAAAAATGGAACAACGTAAAATTGATACGATATTATTTAATTTTAAGTTGTGATTTTTCCCTGAGTGTAACCGTAAAAGACGAACATATTTCTAGTAAAAATAAACTTGTTTGCTCTCAATAAGTTTTCAAACATAATAGTTCCCTCTGTCATTATGTTTGTGGTAAATATATTTTTTTTTGCGTGCACAAACGGATATTCTTTTAGGAGACTTCTCTTTAAGCTGCAGCTTAGGCATCAACAAAGCAGTAAAATCTTTGAAAATCTCATACAAATAGAGCTACAATTTACCCTTACCAATCAGTCGTGGAGGTATTTTACCTTCGGTCAAATCAAAGATTTACACCCAGGAACTACATCCAGGAAGCTAAGTAGAAAAACTCAGACAACGTGCTCTATATGTGATTAAAACATTTGCCAAGGACAATTAACTACAATTTTCACTAACTACAGTATGTTTTTCTTCGAATCGCCTTCTCAAATATTGAAAACCACAGATGGTAATTCCTCCAGTGGTGGAAGAAACACTTTCGACATAAGCTTTTATTCTAGGGGGTGTCTTTTTATATTCATTTTTTCCCCAATATAATGCGACACTGATGAGTCGATCTATCCATGTCCGTCCGTCCGTCCGTCTGTGTGTTGTCCGTAAACACAGGATAAGAATAAGTAGTTGAGATAATTCCATGAAACTTGGTTCACATGGACCCAAGGATATGCACTGTAGAATAGTTTAATAGTAATAGTAACTAATAGAACAATAGTTGAATAATTTAATCTTCCTATCTGACATACGACCATAATATTGAAATTACTTTATAGAGGAAATTACTGCTACTTATCCCAAGGATCTGCACGATCAACATTTTTTTTTTTGTAATCCACCTCAAGTTTTTTTATGGCGGCCTCGGTAGTGGAGTGGTTAGCGTGCTTGACTGCCAAAACAGAGGTTCTGAGTTCGAATCCCGGTTCGAAGCCATGGTCCTACGCTTTGACCTTTATTCTTTTATCATTTTTTTATCAACAGAAATTAAAAATTCACCATTATATACAACTTAAGAAGTTGTAGTTGGTCGTAGAGATGTTTGCTAAATAACTCGAATTGACTGAGGTAAAGGCATAACACTTGCCTATGATTCAAATTCACATGTTAATGTGGCGCTCTGCAACACAAACAACATTCTACACTTGTATCTCTTGATTACATTTCACTCCTACTTATCTATCTCCCCATTTCCGAACTAAGACAGACTTGACTGAATATGTTTTGACACCCCTGTTCTAAAGCTAAAAACAAACAAAAAAGAGTCGGGCTAGACCTACTTTACTTGTTTAATATTTAAGTTGTCTTCTTTTTGTTTTCACCACCAGATGGATCTTAATAAGCATATTATTCATTAAATTTTCCGAAGATCGGGTACTTATCTTTTGACCTTTCTCTAGTACCAACCAGCCCAAGCTGATAAACGTTATTCGGCGACGGATTGCTCAACATAATTTTTTTTTTCTTCAATCAATTCCACAAGTTTTCGATCGGATATAGGTCAGCCGACTGTGGTGGCCAAATTAAACTATTTATATCTTATCCAAAATCCATATTGTGATTATTTTCACCTCATGTTTGGGATCAAAACACTGAGAAAATTGTGTTCTTTTACGTTTATTTTCATTTTAAAAACGTACATTTTAAGACGAGCTTCTAAAACGTTCGTTTGATTTTCTCTAATAAACATTTTAACATGAGTTTAAAACGTTCGTTTGATATTTTAAAATTAACATTTTCAAAATTGCTTGCAATTCTTCTAATTTTTCTAAAATGTTTATCCGTATAAAGGTAATCTTTATGAAGCTTCTCAATTCCAGTGCAAAATATCCTTATATTGCTGCTTAAAAATCAAATATGGCTTCGTTAGAGAGTTATCTGCCAGTCGTAAACATTGTAGAACTCGAATCGAATCTACAACTATCAAATCTTTAAATTTCTTGATCTTATAGGAAAAAATTTATTTCGGAATTTGGTGGAAGGGGTTGTATAAAATACATAAGTTAAGTCTGCACTTGTTTGCTTTAAGTCTAACAATTTATTCGAAAAATAATATGAAACAAATCATCAAGTTTTAATTGTCAATCTTAAGTTGTAAACATAGCGCAAGTAGAATTGTTAAGCAACCTCATGGAATTGCAGCCAATAGCTCACACGTTCAATTTTGTAGATTATTTCAACTGTGCTCAAGCAAAAAAGCTGAATTACACAGTTTTTCTTTGAATTTGGTTTCAAACAAATAAAAACAAATACGATATAACTTGTTCATACAAAATTCTAGTGTTTTTTTTTTTTTAAATTAAAAGGTTTTTTTATGTGTGTCAATTGGTTGTATTAAAAGCATTTTTGACAACGTATTTCTTTTGCAGGGAAGCAGAAAATGATCTGGATGACGATGGCTCTTCAAAATCGAAGGTTCTGAAATAATATCAGTTATTTACGTTTGATCTATTTTTTAGTTCTGCCTTCTTATTGCAGCTTGCAATATTCCTAAAATGGTTTAAGATTGGTATACTGGTTGTTGTCTGGTGCATATTTACAACATTTTTGTTGTTAAAACACGAGCATGAAGAGAAACCAAGACTACTGACCGTTCCCGCAAATAGTGCTAAAGGTAATTTTGCGGTGAAATTTTACATAACCTTTTTCTATTAACCATATTGTTATTAGATTATACAATACTCGAGGAACCACGCGATGGTCGCTTAGGCGTCTTTCTCAAAGGGGCGTTTGTAACACCAGACGTTATTATTTCGGAATCTGATAAAAAGTCAGAACTAACAATGCAGGTGCAACGTCTTTTATATGATGGTAATAATGTTTTGATCGACACCCAAAGTATTTCGGAAACGGTGAATTTGGATATTTTGGATCCCAGTGTAGTCAATGAACACAACAAAGATGGACTCGTGGAAAAAATATTGGAAATAACCATTCCTGCTGATGACCCTAACAAACCTGCACAGTCAACCAAAATGGTCCTGCACTTAACAACAAATCTCGGAAAAGACTTTCCACTGCAGCTTACTTTAAATGACTCGCCTATTGTAAGAAAAGATGGTGTCATTTATGCAGCAGTCGTTTTATTGGCTCTCTATGTTCTGATTATTTGGGATATTGTACATCGTACATTTGCTGCAATACTTGCCTCAACGCTAGCTATTGGTATTTTGGCCATTCTCAATAACCGACCCACTATGGCAACGATAATGAGTTGGATTGATGAAGAGACTCTGTTGCTGTTATTTGGTATGATGGTCATAGTTGCAATATTGTCTGATACGGGCGTTTTTGATTATCTAGCAGTTTTGGCATATAAGGTCAGTATTTCACAAGTGCTAAGGAGTTTTAGTTTTTTAGGGACATATTAAACGTTATAACTACATGCTTAAACCGTGCTTAAGTTATAAGAAAACGGTTTTATTTATTCCTAAACTTATAAACTTATTTTACTAATGTGGGTTTTATGAGAGGTGGGCGTGTTTGTGGGCAGATTTGTACACAAATTAATACTGTAACATACAGACATGCCAAGTTTTATCGATGTAGCCCAAAAATCAACCTTTGTATAGAGTCTCAATATTGAAGATAGCATGGGAGGAGTGCATGTTCGTGGGTGGGTAACACCTGTTTTTTGTTCGTCTTTACTGTGATTAAAAGAACATACATATGAAGTTTTATTTCTATAGCTTTAATATAACTCTTTATAAAGATTTAAATTTTATTGTTGTATGGGTTGTGAGGGGTTCGTAGGCGGACCACGCCTTTTTCTTGTACACACATTTTTTGAATCAAAAATACATATGTACAGATTGAATTTTATTTCTATAGCTCAAATTCAATTCTATATGTAGCAATTTAAATTTTGTTGTTAAATGGCAGATGGGCGTTTTCGTAGGTGGACCACGCCTATTTCTTGTACGCGTCTTTTTTTTAATAAAAAATAAATACTTATTACTATAACATAATTCCGTAAAATGTGAGTGCGGAATGCTTGATTTTTTTGAAAAATTTCAGAGCATATTTTTAGGCATTTTCTGTTTTGTGATTTATTGAAACTTCAAAAACTTTATATTTTTTTTTTCAGTTTGGAAGTTTCAGTTTTACAAAATATTTTTAAACATATTTCGTCGTACCTACTATGGTTTCCGTTTTTACTTTGAGGCATTTTATGAGTATTTGGAACTAAAATAATTTGAATAATTTAAAATCGAATAAGTGGAAACGGGCCCGTCATTTTTGACGGGAAAGAACTAGTCAAATAATATTTCTGTACAATCCTCTAAATATGCTTTCATATTTTTGGATGTATGTGAGGTCGGCGTGTTCTTGATCTTATTTGAACCAATTTTCATGTAACTATATCAACTCTTTCTTCTTATCCTGTGTTTGCGGACAACACACAGATGGACGAACAGGGCTAAATCAACACACGAGGTGACGTTTTCAATACCGAACTCACTTATTTATAGGTGTTACGAACTTTTGCACAAAGTTATTATACCCTGACTTTACAGGTTAAGGTTAGGTTAGGTTAGGTAAGAAGGGTCGTGCACCTATGATGTGTTTACGTGGGGGCTTTTTGGTCCATTACGAATCCCTTATTTTATAATTTTTATTCCATTTAGGTTGTGGTACCCATTAAACCATGTTCCTTCTTATTCCCGTTCCCGGAAACCATCTTGTGCTTTAAGTGAACTCCCATATTGGGTATTCACACAGAAAGTGCGTGATTGTTTCCGTTTCTTCCGGATCATAACAGCTTCGACAATAGTCTGGTGCTATAATACTAACCCTATTGGCCATCACACCGATGGGGCAGTGGCCTGTTAGGATTCCCACCATTTTCCGGATATCCGTTTAGATTTAGATATCCTAGAGTTTAGATTAGAGTTTAGATTAGAAGGCTCTTAGTTCTGTTCTCGTTAAGTTCTGGCCAGAGTCTTTTAGAGTCAGTTTGTGTTAGCATTATATCTGGCTTTGAGGTCAATACTTCTTTTGATGACGCCTATTGAAATTTACACATGTGTAATGGTTATGTTTGCATCTATCGTTCCTCCACTTCTTGCCAGCTCATCTGCTTTGTCATTCCCTTCTACATTGCTGTGTCCGGGAATCCAGAAGAGAGTGACATTATGTGTATAACAGACAATGTTCAGGACTTGTTTACAATTGAGTACCGTTCAAACTGCTGTCATTTTGCTTTCCAGCGCTTTTATGGCCGCGTGCCTATCTACAAAAATTTCTAGCTTTGTGGGGGTTAGATTTTTACCTGTTCTGCTTTTTGGCCTGTGTTGCTTTTTCAATCACATAGATTTCTGCCTGAAAAACACTGCAGTAATCAGGAAGTTTGTACAAATCCTTGATCTGTAGTGTTTCGCTGAACACACCTGATCCTGTTCCTTTCTCCATTTCGGAGCCAACAGTGAAGAAATGGAGATTACCATAAGGTTCTACAGTCATATCTTCCCATTCTTGTCAACTGGTAATGAATGTGGTATATTTTATACCGTATCTCACACTAGGTATGATGTAGTTGGTTGTTCCTTTTTTCAGTTCCATAGAGATTCAGAATAAGTACATGTGGCTTGTGTCTCACTAAGACAAATCGCGCTCTTAAGGAACTCTTCTATTGGAAGAAGATGACACGCATCATTTCTAGACTCGCCTGTAGCATAGATCTCATGTCTACTGTTACTCCTATGCACGTTAACTTTTGGACTCCTGCTAGAGAGTCAAGTTGGCTCTTTTTGTGCATAATTTTCCACCAAACTAGAAAGCCGTAAGTGAGAATAAATCTGACAATCGCTGTATGCATGCAATAGATGATGTGCGGTCGCAGTGCACATTTCTAACCGAAGGTCCTATGGCATGCAAAATTGCTCATAGTCCGTTTTTTCCTTCTTTCCTCTGTGTTGTGTTTCCAGCTGAGCTTGTTTTCAAGGATAGTTCTAATATATTCGGTCTTGATTGGATTCACACCTAGGTCCACGTTCGTTTCTGCCCATATTGATAGTTCTTTTAGTGTTCCCGATATTATATTACTAATTGTTTGCAGGCATTTTCTGCATATTAGGATGGCAACGTCGTCGGCTATCACTTTTGTTCCACCAGTTTGGAAAGGATGTTGTCAAGCACAATAATCCAAAGAAGCGGGATATATCTCATCCCTGTGGAGTTCCTCTTGTGGTCACCTTCCTTACCACACTCAACCTCATTTGTACATTTAAACGGCTGCTATTCAGGATTTCATTAAACCATTTGGTATTCCTGCTGTTTACTCATTTTTCCACTAAAGTATTTCTTATAAATTCCATATTTTTATTGTTTAATGCACCTTCGATATCTAAAAACGTTGCTAAAGTGTATGCTTTGTGATGAAGGGTTCCTTCTATGTATGACCGACACCACATCGTGCAGTGCTGTCTCCACTGATCTACCTTTGAGGTAGGCGTGTTGTGCACTTTGGAAGTTAGTATCGTTCAGAGATTAACTTATGTGCAGATCTATTTTTCTCTCCAGCGTTTTCATCGGGAACGATAAGAGACTAATATGCCAGTTATCTTTGGTGTAGAGTGTATCAGTTTTTCTGCCTTAGAAATAAATACTACTCTCAATTCTCACTTCACTTCATTTCACTTCTGAGCTTACAGGTTAAAGGTATTAACAATCTTGCTGAGGATCGAACTAGGGTCAAATCAAATCAAATCCACAGCCGCTTAACCAACTATGCCACGGAAATTATATCCTGAAAGCCATTTGCTCTAAAAACATTTTTGGCGTTATTTCATTTATTTCCGGACTTGTTTCATTTTAATTTTAGGCGTTATTACATTTTTTTTATCTAGACGTTATAACAACATGGTGGTGACCGTGCCATGCAGGTTAAGTGTGTGTCTTAGCATGCTCAGAGCCCGAGATCGATACCCAGTCACGGCAAAATTTTTTTTGCAATAAAATATTCGTCTGGTCGGTCACCACCTCTGCAGACAATGGCAAACCTCAGAGAGTAAAAAATGCCATGTAAAGCTTCTTGAGCACATGAACTTTAGCCATTCTGAAACCTACATTAAACATGTAGGTTTCAATTGTGTGCAAACATTTAATAACACACACAAAACAATTGATCATAAGAAGCTCGGTCAAAGTCTTTTCAAGGGTTGAAATGGTCAATTCGTTTATTTTTTTTTTTTTTTCGTTATTACACCTTCACAGTTTTAGCTACTAACCCCGTTTTTGCCAACCTTTCCTAGACAATACCTATCAGACAAAACCCGCATTATAATTTGTGTCCTAGTTGTTATTTTTAGATTTTTTTTGTAATCCATTCAATCAGCTCAATTTTTTTTTTCCAATTCAAGGTCACTCGTGGACAAATTTGGCCGCTTGTATATTGCCTTTGCGTATTCACAGCATTCTTTTCTTCCTTTCTGGATAATGTTACTACCGTTCTATTAATGACACCTGTGACCATACGTCTCTGTGAAGTAATGACTATTAATCCGATTCCAGTTTTGATGTGCATGGTTTTTGCCTCCAATATTGGTGGCACGCTTACCCCAGTTGGTGATCCACCAAATGTTATAATTGCCTCAAATCATTTCATATCAAGGCATGTAAGTATGATGGAAAAAGTAAAAATTCTCATGAAGCAATTATTTGTTTTTAATCTTTCTTCATCAGGGTGTCAATTTTGCAATATTTACGCTGCACATGCTGATCCCTGTAATTTTTATTATGTTTACAACCATGATTCAGATACGGCTCCTTTATCGTAACTTAGACAAGTATAGTGGTCAAGATAGTTCCGATATCGAAGGATTAAAACACGAAATTAGCGTATGGAAACATGCTGCTGGGGCTATAGCTCCCTATACTAAAGATGAAGAAGAGGTGCATAATACACTGCTAAGTAAGGCAAAGCTCTTGAGAAAAAAGCTACGTGACTCCATGGGTCAGGGTCCTACTCCTGGACCAGACTACCAGAAAACTTTGACAGAGCTACAGTCCAAGGTCAGTTTGAATGCTTTATGGATAATCAAATCTTATATTATGTATATATAACTTAACCCCTCTTCACCTTCACCATTAGTATCCAATTCGCAACAAAATTTTGCTGTACAAAAGCTGTGTCGCTTTGGTTTTTGTCGTTGGTCTATTTTTTTTGCATGCACTACCACAATTTCAGAGTGTGTCTTTGGGCTGGACTGCGCTGCTGGGTGCCATTTTGTTGCTTATTCTGGCCGATGTTGAAGATCTTGATGTCATCTTGGCACGCGTTGAATGGTCGACCTTGATGTTTTTCGCTGCGCTTTTTGTTCTAATGGAGGCACTTTCGGAGTTGGGTCTAATTGAAATGATAGGCCATGCAACTGAGCACCTTATACTTAGTGTTGGTCCGGAATCACGTCTCATGGTTGCATTAATGCTAATGATTTGGGTAAGTTTGGTGTAGGTGTTTATTTATTTCGATTTCAATTTTACATAAAAATTGATTATTTTCCTACAGGTGTCTGCTATAACTTCAGCTTTTGTGGACAATATTCCATTGACTACAATGATGGTTAAAGTGACTATATCTCTGGCGCAGAATAAATCGCTACACTTACCATTGCAGCCTTTAGTTTGGGCTCTGGCCTTGGGTGCATGCCTGGGTGGTATGTAAAGATAAGCTTATTTATTGTGGTTGGTTTATTTTGTCAGTCCCGTTTATTTGTTTTTCAGGCAATGGAACACTAATTGGTGCCTCGGCTAACGTTGTTTGTGCAGGAGTTGCCGAGCAACATGGCTACAAAATAACGTTTATAGCTTTTTTCAAGTAAGTTGCACTTTTGTTCTTTTTTTATGTATGATAGAGATAATGCCCTGCAAATCACTGGTAAGATGAGACAAATGATGGCGAACTTTTTTGAGAGTCTTTCGAAAACTTTTTTCGATATAGCTAAATGTTGATATCTTTAGTATATTAAAAATATATTTTTGAGTTACAATCGATCAAACCTTTTTTTCTACTTTTTTCAATTTTCACTATTATTTTCTCCCAAATTAATGCTAAAAACTATTGTTATCGCAATTATTTTCTACAAGTATAATTTATTACTAATTATATGAATGGTCATTTATAAAAATCGTTTGAAAATTGATTGAGTACTTAATTTTTTTCATAAATAAGAAATTACGCATTCTTCGGTTATTTGGACTTGTGAGCGTTCATGCATCACTTTTACGCTCATCTACATACAAGATTAGACGTATGGAGAGGTCATAATAGAAACTGGTAACTCCTTGCAACAATACAAGAAAACATCGCTTATGAAGGAAGGTCGCAAACTTCCCTCTAGGGAGCAAGGAGGAGAAAAAAATGTGTCGTTACGTTTTCATTCATAACTAACACATCTCCACAATAACTACACAACATAAAAACTTTTTAAAAATAAAATTTAATTCTTTCAAGTTATCACTACAAATTTTTTCTATAAGTCTCAACGAACCAAAAAATGTTACGAGTACCTTAAGCCAAAAAATAAATGCAACCTTTCAATGCAATTTTCTCGAAAAAAACCCATTTTTTTATTATTTTTTATAACACAGTTTTTTCTTTGGACAATTTTCTTTAATTCCACCACACTCAGGGAAAAATGCTGTTATATCAAACAAATCATGGGTTGAAATAACAGATTTCACTGTTAAATACCATCCAACAAGTGAAACTTTCAAATCAACAGTCGGTTGACAGTTGGTCTATAGAACACGAAACCCATACGAAAACGTACTTATTGAAATTTTATCACTGTTTGGAAAGTTCATGTTTGGCCGAGTGTACTGATGTGTACGTCTAGTACTCGACTTTCCTAGGTTCAAATACCGGCAAGGCCAACAAACATTTTTTTTATATAAACATTTTTTTTAATAAAAGTTAAATTTTCAATTTTTTTTCAAGTTTGTAAGTAACTTATTTTGAAGATTATTCTTGACCAAAGAATTAATAAAACAGAATTTTTATTTCAATTATTAAATTACAATTATTGATACTTACACAGCTATGGTTCGAACCCTCGCCCCCCGCATGACAGTCTAACACAGTTCCACCAAGCTATTGGCAACGATAAAATAAATATAGCAAAACACATTTAAAATATTGCTTAGAGAAAATGAGCATTTTAACAAAAACACAAAAATATTTTAACAGCACAAAAACACTTTGAAACGTTCATTCAGCAAAGAAAATTGTTTACTGAAACGCAAATCTTTCAATCTAACAGTGTTTTGAAATAACAGCGGCCGACTTTTAATATTACAGCTGATATTTTTCTGAGTGCACACATTGTATATTACTCAGAGCAGCTTAGTTTCGTAAAACTCGATTTTTCACTAACTAGTTAAAACTATAATAACTGTAAAAACTGAAATAACTGTTTTACTAGTTCCCAGCAAAATTTTTTTATGCCAACTTTGTATGCATTCTTAGATACACAGCTTCCAGAAGACATTCTTATAATCGAATTGTGCTTCTTCTCAGTCTTATCAAAAAGTTCTTTTAGGAGGCATTATCATGAACTTCTAAAAGTATATTTGAATAGCTTCTAAGAATGTTCCCATAACATGGCTTGTGCAAAGCATTTTGTCTTATGTCTTCCGAATCATGGAATGTCTTTTTAAAGTTATCCTAGAAAATATTTACTAGAATCCTATCATTGAAGGCCTCAAAGAAATCTTCCATTGAAAAATTCTAGAAACGATTTCAAAAAAGACTATGGAAAGCATTCGTCCCATGAAAGTAGAAGAGATAGAACTCACGACTTCCCCTTCCACTTTATTTTGTTTTGAAAGTACTTATTTTGCTGGGTTATTGCAGTTTAAACAGGAAAAATGGAAAGATCAAAAAATCGATCGAAATGCAAACTAAACTCTCTGTGAAGACATGGTTTAAGTTAACGTTTAAGTTTAAGTTTAAGTTTGGCTGATGACATGAACTTATTGCATTATTTTCTCAAATATTATTTCAGTAAGATTTGTAAAAATCGAGTCACTTCAATTTAAGTTAAAAATATTTGTCCGAAATTGTTCTGATGTTATCTTTTTACTTTGTTTCTTCAACAGAATGGGATTCCCCATCATGATCATGAGTATCATCTTTTCCTCGATTTATCTACTTATTTGTCACGTTGCCTTTGAGTGGCATTGATGGAGTTATTCATATAGTTGGCATCATGAAAGAAAATCAACTATGGCTCCTTCTGCTTAATTGAATGTAAAAAGTAGCCACAAATTGATGTCACATTAAAATTGAAGAGACCCAGCCACTTTCACCGCAGACCATTAGCAAGTCCATAGAAGTGAAAAATTAAAAATTGAATGATTTTGTTTATATTTTCAAATTTAAGTTTTGAACGTCAAGTTTAAAACAGTTGGAATGTGCTAATTGTAATTTTAACATTTATCTATAAAAATTATATATACAGTGGTCATTTGAAATAAATCGTGTTTGAAATTTTAGGTAAAACCTGACGATTATGAAAGTACTGATGCCAATAAAAAACAAGAAAAATACACTCGCTTACAAAATATTTTAAAAATAAGTGCAAATATTTCTTAAGACACCATGTGTCCATTAAAGTTAGCCTCAAGGTATATTAATAAGGTAGGCTACGTTTAATGACAACTAAAAATAAGCATACGAGTATTGCTCTTGCGAGAAAATATTGGTTGCAAGTTTAGTACTCTTTTGTTTTCATACCCTAAATATGAAGATATATATAAAAGTCAAGGTATATTAACTTTCTGAAAACGTTTGTAATGCATAGAAATAAGCGAGTCCGGTAAAGAAAAGATAATATATTTTTAAAAGAGGGGCCTTATCCAACCACGGACACGCCTACCACCGACATAACCCAAAAAATTTATAACTCCAAAAATAAGCTTATGTTTAACCTACAGAGATAGAATTTGGTATATCAAATATAGAATTTTGGTTCTTTTTTATATCAAAACTAAGATGTGTTAAAAAATTGGGCGTTATCCATCCAAAAGAAGGTTAAGGGTATTTCATTGTCGGGCTAGACCGACTTTAAACTTTCTTTACCTGTTTAAAAAAAATTTGGTTTTTGAAACAAAAGATACAAATCAGTAGGATTGCATACGTTGAATAATATAAAAAAATTTGTTGATGCAAAAATAACGATTATTATTTCAAATTTGATTTCATTTTTTTTTTCTAATTTAATGCATTGAAATATAGCGTAAGCGTAAATTCAATTGGTGTGAGTGAATATTCAAATAGTACGAATTAGAGAAAAAATGTGGGACGGACTGTATTTTTAATGCATTGTTATTGACGTTTCTCTCAATTTGTCTTTCAATTCTGTCAATTCGTAATATATAAGAATTGTTTGATACATTTATTGTCTTGCTCACGCGCCAGTTGTTTTCAGTAAAACAAATTGGACAAAAAAAATGAAGTATCTTACGGACTTTAGCAATAAAAACATTGGATTGATGAAAAAAAAAATTTGTACAGTATGCTTACTAAGGTCTAAGCTGCATTATCTCTGAAAAAATGTGCACCAAACACATAAAATAATATGGTAAAATATTCTTTATTTTATTCACTTTCCACATAAAACACATAAAAGGCACATTTCATCAATCCAAAAAATAGCTTGTGCACTTCATATAAAGCAGGAACCTTACCATCTCTTCATTTTAGGGTAAGGTATCGTTATCAAATCCCTTTTTTTTTTTTGTAGACACCACTTGCAGTTTGTTCGTAGTATTTTAATATTGTACATGCAAGTTTAAGCAAATGAGAAGAAAACATTAATTCAAAGTCATATTCAATAGAAATGAAGAAATTAATAATACAACCTTGGGAAAAGAACAAGAGATTGAGGAAATTGTAAAAAACAAATACTCTACGGTCTTATATATTATTAATATGTACAAGAAAAATGGGTTCTTAAGTAAGACGACAGGAAGCGGAAGGCTAAAACAAAATGCATCTCTGTAAAGACAAAGGAAAATGGGCCGAATAATCAACGAAAATCTAAAAATATCTGAAGTAGATGTAGCAAAATAATTGAATGAACCCGGTATTTTTCAGGTACATCCGCAAATAGTACGACATTTTTTTCCATTCGGAAGGCTTAAGAGGGTATACATTCTGAAACAAGTCACTGTTATCAGCACAAAATATTAAGAAGCGGTTGGAGTATGCCAAAGAGTAAGTTACGAAGCCAATCCAGTAGCTCGTTTCTGCAACTTTTGCGACAAATAGTCACTTTTTCTGTCGTCACACTATTGCGTTCCAAAATACTCACTTTTACGAAAGCTAGTGTTTTTGCATTAATAAGTGAGAAAATATTGCTCCGTGATGAGAAAGATGCACAAGTGCATGATTGAATAATTTATAAGGATATCCCGATATTTGACATACCCTTGTAAAAAAGAACTGTTCTCTCTCAAAAATTAATGACAACCAGGGTTTTGTGTTCTCCTTAAAAGAAAATTATGTTTCAGTGTTTTTTTTTAAATAAAAAAGTATGCGTTTTCAATATTTTATTGCTTAGAAAAAAAAAATAAAATAAGTATGCTTTCATTGAATTTTTAAAGGTAATAAATTTGTAAAAATATTTCAAGCTTGGATGCTGTGAAGTCGCAGAACCTTTACAAATCATCTGATGGATGCTTCAAAATACAAAAGTAGTAGAAAATGTATTGACTTGAAATTTTCAAGATATATTGTACTAAGAAATAGTAAGATATTCAAGCAGCTATGGGGCTTTTATGTCATTGAAAATGCTCTCCTCTTCAAATGAGGGTATCTATCTCCATATTCGTGACTGTCTAAGACTGATCGACTTCGCCGCGACGCGAAACATGGTTCTAAGTTGCACCAGATTCGAACACTTCGATATCCACAAAGTCATCTGGCTGTCCCCAAATAGGAAAAATAATTAAACTAGATTGATCATGTTGTGATCATGTTGTGATCAATATTGACTCAGACCATTATCTTGTTGCAACCAGGACCTACTCCGCTCAACTCTAGGTTATGCTCAAGCAACCTAACTCTGAACTCGACGATGATGGTGGACTATGGGCTCATGCATCCCACTCAATGCGCACTGCTGTTGAGGAAGTCATTGGTTTTCGACGCCCACAACCTCGAAACCAATGGTATGAACAGGAGTGTCGCAACGCAACAGCAGCAAAACACATCGCATATAAAAAGACGCTGCAGTCATCTACAACGCGAGCCTTGCGCGGTCTATCATGAATTGTGGAAGGAAGAGAGATGCCTTTTCAGACGCAAAAAACCTACACAGGATTTGAATTTAGTTTAAGAGTTATAAGAAAAAATTGGTGATTTAATGGTGAAATTTGACCTTGAATTTCTCTCTTATTTGACCTAATCCGATAAAACTGAGTATGAGGGCATAATATATAGACCATGTACTACTAGAAACCATTGAGATATTTGAAGTTATTTTTTCGTGTCGCACTGTGTAATCATTCAAATTCGAAAAGGCAATGTTTTTTAAAAATAAATACTTGCTGGTTTATTTCTGATTTACGTTCTTATTTTTTTTTAACTTATTTATTTTGTTCTTTGTTTCTTCCCATTATCGACTTTGCTCCCAACTTTTACCATCCGATTCACAGTGAAAAAACTTTTTTGAAATTTTGAATTTGCCAGGATTCGATCCCTTGTCTCGCCGATTTGTAGTCCGATGCCTTAGCCATTCTGCCATGTAGCTTTATATCGAAATAAAGATTTTTCATTTATACAGCAAGTTCTGTTGTTGATACCAATAAGCAGCGTTAAGGTGCCAAATTAGGTTCAATCGAACCATTAAGCAGCTTTAAGTTCAAAATAAATGTAAAGAAGATGTACAAGCGGCACTTCAGAACTCCTTTTGAACTTAATTATCTTAAACCTTAATAGAAGTATAGCTTGTTACTTTTGGAACTATAAGGTCTATTGCCTGAAATTGGCACCATAAAGCAGCTTTAGGTGTGGCAAGTTCCACAACGTACCTTTAAGCAGCTTTAGGCGTGTCAAGTTCTACAACGGACCATAAAGCAGCTTCGAAGTGCCATGGAACTTATGTTGGCTCTTTAAACAGCTTTAAATGGAACTCATACGTAAATTCCTACTCATTTTGCTGGTTGGGTAGTTCATAATTTTTTTGAATTTAGATTTGATTGTTTGCTTTGGACTTTTTTGCTTTGTCTGCATTCGCGAAGATGGCCGATTTTGACATTTAGGGTACTTGCAGAAAGAGTTCGTTCAACCCTAATACTACTTTGATAATTATACTACGGTTGCCATGTTGTGTGGGGAGTTGCTCTCAGTTTGGTCTCTTGAGCATTGCTGCTAGATTTTTTTTCAGATGAAGTGCATGTGTCTGTACCTGAAGTATTGTGTCTGTTTTCAAAATAAGCAACCTTGTAAGTCATTTACAACATTCTTACAAGTTTTGTTTAACTGATATAGCTCCCTTTTCTATGTCAGTTAATCCCTTGAGTTAATTTTTTAAAAATACGCATAACACCGTTCATTCCCATCTGCGTAGAAAAGAATTTTTTGCCTCTCCTGAAAACCTAGATATTTTAACTTATTTACGACTCTTAAGTCAGAAATAGTCAGAAACCATTCGAACTAGTCAATGGTGTATTTTCCTTTTTTAAAGTTCAAAATTTTAGTTAATCAAGAATAAATTTATGTATCTAATCCTTAAGTCCCAACGGCCGATTAAGCTCGTATTTTGTATTTTTTTTTTTACTTTTTACTCCATCAAACATAAGAAAGTTTCCACTCAGCACTTTGGCTCTGAAATGTTATAAATTCGGAAAATCGTATGAGGAAAAAAACACAACCACAGTTAGTACATCATTGAAGCATTTATTCTGTAAAGTATGCTAGAAGGCAACACTTAAAATGCACTTTCGACAACAATTGCATATCCGAGTGCAAATTTGCTAGCATGCACGAACAATGCACACTCCGGCACATACATTCAGCCAGCCACACAAACTGTCCTTGCCAAGAAAACCAGCTGATGCAGCTAGCTTCGCCCATTGATGCTTCGCCCTTCTTTCCCAACTTGCACTTCTCTAGGTTAGAAACAGCCACCACAACATGATTTCTTGGCAATTTGCACTCTTCCAAGTGTGAATGCAGCAAATATAATTTTTATTTGCCATTCGTTGCATTCATTTGCCAACAAAAACAACAAACACAACAACAGCTATAGAGAAAACAAGGTTTCTTTATTTGCTAGAAGATTTGCAATGGTTGGCAGCTACCAACAACCACCAACATTGAAGTTATCAAATTTTCACTTATTTTTATGTAGACACATTTTTGCCGCTCTAGCTGAAGCTAGGCGTTAGAAGCGCCCCTGACCTCATCTCTGAGAATTCATAGGAAAATTTTTCAATTTCAAGCAATTGCATATAAAAATTCTTTGTATTGAAGTTTTTTCTTGATTTTCTTCTATTCGTTTTAAATATCATTTGGATACGTTTCAGCGCTCGATTTGGCGCAAGTATCAATAAGCATCCATTTGTAATATGTCGAAAATTCTTGCAAGTACTAGCGAACTGCAGGTGTAGATGTGTGCGCATGGGTTTGTATAAATATGTGAGTGCATACAATCAATTTTCAAATGCAAACGCAAATTTTATTCCAATTTCTTTTCTTATGTCTTTGAGCAAAAAACAAAATAGAAGAGGAATGATCGGCAATCCTACCACGCACACCTCTTCAACTATGCTACGTTGTAGAACCCAAGGGACGCAGCTTACTTTTTCACTCTACTATCTATTTTTATTAATTTTTTTTTATTTTTTACAAAATTCTTAGTGCAAAAAGCCTTCTTTGAACATCTATTGAAAATTCATTCGAGCCTGACAGGGTTGCCAGCAAATGCATAGCCTGGCATCCTTAGTTGGAATGTGTTACTTGCTTTTTTTCTTCTTTTTCTTTCACATTTGTTTGAAAATCCATAAAAATTGTTAAAATACTAGAAAGCGAAAGATGCAGCACCAGCAGCAGCAGTAGTTATCGACGTGTTGCAACTGCGGCATCTTAGCAAATACCGCCAGCTGCCAGGCATTGGCGTGCCTTCCATTTTTGTTTCTCTTATATTAAAATAAAAGAATGTTTGTACAAATGTGCACGCTTATTCTTGGTACTGGTTTGGTTACGTAGCAAGAAAGAAGATCTAAAAAGTGGCTTTAATGTATGTACCTGTAGGCAAGAAAAATCAACAATTATAGGCATGAAAAAACTTTTAAGCCTATAAGTAATTCTCTATTAAGACCCAGTACACTGGGAAAAATTGCTGCTTTTAATGTGTCTTGAAGTAGTGTCTTGAAGTAAACACAATATGTTTGTGGTTGACGTTGCAAATAAAGGTTTGATTTAAATTAGCAAAAATTTGTTCAGATTGGAAGAAAATACAGTCACACAGATAAGTAGGGTAAACTGGGGTACCTGTGACTTTCGGGCACATTTGACTTTGACGTTTTCGGTATGAACGAACCGTTATTATTCAATAATTTGTTTTATAACTTTTGCATCATAGTATTTTATTAATGGTCACGAAGTTTGACGATTCTTGCATTACATGAAAAAAAGGAACAGGTGTTTTTGTGTTTTTGCGAGTGTAACTGTTATTTTCCGGCATTGATACGTAAGGACCTCCTGGTCAAGTTATAAAAGTTAATCAAAGTATCTTTTGCAAAAGGTAAAAACAAATATATTTTTTTTTAAAAATATAAGTGAATTTCAATAAAACTATATATAAACTAAAAATAGTAATTTTTACTACATGTGCAGTAATTTTAAATACATTGAAAAAAAAAATCAATGTTATTTTTAAAATTTTTGTACTGTAGACCTATTATCAACATCATAATATAATGACGTTATTATTGTTACAACAAACAATGTTTACAACATATTAAGATATAGTATTAAATGACCCAGAAATATATATTAACATCTTCGCCATCTTGTCGGAAGAGCATGGGATTTCCAGTAGAATTGGATGATTTTTTGGATCATTTTCTTTTTTCATGTGCCGATAGTGTGATGACTTCTCTTGTCTATTTTCTTATTGTTGAGGAAGGAGACGAAAGCCCGGAAATATTAGCACAAGAGAGAACTCGTCACATTGTCCACCGTCTCAAATGCTAGAAGTGGAATTAAATTAGCATCATAATAAAAAAAATTATATTCTTTACTTACCAGCATCGCGTACAGCCAGTCCAAGGTGACAGTTATATTTTCAAATATTTTTTATTTTTGTATAATTTTTCATATTGAAAAAACATACATATAAACATACATATAGTACATATATTAAAACACAGATTGCTATAAAAAAATTTTTCAATATTTTGGTATTTACAAATAAATACATCTGAAAAAAAAATACTTACTACCTTTATGACCAAATTGTTCACCTCTGAATATCTCTGGCTATCCAGCCGTTAACTTATTCAAGCCGTTAACTTTAACCAGCGGTTAGATTGCCTGCAAACAATTTCGTATTGTTCAGTATTTTATTCTCTGGATAGCATTTTAACCGTTCTGGATATCTTAACGGCTGGTTTGTTATTTCTCCAGTTTATTTCCAGCCATTTGTCAAATAAATGACAAATTTATCCAGAGCTTTGACATTAATCTCTTAATTTTGAAAAATTTTATAAAAAAATAAAAAAGACTTGCTTCAGAAAATAATAGCAACGAACTGAACTGCAAACAGAATAACATGAAAAAATTAAAGAAACTGTTGCAAAGGTTCATATTGAAAATCAAAAGTGCATGACTAGAGCAAAACTCCTATGTAACCATGATACCAATTACGTCCTAGAAGATATTCGCTTTCAAAGTCTACCGAAACCGGCTTATCACCAATATCTCCACTCGTCTTTGTCAGACAAAATATCCTAGAAACAAAATTGAAGATTAGATAACAAAGTTTTAGATAAAAATACCCTCAACAGTTTTGACGTAAGGCACACGTTTTTCACGCGTAAATTCAAAATATATCTGACACAAAAATTTCAATATTATTTTCTGCCAAAGAAATGAACAATATGAAAATTTTCAAATCATATGATAAAACTCTGGATATCTTTGATATCCAATGAAATTTCACTAGTTAAGTTATTCTCTGGATATATTTATCTGCTGGTTAAATATTTAGAGAAACTCCAGAGGTGAACAATACGAAACTACTGGAATAGTTGGAAATATTCACTGGTTAAAGTAATCCAAAGGTGAACAATTTGGCCCTTAAGTAAGTAAATGAATGAATGAAATTTCAAGTTTCATCTGTTTGTGGGCTAATTAGAAAAAATTCAAAAGAATATACTCAGAAAAGCTTATAGTTTTCCGGAAAATTGACGTTGCATTTTTGCACTTTTCGGGTACCCAAAATGGGTATAAACACAGGTCTTTTAAATTAAATGAACACAAAAGGCATGAAATGCTTCTTTTATATCAAATGTATAACTTTTTGTGATTGAAAGAAGCATTATTTTGTAAAAACCATCATTTTTATATTTTTATTATTATGAGAATTAAAAAAAAAAAAACAAATTGGTGATTTTATCTCTTGAGCTAACTTCTTATGATCAATTGTGTTGGTTGTGTTATAAAACCATTGACCGCGAACGGGACCTACATGTTTTATGCCGACTCCGAACGGCTTGAGTTCAGGTTCTAAAGAAGCTTTATATGGCATTATTTTTTATGTTATTTTAATAAATAAGGTGAGGTATGCCATTGTCTGCAGGGAGTTGGTGACCGATCAGAAAAATTTTTTATTGCAATAATTTCTGCCGCGACTGAGGATCGACCTCGGGCTCTGAACATGCTAAGCCACACACTTAACCTGCATGCCCGGGCCACCATGAGAATTAAAACACTATTCTTACATTTTTAAAATTTTGATTTTCAAAGCTCATGAAAACCATCAAAACACTTTTTTGGGCAAAATAAAAAGAAAAGTTTATATACTTTCATTGGCTTTGAGAATCAATGCATAGCAAATTTAATGATTAAGAATAAATGTTTAAACGATGCATTTTCAAACATCCGCAAAAAATGGGATAATGTTTTAAAAACCGAGGAAGCATTAATTGTTGAACGGGTCTATAACTTTATGAAAATAATAATAGTCATCAAAAATCAGTTCATTTTTAATTTCGCTTTTCACAGGGAGCATTCGAAATTAAAGACATAAATGTACGGAATTAAGTTAAATCAACAAGTTTTACGGTAAGTTTTACGGAATTAGAGAGATTTGGGCAAACTTGAAAATGTACCAAATGTTCTCTAAAAAAAACAAATTTTCTCGATACTTAGTATTTTGTTTTTAAAAAAACTTCATGTTTAAATCGTTCAAAAAAAGATCTCATGTCAATATTTCTTTTAATCTCTTTAATTCTCTTTAATATCTTTAATAATATTAATATATTTAATATCTCTTAAATTAATTCATTAAACAAACGGCTCCCTTAACCGTACGGACTTCCGTACATTTACTTTATTTAGAAACTTTTAAAGGTCAATTCTTTCAAAAATCAATTTTTTTCTCTTGAACTATTGACAAAATCCTAGCTTTTTAACAGTACATGTTTTGATGTGAGAAAATTTTGAAAGTCTAAAGAAATTCTAAAGTCGGTCTAGCCCGACTATGAAATACTTTACACCTACTTTTCCAAAATGAAATAATAGTATTGAAAATGGGCGTGACCGTAAGAGGTTGAAGCCATATTTTGTGTAGCTCACATGATAATGCCTTTTTTAGTGTGTTCGCTATTGTGGGTTGCATTGGAGGTGGGAATATTTGTGAACGGATGGCGTTCATTTTTCAAAAACATCTTTGTTTTGACATAAAATAAATACGTAGCAAATTGTATTATTGTACGTTAGTTATGAGCTTATTTATGCAGTTTACAATTTTTGGGTTGTATGGGAGGTAGGCGTGTTCGTGAACGGAAAAACTGTAAGAAAACACTGTATCTCAGTAACTATTGACACTAGGGTAATAAAATTCACAGTAAAATTAAAAGAGCAGGCACAAATTTTAAAAACTACGATCACTTAAGTGGGCGTTGTTCTAAAAAAAGGCGTGGCAATATTGTAAAAACTATGTTTCTCAAATAAAATTGACACTAGAGAACTTAAATTTTGTACGGAGGTAGGCACAATTAATTAAAATTAATATCATAAAAGTGGGCGTTATTTGACAAAGGGGTGTGAAAATATAAGTCAATTACTGTGTCTTGAATAATATTGACACTAGAGTACAGAAATTTATTACAGCGGTAGGCACAGTTACTTAAAATTTTTGTAAAAAAATGGGCTGTATTCGATAATGGGTGTGGCAATATTAAAAAAACACTGTATCTCGAATACTATTGACACTAGGATATTAAAATTAAGTAGAGAGGTAGGCACAAGTGTAAAAAATTCCTGTCAATAATGTGGGCGGTATTCGATAAAGGGGCGTGTCACTATAATAAAAACACTGTATCCCAGTAAATATTGACACTAGGGTTCTGACATTCACAGCAAAAATGCAAGGGTAGGTACAATTATAAAAAATTATGATCAATTAAGTGGGCGCTATTCGACAAAGAGGTGTGGCAATATTAGAAAAACTCTGTATCTCGAATAATATTGACACTAGAGTAATAAAGTTTACTACAGCGGTAGGCACAAGCATAAAAAATTAATTTCAATAAAGTGGACGTTGTTTGATAAAGGGGTATGGCAATATTTGAATACACCGTACATGGAATAATATTGAAACAATAATGATTATATTTAGTACAGAGGTAGACACACTTATTTAAAACTACTGTCATTAAAGTGGGCGTAATTTAGGGGTGTGGAAATATAAGAAAACACTATATCAAATACTATTAACATGAGGGTACTGAAATGAAGTACAGAGGTAGGTACAATTATTACAACTTAATACCGAGAAAGTAGGCGTTATTTGACTTAGGGCTGTGGCAGTGTTTGAAAAAGATTTTATAATATTGACACAAGAGTGATAAAATTCACGGTAAGAATGGGTATAATTATTGAAAACACTATGACAAAGTGGACGAAATTCGAGAACGAGGCATGTCACTATTAGAAAAACACTATACCTCAGTCAATATTGACACAAGGGTATTGAAATCAATACAAGAATTGGTAGAGTTATAACAAAAGTACAATCAAGAAAGTAGATTAGATTCAACAAAGAGGCGTGTCTTAATTAGAAAAACACTGCATTTCAGTTAATATTGAAATTTGGTAGGTCGAATAATAAAAAAGGTAGGAGAGATTATACATAGCGTGAGGCACTTTAAGGAAATACAGTATTTCGGTTAATACTGAATCTAGGTAACTGAAATTTGGTGAAGTGCAAGGTTGAATTATTATAAAGTATGATCAATAAAGAACTTAGGCGGGATTCAATAAAAACTTTTTAACAAAAAAAAAACCTACTTCAAAATCAATACAAAGTCAGAAATAATTTTATATTACTTTTACTACTTATTTTTTGTTCAAATTTGATAATTTATTTATAACCATTATTAAATTGGAAATCTTATGATATCAAGTATTCTGAATTTTGTTTTATTTTTATCATAAATACATTATTTTTTCTGATAATAAAAGCTTCTAGTCAGCGCTCCGTCCGTCCGTCTGTGTGTTGTCCGTAAACACAGGATAAGAAGAAGGAGTTGAGATAATTGGATGAAACTTGGTACACATGATCACATGGACCCAAGGATCTGCACTATTAAATATTTTTTGAATCCGCTCACGGACACGCCTACCTCCCTATCTAGCGGCCTAGACCGACTTAAGACTTTCTTTACTTGTTTTGCCTGAGCTAGGAGTCGAACCCACTTATTCAAACGCTTGTTTTCATAATAAAGAAAATTACGCAGTTTTATAACAACAAATACTATAGGCTAGTGTATAACGTAGAAGACTGGCATCCGGGGAACGTGGGTACGAATACTAAACAAGTATAATTTTGTTTTCTTTATAACAATAAGAATAACGCAGTTTTATAACAACAAATACTATAGGCTAGTGTATAACGTAGAAGACTGGCATCCGGGGAACGTGGGTACGAATACTAAACAAGTATAATTTTGTTTTCTTTATAACAATAAGAATAATTATTATAATCGTATAATTTTTTTATCATAATAATCGATTTGCCCAAATAAATTAAAAAAATTGTATTTAGAAAAAAAAATGCTAAAATTATTCGAAAACGATTTGCTAATGTCTCATTCCATAGAGACGGGTGTGACGTTTTGACTTCTTTATCATGCTGAAAATGGTATTAACTGGTTGAAATTTAAGGAATTTACTATTGGGTCAACTAGAAGATGCCCTAAAGTTTCAAAATGCTAAAACATAATCCTATTATTTAAACTAGTTTAATAGTTACATTCTGAGTTTAACATTGAAATTCTGACCATCTGGCACAATAAGACCATTTTTGACTTACATATAGTCAAATTTAATATATTTTCTATTGACTACCAGAAAGAAATATTTTTAAAAAATTTCGATAACCATTCTTTTTTAAACTTTTAAATAGGACGAGTGTGACATAAGACTGTCCCTGGTGTGACGAGTGCGAATTATGTGGGAATTACATATAAGAACTTAATGGATAAAATAACCACCACATATTTTTGACACAAAAATCAAAAACTATGATTATAATTAATGTATTGCATTTAAAAATATAAATATTTTTTTGAAAAAAATTTTTTTGCATGAATTTTTTATCAAATTAATACCTATACAAATGATTTCGATTTTTTAATATATATAAAAAAAAAATATTTTTTGCAAAAACTTTTTTCGCATGAATTTTTGATCAAATTAATACCTAAACATATGATGTCGCTATACAAGAATTTACAAAACTAGTTTTAATCAAAGTATTTATTCATATACATGAAAAATTTCATTATTAGAAAAATCAATAGACTTACTTTAACATCAATAGCCTTACTTTAGGAAAGTTTAATTTTTATCATGTTGCTTCTTAGGGAAACTATAGCTGTTTTCTGGGACGGGTGTGACACTGAAAAAACACTCAGTTTAAATTTTTTTTTCTTTGTTAACGCAGTAACTAATCTTTGTTATAAACTGTTCTTGGATAACATTGTTATCTTCTGTAACATTACTAACCTTATTTTTTTGAATGTGCATCAAGAAGTAGCTGTTTTCAGCGTTATTAATCTAAATAACATATTTTGAGTTTTTCTCAACTCGGAGTTTGTTTACTTAAATTGTCAATTCTAAGCATTTTTAGGATTCATGTATCCGTTCCTCATTCGTGTGGAATCAGCCTAATGTTGAAATTTTCACTTCGGTAGTGATTCGATTATGATAAAAAAATTTCGTTTCGAGAATGCAATGTGAGAAAAAACATTTTCGAACTTTGTTTTCGAAATAATTATCCGAGATCGCGAATTCACCTCGAATTCGAGGCAAATTCATTTGTTCATTTGGGTATTTCGAAAAATTCATAAGTGGCATTGTATACAGACAGATATTTTTTATTTGGTTTTTGTTATTTCAAAGATAAAATTTAAACACGTTTGTTTTAAATTTTGTTGTGTAGAAACGCAAATGCGTTAAATTTGTATATTAACATTTTTTTATTTAATTTTAAAGTATGTTTTTTTCTCAGTATGCTCTTGCCTCAAAATCAAATTAACAAGTTTTTTTAGCTTTCCGCCACACTAAGCACATGATGTACTTTTATTTTTCATCGTTCCATTTCCAATATAATATGAATATTTATTGTTGTCAGGACACCTAGCAGGACAACAGTATATAAAATATTTCATGACAGCAATAAATGGCAAGTACAAATATTTTAAATTGACATCTAGCTAAATCTCTCCAAGTGGCACTTCTTCTCATCACTTACAAATATGCAGCCATGCAGCACGCCTTCTTCACATGCTCCTTAATTAAAAATATTCTTCAACTTACGCGTACCTCCTACAGCCACCCAACAGCGCTAACAACCACCCACAATGTCTTACAGACTTTCAACTTCAAATTGCGATTGCTTTTAATAAAAAATAATTAAATTTTATTCAACATGCTCAACATTATAACTACTTGTGTCAAAGCAGTTTGGCTTTGATGTAGCCTACTTGTATTTATTTCCTTTGGGAATTTCTTTGCACGTCTGCATAAAATTTATTGCTGCTACTTAAAGCCAGCAAAGTAAAATAAGTTTTTTTTATAATTTATGAGAAATCATTAGCATAACATTAAAAATAACAGAAAAAAATAAACAATTTTTATTAAATAAAAATGCAGCTACTTAAATTTCAACACCTTGTTGTCCTTAGAGAGACACAATTTATACTTGTACCTAACACAAAAATCAAATAGCATATGACGCACACTCACACCTACACATACAGTTACATGCAAACATACACACAGAATTCTACTTGTAAACAAATTGCATGCAACAAACAAGTAAGAATAAGAATTGAAGAAGAGCCATGAATCCTAAAAGCTTTAACTTGTTGTGGATTATATTTTCATGTTCTTTTATAGAATTTGATCGGAATGTGTTAGACGAAAAAATTCAAAAATTCAAATAAAAAATACTGTTCCTAGAAGTTGGCTAAAATATGCAAAATGCTAAAATGTTTTTTTATTTTTTTTTTTTTTTTTGTTTTGTAAAATTATTTTTATGATATACGACTGAAAGCTGCATGTCCTTATTATAAATATTATTTGCTGCTCATATAGCGAAGGACATGTATGAGCAAAAAAAAAAAACAAAAAAATGGAGGCACTCATCTGCGCGCTTCACATACATCCATGCATTGCTTCTAACAAATAGCCAGCATATTTTATGAAGCACCTCGTATCCAGGCTAATGCAAAACACTTGAGCCATCCAGCTAGACAACCAGCTAGCCAACCAGCCAGACACACAGACAGTATATTTGAATAGATTTGCTTGTCTTCATGGCAATTTCTAAGGATGTTGGTATGCTTGAATTATTTATTTATTCATTTATTGGAATGTATTTTTAGTTTTTTTTTTTATTTTTTGGGTTCTTTTTTCTTATATAATTTTATTTTATTTTTTATTGTAAAGTAAAACAAGTGATAGAATGTTGCTTAAATATTATATGAGGGACCGTAATGCAAAAATCATGTGTACCTTAAAATGATGACCTGAAATGGAAAATTTTTGTGATGGACATTCAAATGCTCTGACAACCGATGATGATGGTAAGATGACGGGAAAAATAAAATTATTATGACCTTTAAGTTTCATGGTAAAAGTATCTTTATATCATGAGTTTGAGAACTAAATAACGAAGAGTGAAGTATAGAAAATACAAATATTTCCTATAAAAATTATTTCATAATAGTTTTCTAAGAAATTGCAATTTCCATTCGCCAAAGAAAAGGTCGTGATTATGACTACTCTTGGACTAGTAACTCATTGCGACAAAACAGTTTCGAAACAGTTTTCTTTACACTTGTTCAAATAAGAGTGCGCTCACTGTGTTTTAAAACAAAAGCCAAACTTTTTGTTCTGATGCCTTGGAACTTTATCTCAAAACAAAACTGTTTCGAAACAGTTTTAACGCAGTGAGTTGTTTGCCTTATGACACTAAAGTTGCTAAGAACTGACATAATATAAGTACTCATTCGAAGTTTCTAAGCCAGAAAAGGGCACAATTTCAATTCCCAAGAACACGTGTTTGGAAACAAAATGCTGCTTGCACGACGTCGACACACGTTTACTATAAGCTTCTTCGTGTGCATTCGGCTGTTGCTTTGTTTTTATTTTGGCTGAAATCAAGTCAGTTGCTTTTCAGCATTTGTTGACATAACGTCTTTTAATGCAATTTTTTAAAATAAAGCGAGGAAATACGTAAAATTGATCTTCATTTTTCTCTGCTTAGAGACCATACAAAAATGTGATAGTATATGTGTGCCCATTACAATTTTAAGCTTCAGAGCTCCCTTTCTGTTTTGGAAAACCATTTCACCATTGACCATTTTTACGTGAAGTGCGAATGTCAATGGCCAGTACCTTTTCTTTTCATGAAGGCATATTCGATAGTTGTTCATTGCGTTACGAAAAGATCCACGCTGCTCATTCGTTTGCCAAAACTTTGTTATTCTTTGTTATTCTTATAAAACGAGTTGTCCTGCCAGGCAGATGTACTTTGTTTTTTTTTTTTTTTTTGGCCACGTTTGTTCGACTACGTTCGACAACGTTTGATCTTACTAGTCTCGCCTGGGTTCGAAATTCGACCAATTTATTGATTGACTATTTATAATTATATATGCGAGATAGTTGAAATAAGTTCGCGGCCATAACTTTTAATTGATTTGAGATGTAACGCTATTTCCTTCAAAAAAATATTTTTTTTATTTAATTATTTCTTTCAAAAACAGAAAAACAACATTTAAAAAAAATTAAATTTTGTCAAAAAAATCATAGGGGGTAGCCTTGATTTTTTGATGGCACGGACAGTTTATTAATTTAGTGTCAAGACAAAATAAATTCACCTGAAATTCGGTATAGACTTTGAAAGAAAATAAAAAATGCAATTTTGAGTTTTTGTTTTTTTTACAACAAAAAACATTTTTACCCCATATTATAAGAAAAAATCAAATTTTGTGGTCTTTTTTTTAAAGGAATAATTTATATATAAACAAACAAACAACGGTATTTTTTTTCAAAAGTTTTGTTAAGTTAACTTATAAGACTGAAATACAAAAAAGAAATAAATAAAATTTATTCACTTTATTTGACTTTATTCACTTTATTCACTAACATTCAATTTGAGACAGTTTTTTCTCTCTACACTGAGAAAAAAACACATACCTTGCTCCGGTAAAAAATTTCTCTATTTTCGATATAGAAATTTTCTCTTTTTCAAATAAAATTTTCTTAAATTAGAATAAATTTTCACATTTTCGAAGAAATATTTCTTTACTTCTAGGAAATGGAAATATTTCAATGTCTCTAATAATGATAAGTATTTTTCTCGCACAAAAATTTCTCATTTATAGAGAAAAATTTATTGAAAATGAAAAACTTTTCTTATATTTTGATAAGAAATTCACTAAGAGAAGTATTTTCTTCAATAAAAACAAATCTTTTCTCAAAAATAAAAAGCTTTTTCTCAAAAAATGATATATTTTTCTTTTTCGTGGAAGCTTTTTACCATTTTTAGAGAATTTTTAGTATCGAAATTAGAGAATAGCATTCTCTGGAGCAAAGTCTATACCATTTTTCTCTAAATATGATGCCTTTTTTATCATATTCCGATAAGCTTTTTTCTGAGTGTATTGGCATTTGGTTGAAGCACACGCTAAATAAGTAACGACAATATTAAGAAAATTCATTAAAAATACTTTTGGTTAGAAATTTGCTGTAAATTATATAAAATTGGAAAGAAAATTTAACAAACTTTCAGAAAAAATTAGAAGAATTGAAAAACCGTTAAAATTTAACCAAGATATTGACATAGAAAGTCAAATTTTTGAATTCAAAACACATTTTTTTACAAATTTTACAATTGACGAATGGATAAAACTAAATTTTTTTAAGAAATTGTTACTTTTAAAAAAATTCAAATTCAACCAACTCAAAAACTCTACCCCAACCAAATTTTATATTAATTAAAGAGCGGGTTTTTTCTCAAAAATTTTATTTTTCTCTTAGAAGGTTGGGAACCCCCTCTATCAGATATATCATTTATATATACATTCTGCACATCTGGGCAACATAGCCTTTTGAATGATATAAGTTTAATTTATTTTGAGTTTTAATTAATACCAAAAAAGCGTACGACAAACTTTAATGTTCACGTATGAATATATAAGATTGTTTCGGTAGCAAGATTTCTTCAAGAGTCGAGAAATTAATATGTGAGACTAAAGAAAGTTATAGAAGGCGACGCAGTGTTGTAACGAATTTTATTTATTTTGTATCAGTTTCAATACGACTGTCTCGCCTAATCCATAATTTTCGTATTCCGGATTTGGCATCGCATTGTCACCACCGCAGTACGGGATGAACGAGTAACAGTATCCCACCGCACTATGGGAAATTTTAAACTATTTAGTGGTCAAAATTCTAAAAGTTGAAGTTTCAACTTAAAACTCTGTCCAGACAGAACTTAAGTAAGATAAAGTAAGCTTTCCAAACAAAAATAGACTTGCCACGCTCTCCTTTTCTATAGATGGGAGATAAAGAGTTGAATTATCAACTTAAATCTTGATCCAGCGTACTTGGGTTAGAAGTAGTAAGCTTGCCAGTGGCGTAGATATGGATTCTATTAAGTAAAAAGTTGTTTTACGATTATTGAAAGAATTTAATGATAAGAAATTATTTTGATATGTATTTTGTTATAAATTTGTAAAAATAAAATATAACAGATTTCGATTTTTTTTCATCGTAACAAATATGAGTTTTCAAAGTCTCTTAGTAATTTCAAGACATACGTCGGAGTTTTTTGTGAAACGGGACAGAAAAACCAGTGCTTTATATAAACGCGAAAACAGTTCACCTACAAATATTTCTCATTTTTATATTTAAAAACATTGTTTTAAAAACAAAAAATTTTGTTTTAAACTTAAGTATTAAAACAGTTATGTTTAACTGGAATGAAATTTATAAATATTTTTACAACCGTTTTTGCTATTGCAAAGAAACAATTAGAAAAAATTATAAATAAAGATAGAAGTTTCTAGTAAAAAATTTAATACGCTTCTCTTAAATTTTCTTATAGAGCACCGCAAATGAGTAAAATTTGTTTTTTAGAAATTTTTTATGAAATTTTAAAGTGTGTTTTTTCTCTTTTTACCAATTCAATAGCTTTCAGGAAAAATAAAATATTATATTTGCGTTGCGTGAAGCATAAATGAGTGCATTTAAAAAACAAGTAAAGAAAGTCTATAGTCGGTCTAGCCCGACTATGAAATACCCTAAACCTTTTTTTTTTCAAAACACAATAATAGTATTGAAAATAGGCGAAACCGCTGGCAGATGAAGCCCCAATTTTATTTACATTGCAATTTTGATGAACAGTTTACAAATACTAAGTTTTATTCCTGTGACTCACATATTAATGCTTTTATACTGTTTTCGGTATTGTGAGTTGTGCAGTAGGTGACCGTATTCGTGGATGGATTACCCACAATTTTTGAACTCATCTTAGTTCTGACATAAAATACATACATTAAACTTAATTTTATCTCTGTAGGACGAATATAAACTTGTTTTTGGAGTTTTAATTTTTATGGGTTATATGGGAGGTAGGTGTGCCGTGGGTGGATGACACCTACTTTTCAAAAACATGTTCGCTTCATTATAAAATACATACGTACCAAATTCAATCTCTGTAAGACAAACACAAGCTTATTTATGGAGTTTTAAATTTTTGTGTTGTATGGGAGGTAAGCGTGGTGACCGTGGCATGCAGGTTAAGTGTGTGGCTTAGCATACTTGGAGCCTGGGTTCGATCCTGTGGCGAAAAGTTTTTTTCAATAAAAAATTTTTCTGATCGGTTACCACCTCTCTGCAGACAATGGCAAACCTCAGAGAGAAAAAATGCAATGTAAAGCTTCTTGAGAACATGAACTTTAATCGTTCGGAGTCGGCATAAGACATGTAGGTCCAGCTCTCGGTCAATTGTGTGCAAACATTTAATAACACACATAGCACAATTGATCATAAGAAGCTCGCTCAAAGTCCTTTCAAGGGCTGAAATGGCCAATTTGTTTTTGTTTGGGAGGTAGGCGTATCCGTAAGCGGATTACATCTATTTTTCGAAGACATTTTTGTTTTAATACAAAATACATACTTACCAAATTTTATTGTTGTAAGTTAATTATGAGCTTATTTATGTAGTTTTAAATTTTTGCATTGCCTGGGTGGTCGGCGTGTCTTTGAGCGGATGACACCCATTTCTTAAAAAGTCTTTGTTTTGCTATAAAAAACATACAAACCAAATTTTATCTCTCTAGGTTAAGCATAAGCTTATTTATAGTTTTGAATTTTTTGGTTATATGGGAGGTGGGCGTGTCTATGGACGGGTGACACCTATTTTTCGAAGACATCTTTGTTTTGATATAAAATAAATGCAACCCAAAATTTATTTCTATAGGTTAAACATAAGCTTATTTATTGAGTTTTCAATTTTTGCATTGTATAGGAGGTGGGCGTGTCCATGGGCGGATGACACCAATATTCAAAGTCAGTTTTGTTTTGTTATAAAAAATATACGTACCAAATTTTATCATTCTAGGTTAAATATGAGCAGTCATATCATTTATGCAGTTTTCAAGTTTTGCGTTATATTGGAGGTAGGCGTTTTTGTGGGTGGATTCCAAAAATTTTCAATAGTGCAGATCCTTGGATTCGTGCGACCTTGTGTGCTAAGTTTCATCAAATTATCTCAACTCATTCTTCATATCCTGTGTTAAAGGACAACACACAGACGGACGGACATGGATAGCTCACGAGGTGAACCTGATCAAGAATATATATACGATTCTATATCGGACTCGCTTCGTTCTATGCGTTACAAACGTTTGCACAAAGTTAATATACCCTGACCTTTCAGGTTTAGGGTATAAAAATTGAGTTAAATTTTAAAAAATTGTAGTTTGACCTTTTAAAATACCACAACCGAAATGATAAAGAGGAAAAGTAATTACCCAAAAATCTGTACCGATAAATTTTTTTGGAAAATTTGTCTGTTCGACATTATTTTTAGCTTAAAAGGGTTTTTAAAAGTAATAATATATAATATATGTTATAAGAGTTTTTGAGAAAATTGATGAGTAATTTTTAGAGTAAAACTCAAAAGCAACTAGACCAAGTTTATTTCTGCAGATGTTTTTTTTTTAGAACCCATTCTTCACACTTCAAGGGTACTCTTGCAAGTATGTTTTTACTTAAATTATCGTATGACAGGTTATAGCTTTTTTGCGGACCCCTCCCAGAACCAAATCTATCTACGCCACTGAAGCTTGCAATACAAAAATTACAAAATACCACTTTTCTACAGGTGGGAAAACAAAGAGTTCATTGAAAGTTGTTTTTTATGTTTTAGATTAAGTATATTTAATCACAATAATTAAAATTATTTGGTTAAATAATTTGGAATTTAATTAAAATGTTTTAAGTATTTTTATTGTGATGTTGTTTGTTGTCATTTATATGACTGCTGCAGGCTACGTGTGATTTATAAACAAAGACACGTGGTCCCAAGAGCAAAACAAGTGTTATTTTTAGTGTTTTGTAATATCGATATCGATTCGGTTGTGTTTGGTAAAAAAGTTTCACTGTTTTTAAGTATACCAAGTGATTTAGAATTGGTAATTCTTGGTGTTTAATATCTCGATTGCGTGTAGAGAAGCGTGTTATATTTGAAATAAACAAAAAGTGAAAAATTTGACTACAAGGTAAGTTTTTATAGGACTGTCCCCAGTTGGGGACAATGGGCTGATCAGTAATATATTTTATTATTTACCAGGTTCTTGAACGTCTACAGTATGACACATCAGAATATTTTTAAAAGCCGCAATGACTTTTTGCAACTTGAAGAGGCCGTTAATTACATAATGGAGAACGATGACGTTGATGCTAACTATGATATGTTAGTCGTGCCACCAAACCTTGCTGTTGTAAGTGACGAGGATGAAGGAAATGAAGATGATTTGATAGATGAAACTATGCCGAATGATGTGCCGGGAACTATTGAACTTGTTCCAATACCACAGGATGAGAGTAATTGCAACTCGGATTGGGATGATAGTGACGATGAGCCACTGTCTAGATATATAAAACACAAAAAAGTCGATCAACGTGATTTTGGAGTTCCTAAATGGAGATATATTTTTCCAACCTATAGCACAACTTATAATTGCAGTGGTGCAGTTAGGAGTAGAGTGGATGATTTTGGAAAAGTTATGAATCTGCATACACCTGTGGGCTTGTTTGAAAAAATTATTGATAACGATATTCTTGATTTGATAATCGAAAACAGTGTCTTATACGCCAATCAAAACAACAGACATAACTTCAATCTTGACCGGGAAGAGTTAAAGCGTTTTCTGGGAGTTTTATTGTTCAGTGGGTATAACCACCTACCTACAGAGCGAGCATATTGGAGTTTGGATGAAGACCTTGGGGTCTCTTTGGTCGCAAGTACAATGAGACGAAATAGATTTTTAGAAATAAAGAAAAACTTGCACTTCGCCGATAACAGCAAAATCATAAATTCGACTGATAAAATGTTCAAAATTAGACCTCTTTGCAATCTAATTGAAAGAAATTCATGTCAATGGGGTGTTCTCCACGAAAACTTGTCAGTAGACGAATCCATGATAAAATATTTTGGGCGCCATTCTGCGAAGCAGTTTATTATGGGAAAGCCAGTGCGGTTTGGTTATAAGAACTGGGCAGCAACAAGTTCAGATGGATACTGCTACACTTTTGATGTTTATTGTGGTAAAACTACAGAAGTAACCACTGACCCTTTAGGCGAAAGAGTTGTTAAATCTCTGCTTGCAAAAATGCCTATAGTTCCAAAGGAGCACATCGTATATTTCGACAACTTCTTTACAAACTACCATTTGTTGTGTGAATTGAAACGTTTGGGATATAGAGCCACTGGTACAATACGAGATAACAGAACAAAAAAATGTCCACTTATACCCGTCAAAGAAATGAAGAAAAAGAGTTTGAGAGCAGAATATGATTATCGATTTGACAAAAATAATGAAATCGCAATAGTACGTTGGAAAGACAACAGTGTTGTTACGATGGCAACAAATTTTGATGATATAAATCCACTAGGAAAAGTGAAACGATGGTGTAAGGATCGAAGGGAAAAGGTGGACTTCCAAATACCAAGACTCTTCGTCAATTACAACCAGGGTATGGGAGGTGTAGATCAAATGGATCAATCCATTAGCCTCTATAGAGTGTCCATAAGAGGAAAAAAGTGGTGGTGGCCTATATTTACGTATCTATTAGATTTGGCAGTTAGTAACGCGTGGCGGTTGCATGTTATAAGGTGTAAAGCTGAAAATAATCAACCGATGGACCAATTATCGTTCAGACGAAGCATTACTCGGGCGTATTTACAACCTACAACATCACGACATCGCAATTCCTCGTCCGTAGTAGTTAGTGACGATCGGAAAAACAACGGCCATAACCCGGAACGCATATCAAATCAATTACGATGTGTTGTTTGTCATGCAAAGTGTCGCTGGAGATGTGTATTATGCACAAAAACACTTTGTGTTGAACGAAGCTGCTTTGGGCAATTTCATAATTAATCTGCCCATTGTCCCCATGTAGGGACACCCCTTTTTCTCAAAAGTGAGCAATGAATTTTAAGTTTTTTTATGGAATCCCTTTTATTTAGTCGTTAATGAATTAATAAAAATCAATTAAAGCAATTTTTGACCGACAGTTTTCTTTTGGGCGTTAATGGGTTAATATAAACTAAATTTAATGCTTCATGATCAAAATCTTCGTCTACATCTTCTTCGTCTACAACTACATAATGAAGTTGAATCAGCAGCAAACAACAATGCGTTTATTAAGAGAAAAAACATCACTATTTTGTTCCATTTTCAGATTTCAAAAGCAACTTTTGGATTTTTAGAAACACACATTTGAAGATGATCCAAAAAGGATACTAAAGAAAAATGTATTTTTAGTTCACTTTGAAACAACATTTGAAAAATTGACTTTTGGCCTCAAAATAAAGCCGAATTTCCCAGTGTGAACCGATGAGCACAAATCTCAATGCTTCAAGTCAAAGTGAATGGACTTTCCTCGAATCTTCGAACATCTTACACGAACGCCGTCCCTAGCATGTAACCATCTTCCCATCGATTGAAAATTGTTTGACAACAGGACGAATTGTTGTCACACATAAACTTTTCGTTAATGAAATTGTCAAATATTTCTCTTATAAATTACGAGGAAACAAAAACATTCCATTTTACTTGGTGGAAACAGCAAGAAAAATCGAGTTTTCGATGTCATGTCAATGTCATAACTATTTACAACAAGAACATAAGAACTATGAAGGGCATTTTACCGTTACATGATTTTATCAAAATTTGAGATTTTATAAAAATAAAAGTATTTAAATTATTTCCTGAGATCACAACCGTATTAAACCAATGAAACAAAAATACAATAAATGCAATGATACCCTATTGACGAAAAGCGAATTTAAAATGACAGAGCAACGTTGCCTTAAAATTTACCCTATTCTGGCCGCGATAAATGATTGCTAAAAATTGTAACTTTGGTTTTGGTTTTCTAAATAATAAAGCAATACAAGAAAACAATTAGAGCCACATTGGAAACTTTTATTACACTTCAGTATAAAATGGGCTATAGTTGTTTCTACAAATTTTCATTTATTTTTCGCTGTCACAGAGAGTAGCAGTTTATCACTTTAAAATATGCTCGCAATCAATTAAATATTCAATCTACCAAATATGATTTATTGACTGAGTTTAAATAAGAACGTTTACAACCAACGAACGATCATGAGTGAACAAACCGACAACGATTGCAGGGAAGTATTTACGTACAGTGCTCCGTTTGTGAGAAAACTTAAATGCTATTGTGAGCGGCGGAACTGTTTCACTAATGAAAAATTTAAAAGCAGGAAATAATATGGGGTGTTTTATTGTGAGATTAATTATATTTGATAGTTCGCTGCACCCTGCCTACAAGGCATTGTTTACTCTCTTAGGTTTATCATTGCCTGCAGAGAGGTGACCGCCGACCAGAAAAATGTATATCTATTGAAAAAAAAAAAATTTGCCCCAGATGAGTATCGAACCCAGACTCATTGGATCGCACGCCAAACTAAGTAAGCACGCACGACGACGGCCGCCAAAAATTAACAGTAGTTTGATATTTGTTTTAAGCAAAGCATAAATATTTGCTAGGATTCTACATACAAAAAATTCTTCAGCGTTAGAAATATAACTACAGAAGTTATACAATTTTAAATATCAGTTTATAAACTCAGTTTGTATGTCAGCTGATATCTCCAGCAAAATATCTCTGAGCTTTTTGTATCAGATCCTGTTTTTATACCCTAAACCTGAAAGGTCAGTGTATATTAACTTTGTGCAAACCTTTGTAACGCATAGAACGAAGCAAGTCCGGTATAGAAAAGTATATATATTCTTGATCAGCGTCACCTCGTGAGTTGAGCTATTCATGTCCGTCCGTCCGTCCGTCTGTCCGTCCGTCTGTCCGTCCGTCTGTGTGTTGTGCGTAAACACAGGATAAGAAGAAGGAGTTGAGATAATTGGATGAAACTTGGTACACATGGTCACATGGATTGACTACACTATTGAATATTTTTGGAATCCGCATACGGACACGCCTACCTCCCATACAACGCAAAAATTGAAAACTGCATAACTCAGCTCATAATTAACCTACACCTATAAAATATGGTACGTATGTGTTTTGTATCAACACAAAGAAGTCTTTGAAAAATGGACGTCATTCGATCACGGACACGCCCACTTCACAAACAACCCAAAAATTGAAAACACAATACATAAGCCTCTGTTTAACTTACAGAGATAAAATTTGACTCATATGTGTTTTAAAACAAAAAAAAGATAGTTTTAAAACAAAAAAAAAATAGTTTTAAAAAATGAATATCATCCGCCCACGAACACGCCTACCTCCCATACAAAGCTAAAATTGAAAACTGGATAAATTAGCTCATAGTTAACCTACAACAATAAAATTATGTGTATGTGTTTTATGTTAACACAAAGATTTCTTCGAAAAATGGGTATTATCTACGCACGGACACGCCCACTTCCCATACAACCCAAAAATTGAAAACGCAATAAGTAAACCTCTGTTTAACCTTTAGAGATAAAATTTGGCACGTATGTTTTTTACAAGAAAACAAAGATGGTTTTGAAAAATGGACGTCATCCGCCCACAGACACGCATACCTCCCAAACAACCCAAAAAGCTTAAAACTCATTTAATAAGGTTATGTTTGTCATAGAGAGACCAAATTTGGTACGTATGTATTTTATACTAAAACTAAGGTGTGTTCAAATTTGGAGTAATCCGTCTATGAAAACACCCACCTCCCATAGCGAAAGCACAATAAAGGCTTTAACTGTGAGCTATAGGAATAAAACTTGGTATGTGTAAATTTTTCATCAACATTTATATGCATATAAAATATAGGCTTCATCCGCCCCCGGACACGCCCATTTTCAATAATATTATTTATTTTTGGAAAAGTAAGGTATTTCATAGTCGGCCTAGACCGACTTTTGACTTTCTTTACTTGTTTTTTATTATAATTGAATTACCATGAGGAATCGTTTTAGCTTAAGGTTTCAAAAATCCAACTTTTAAGAAATTTAAGATTTCATAATTTGTGTTTGTAAGATGCTTTTGTCTAGTAAAACGTTATTGTTTTTTATAAATTTAACTTCTACCAATTAATTTAAAAACTCTCGGATTCGCTACTTTCAGTTTGTATTCAGACGAGTGGTATTTCTATTCGTAAAAGGTTTCCAAGTGTTTTTCATTTCAATCACTTCAACCTTTCCCGAATTACTACTTTGAACGTAATCTTTAAATCTGTCATGTCATACATTATTTTCAGTTTTTTTTAATGAGCTTTTAACTTGGCGATGAAAGGCATCAGTTGACATGAATGAAATTTTAAACAAAACTTTCATTCCAGTTCAAAAAATTTTTAAATTATGTTTAAACTTAAACATAATTATTGAGCTTTTTGAAATACTTCTGATATGAATGAAATTTACTGAAATACTTCTGAAATACTGAAAGATACAAAATAACTGACAACTTATCCCTCGCAATGCTTTTTACACACTGTCTAGTGAAAAGTGATACATATATATCCAAAAACATGTATCCACTTTTTCGGTACGTTTTATTTTTATCGTTCTTGACGAATTTTTTAATATCAATTTTTACACAACTAAACCTTTGTAACTTGCAAACAATACCAAAATAATATCAAACGGACTAGATAATAGCAGCACTTCTTTAAAGATTAAGTTTAAAGCTATGCTTAGCAATTTTTTTATCAGATAGGGTTTGTAGTGAAATATGAGAAACATTATTTACAAAAGTTGTAGTTGTTTTTGATGGGTATTTAAGCCTTAAACCGAATTTCTGAAGTATTTCAACATCAAGTTCCATGTTTATCTTTACAAATATATATATATATATATATATATATGTGATCTACTAATATATGTTATATAATTCTTTACTTAACCCCAGACTTTTCTCCAACTTTCAAGTTTCATCAAGCGTAAACTTTTTGAATACTCATTTTTATTCAAACAATATTTGGTACATATTTGGACCCTTGTAATTGAGGTAATTCTTCAAGGCTTTACTGACATGCATTTTCACTTTAAAGTTGTCAACTTCAAATTGCCTGCCATCCCATAATACATAAGATCAAATCAAATCATCAAACTACGTGTGTTACGTGTCACCAGACGCACATAAATCTGGCCAAAATGCAAAGTTTGTCAACTCATCAATCAGCTGGCAAAAAGGTGCAATACATCACCTGGCTAAAAATGTATGTGCGTACGAATGTATGTTTGTGTGTGGGCTTGTGAGCTAAGAGCATGTTTCATGTCTCATGTTCCTATCGTCCTTGTCACTCTGCTCCATGTCTACCCCTCCCCACCCTTATGACCCTTATGATGTCAATAAAAGTTTGTGCAAACTTTTCAAAGTCATTTTGTCACCTGTGGGCATGAGTGCGCAGCAAGTTCTCAATAAAATGCTAAAAAGAAACGAGTGCTTTCAACTTCTTCGCTCGCTGTTTTCCGAATTTTATGCAGTCATATGGAAAAAAAAAGCAAAGTAGTAAAAATAAACAGCTTCGCTAAATGTCAAAAGCTGTTTACAAACGCAGCGCTGTCGTTGCAGCAATATGGCAAGCATGGCTGTTGCACTGCCACACCCTGTCAATAATGATTATGATAGTCTTTGATGGAGCAAGAAAAATCTAACTAATGTTAGGAAGGGTTACTAGGCAGCAGCTTGAGTCATAAAAATTTAATAGAAAAACTAACAAAATAGTAAAAGTTTAAGTTTAAAATGTGGCAGCTTTGGAGGTCCTTGAGGAATTGGCGGCGGTGCGCTTTTTAAAAGAATCGTAAATATTATTTTATAACACCGACCTTGAGTGACACGCTTAAAGCGAGGAACTTACGGCTCATATTAGATGATGGTGCACAGTGTTCTTTAAGCAGTTAAAAATAAAAATCCTCAAATTTTACAGATCGAGTAGATCTTGATTTAAGGTATGCTTGTTGACTATGTAGCATATAGATCTAGAAGAAGTCTGAAGTATACTTATGAATAATTAAATTCATTCCATTGGTTTAAGTGGAAATTTTGTGAGGCTTATTGGTCAAACGTACTTAAGGTACTATTACAGTGTGTAAAAAATTAAAAATAATTTTTTGTTTTTTTTTAGAATCTGGTTTCTTAAGGTCTTAAGAATGCGTATACGAAATTTTAGAAAAAAATATCAAATAAAAAAAAAGATATAGCATACATTACATTCGTATGTCGCTCATTTTTTCATATATTATCGTTCATAGAAGAAAATCTAATCGCGTTTTTCTCGAAACAAGTTTTTTCAAATTGGTTTCTAAGATATCTCGAGTTCTGCTTGATCGATTTCGATGAATCTTGATTTATTGTGATCGTCATAAACTCGGTTAAGCACTCTACCTATAAAAAGCAGAGAAACTTTTTTATTTTGTTTTTTACGGCTAAGAATTTCTGCCAAAAAGAGGGGTTTTTTGTAAATTTGTTTTTCAATGCATGCCATTTTTTTTTGTTTTGTATTTTTTTTTATTTGCGTAGGTAGAGTGCTCAACTACAACCCTTAACTGAAGAATGCACTTTGATTTTTTACTTTCCGACGCCTTGAAAATGCTGGAGACGAGAAACCAACTTACAACCTTTTTTTAAACACGCCAACTTCAACGACCTCTAGAAAAGAAACCACAAATACAAAAACAAAAAAAACATTTTTTTTTTAATATCTTCAACTTTAGCTGCACATAATGTTAATACATTTTAATTAAATAATTTAACAATACTATGTAAAAAAAATTAATAAAAAAGGTGTTGTTTTTAATAGCTTCACACTGTAATAGTACCTTAACTAATTGATGAACTCACCTCCCGCCGTTGATATAAATATAACATTTACTCTTCTAACGAGTACCTTTTGTGTATTATTTCCGTAGGTGTTATGATGTGCAGGATGTTAATGCGCAGGCTAATATGCAATAACTATAAATGCATGATATCATTTTTGCTAAGTGCAGTGTCAATAATGCATACAGCCATGTACATTATTGTCGCGGGAATTATTGCCACCAATTTGTGGCAACAATAAACTTTACATATGAGTGAATGCCACTACCATTTAATGATTCTTTAATAGATTCTACACACGTTCAATCCTCATTATTGTTAATAGAGAAAATGCAAATTCTACCAAAACGATTTTTTCAGTGTGTCGATGAATTAAATGGATTGGATTGTTCTCAAAAATGCTTTCTTAAATACTTTTCTTAGAAAAATTACTTTTGTATTAATGGCAATAATTCTTTCTGTTGCACATATGAAAGGTTATCATGATATTGAGCGTCGGGTAAAAGCATCAAAGCACAAAAATCAACTTGAACTCTTGATCATATGAATTACTTCGAGCATCAGTTAGCAACAGAATCTGATGAACATGGTGAACGATTTCATATTGCTATAAACGCAAGAGTATTCACTCTCTCATAGCTGAAATATGCTAGTCATTGTGTGATAACGGCATAGAATTGTGTGGAGTTGAAAGAACAATGTAACACATAAATGCTTCCTCAAATACACAAATATAAATGTAGAGCTTTCTTTTAAATGGTGATTTATAGTGAAATTTTATGCAAAATATTTCTTTAATAGAAACTAATGCCCTAACACTGAGTTTTGCGGGATATTTTTGAACCAACTCTGAATAAGTACGAAATTAACCCTTAAACACATTGTAAGTTTTCACTTAATTCTGGCGTTCAAGTTGATTTTTGAGCTTTAATGTATTCAAAGACTTATAGTAGAATTTTATGGCAAATATTTTTGTGAAACATTTTAACCCATTATATCGCTGTTTCATGGGTCTTTTTTGTCAATTATCACAAATGGGTCAAAAAAGACCCATAAATTGAAAAGTTAGAGGGTTAAAATGTTTCACAAAAATATTGCCCATAGTATTTTACATAAATCCTTGAACATATCTTATACCCAAAATGAAGGATAACATGATTTCGTATGCCGATTAATTATAAGAATATTCAAAAAGGGGGAAATTTTAGGGGGGAATCCCCCCTAACATAAGACTCAGACGCAAAGTTTTAAAACGTCGATACACGTGTATTTTTTTTTGTACACTCTATCAGAATCCGTTGGTGGAACCTCGTTATTTTTCTTCGTGTTGAACATTGTTTTATTAAATCTAAATTATATCGAAATATCTATGGTTAAGCGCACTAAAGTGATAAGTGACCTTTTGACAAAAATAAGTTTACTGCATTTATGAATCCATCAATATAATATCTACCTTGTGTAAATTTATTGAAAATGAATAGCCAGTGTATGCGTGTCAGTATACAGTTAAAATTAGTGTTTTGTATTAAGATGCATTGAAATTTAAAAACAAAATCGACGTTCCTGAACATTTGAAATTTTTCACTTATCACTTTAGTGAGCTTAATTATCGATATATTTAGAGCTTTTTGAATAAAACGGTGGCTACCAAATTTAACTGCTCTTCGATAACTTCCAATACTTTTGGCTGTAGTTTACATGAATGTATCACACTGTGCGTAGCATTCACAATTGTTTAACTCAGCATATTTTTTATGGACACTAAGGGTTTACATAATAATAGAATCCTGTAATTTTAACAATCTTTATTTAAGTGCTATAAATATCTAAGGAATCATAAAAGGAATTACATTTGAGTAATAAAATATATTCAACACACTTAAACCTCATTTTTGAACGATCTTGAAAGCGCTTTACTTAAAAGTCAGTTCTTACTAAAATTTGAGTATATAATTCTTAAAAAAAATTCTTTTCTAAAAATAATTATAGCTAAGTCTACTTTTTTAGTTTACCGAATAGTATAACTTATATTTCAGCTAACATTGAGCAGGAATTACAGTTATTATACACAAATTAGAATCAATTTTACCATAAAAAATTAATATGAAATCTGTGACTTCTACACTCAAAAAAAAAAACCATATCTTTCTCCGATAAAAAATTTCTCTATTTTCGTTAATACCCAGCAAAATTTTTGTAAAGCCTTGATTTTCATTCAATTCTAAAATGCATTACATAAATGCTGATTGACCAATAATGCATTATATTGTGTATTACTCGTAATGCAGTTAGTAATGTCAGGCGTTTCTGCTTTCAGATGTTTGTTTTTTTTAAGTTTCATTCAAATTTTTGCTTGACTTTTGTTTTTTGCTTCAAACGCGTCAGATTTTTCAAACTAAAATTTTCTTCAAAAGAAGAACGTTTGAAAAACATAAAATTTGCTAATTATATAAAGAAGAAAGAATAAAAGGTAAGCATAAAAAACCATAAATAAATATCAATTAATAACTTAATCGCTTTTTTCTCTATTTAGTAAAATTAACTTCCCGAAGAATAGGATGTTTTAACATTCATTTGAAAAGGCTTCAGCGAATTATTTTTATTCCAAGCAAAATTGTGTGCAGAAAAGTTCAATGCTTTAAGATTTTATGAAATGTAATTACAATTTATTAATTTTAATCCCTTAATTTATTATAAAAACATGTATCTTCTCAATAAAAGTATTTCCTCGTTTTAAGAATTAAAATATAGTCAATATTTAATTGGTTTCCTTATTTGTGGACAGCAACGTGTTATTAAACAACTTCTTAGTTGTTGATAAATAATAGATTACTGAGAAGTACTTATTCGTCAAGTTTAATAAGCGCATACATAAGTACTGCCACGTCAAGTGAAAGCGTCATCAATTACCTCCAATGACATGCCTGTATAAAAATAATGGGTTCTGTAAGCGAAAGGGTAAGCGATGAATGAAATTTTCTGGATTACTTTCTCGATTATATGTAAGCGAAGATTTTGCTGGGTAGCAATTTTCTGTATTTCAAATAAAATTTTCTTCAAATAGAATAAATTTTCACATATTCGAAGAAATATTTCTTCTCTTGTGGGCAATGGAAATATTTCATAATTCTAATAATTCTAAAAAAAGTATTTTTCTTGCAATCATGATTCAATAACATTAAGGTCAGTGTTTTGTAATGTTGGAAAATTAAGGTCCTTTCCAGTGTTTTTTATACCCTAAACCTGAAAGGTCAGGGTATATTAACTTTGTGCAAACGTTTGTAACGCATAGAACGAAGCGAGTCCGGTATAGAAAAGTATATATATTCTTGATCAGCGTCACCACTTGAGTCGAGCTATCTATGTCCGTCCGTCCGTCCGTCCCTCCGTCCGTCCGTCCTACCGTCCGTCTGTGTGTTGTCCGTATACACAGGATAAGAAGAAGGAGTTGAGATAATTGGATGAAACTTGGTACACATGGTCACATGTACCCAAGGATCTGCACTATTGAATATTTTTGGAATCCGCCCACGGACACGCCTACCTCCCATACAACGCAAAAATTTAAAACTGCATAACTCAGCTCATAATAAGTCTACAACAACAAAATTTGGTATGTGTGTGTTTTATACCAACACAAAAATGTCTTTGAAAAATGGACGTCATCCACTCACGGACACGCCCACCTCCCATACAACCCAAAAATTGAAAACGCAATAAATAAGCCTCTGCTTAACCTACAGAGCTAAAATTTGGCACGTATGTTTTTTATAACAAAAAAAAGATGGTTTTGAAAAATGGACATCGTCCGCCCACGGACACGCCTACTTCCCATACAACGCGAAAATTGAAAACTGCATAGCTCAGCTCATAATTAGCCTACAACAATAAAATTTGATATAAATGTGTTTTATACCAACACAAATATGTCTTCGGAAAATGGACGTCATCCGATCACGGACACGCCTACCTCCCATACAACCCAAAAATTGAAAACGCAATAAATAAGCATGTGTTTAACCTACAGAGATAAAATTTGGCACGTATGTTTTTTATGACAAGACAAAGATGGTTTGGAAAAATGGACTTCATCCGCCCACGGACACGCCCATTTACAATTAATTTTTTTTTTTTTTTTTTAAAGTGGGTTTAGGGTATTTCATAGTCGGCCTAGACCGACTTTAGACTTTCTTTACTTGTATACCCTAAACCTGAAAGGTCAGGGTATATTAACTTTGTGCAAACGTTTGTAACGCATAGAACGAAGCGAGTCCGGTATAGAAAAGTATATATATTCTTGATCAGCGTCACCACGTGAGTCGAGCTATCCATGTCCGTCCGTCCGTCCGTCCGTCCGTCCGTCCGTCTGTCCGTCTGTGTGTTGTCCGTATACACAGGATAAGAAGAAGGAGTCGAGATAATTGGATGAAACTTGGTACACATGGTCACAAGCACCCAAGGATCTGCACTATTGAATATTTTTGGAATCCGCCCACGGACACGCCTACCTCCCATACAACGCAAAAATTGACAACTGCATAACTCAGCTCATAATTAACCTACAACAATAAAATTTAGTATATATGTGTTTTGTATCAACACAAAGATGTCATCCAAAAATGGGTGTCGTTCGCTCAAGGACACGCCCACCTCCCATACAATCCAAAAATTGAAAACGCAATAAATAAGCTTGTGTTTAACCTAAAGAGCTAAAATTTGGCACATATATTTTTTATGACAAGACAAAGATGTTGTTGAAAAATGGACATCATCCGCCCACGGACACGCCTACCTCCCATACAACGCGATAATTGAAAACTGCATAACTCAGCTCATAGTTAACCTACAACAACAAAATTTGATATGTATGTGTTTTATACCAACACAAAGATGTCTTCGAAAAATGGGTGTCGTTCGCTCAAGGACACGCCCACCTCCCATACAACCCAAAAATTGAAAATGCAATAAATAAGCCTGTGTTTAACCTAAAGAGCTAAAATTTGGCACATGTGTTTTTTATGACAAGACAAAGATGGTTTTGGAAAACGGACGTCATCCGCCTATGGACACGCCTACCTCCCATACAACCCAAAAATTGAAAATGCAATAAATAAGCCTGTGTTTAACCTAAAGAGCTAAAATTTGGCACATAAGTTTATTATGACAAGACAAAGACGTTTTTGAAAAATAGACGTCATCCGCCTACGGACACGCCTACCTCCCATACAACCCCAAAAGTTTAAAACTCAATAAATAAGGTTTTGTTTGTCATAGAGAAATTAAATTTGGTATGTATGTATTTTATACCAAAACTAAGGTGTGTTCAAAAATTGGGAGTAGTCCGTCCATGAACACGCCCACTTGGTATGTGTACATTTTTCTTCAACATTTAAATGCATATAAAATATAGGCTTCATGTGCCCACGGACACGCCCATTTACAATAAAAATTTTTTTGTTTTTGAAAAGTGGGCTTAGGGTATTTCATAGTCGGCCTAGACCGACTTTAGACTTTCTTTACTTGTTTTATATTTGATTTGATTATTTTGATAATTTACTTATGCTGAACTTATGCCGGCCATTCCAAGCCTTAGTAAATTTTTTTTTTCCCAAAATTAACCTCATGCTCCTTTTCCACTTACAAGAATTTTTGATCAAAGTGAAAATCTTGAAAATGGAGTCATTTTCAATAAATCATACCTAGAGGTATGAATGACAGAGCTGTCATTTGTTACCCCTATTTTTGTAAATGAAGTATCGTTAGAAAGCAATTGAAAAGCGATTATTAATAAAAAATAAAATACTTTTGGAATTTTTTTGCTAGAGTTGCCTACTTTTTCAAAAAAAAATTAAACTGTTCATATCTCAAAAAATACATTTTCGGTTTTTTTTACGTAGAATTACGTCTGACAGCGCGGTTTGTATACAGTCGTTTTAACAAATTTTTTTAAGGTCATACCTACAGCCTATAATATTCATCGTTCAAACATAATATTTATACTAAAGAAACAGATATATCCTGCGCTAAACGAATATCTAATTTTGGATTTTGTTACTTTTATATTAAAGTCACAAAATAGCAAAAGCTTAGAAGAATAATCTAGATTTTTATATAGATTTTCTTTCTTTTTTTTTATTTCTTTGTTTTTGGTTTTGCTTGTCTTGGTTTTGTTTTAAATGAACTGATTCGCAGCATTGGTGCTCTGCTTCACGTTAAGAGGGTGTTCTATGTTAAGAGGGTGTTCCGATTAGATTTAACACTTATGAAAAAACTATTGGCATTATTTTTCGTTGTATGCTACTACCCAATAAATGTCGTTTTCTATCCACTTAATATGATCTTTGCATCTAATACAGCAACCTAAATCAGCAGAGTCGAGGCTCAGTCGGATAAGCTGTTGTGGTGATAACGTTAAGAATCAAAGAAGCTGGTTGATAAGCATATTATTTTTTATTATTATAATCTTATTTTATTAATTATTTAATGTAACAATTGCATAGTGCAATATTTTTATTTTTTGTCACATCCTGTTGCTTGCGATAGCATGAACAAAATGTAAGCAAAATACAGCTTTTATTAGTCTTTTAGTTATTTTGTATTCAATTTTTGACCTAAGTTACCATAATTAAAATTGTATTCCCAATTAATTAAATTTGCGTACAGCTTTGACTAAAAATATGTCTAGTATTTTTAATCGAATCAATTCTAAAAAAAAGGATTAACATATGTATTAGTTCAATGTATTGTTTAAAAATAACTCTAAGATTTTCAACCGTAAAGTTGTTGTACTATGTGGTCTGTTCACACCATAAGATATTTACAAAATGTGAATTTGTCACTTCATCTTCCCCAGACGGCCGATTGAAAAATGTTAAAACTTTTTGTTTTGTTTTAAGACCGATTAAAAAATTCTTAGAGTAAATTTGATCTTAATTGATTTAAGATTTTTAAAAATTTAAAATTTTGTAAGCTTACTGCAAATAAAAAAGAAGGAACTAAAAATTTTGTTCAAGTTTTTTACAGTTTTGTGGCCCAAGATTCCTTTATTATATACAAAATAATTATTTGACCTAATAAGAAAAACATTTTTGCTACAGATTTTATAACAATATCTCAAACGGTATAGAAGTTATGAACGATTAAGTGAAATGTATATCAGAAAAAATTGAAATTACGAAAAGCATAATATTTGGCCATTATATTTTATTTTGGTGGAAACTTAATTTGTTTCTTAAAAATGCAAAAAAAAGTGACCTTTTTGAGATGTGAGCAAATTAGATTTTTTTTCAAAACGTATGAAACTCTAGCATAGGAAACTCTTACAAAATTATTTTCCTTTTTAAAATTTGTTAAAATTTAGTGTAAATTACTCTATTTGTAAGATTTCTTTTTATATCAAAAATTGGTACATCAAAACTGTACTAAAAACGTTTCTATAAAAAAAAGTAAATGAAAAATATAACAAATTCACCAAATCACTGTTTGCTGAAGCTCAAAAAAAAAAACAAAAAACTTATTCAGCACGTCGGGATTCGAACTCACAACCTTGATATTATTGGACAGAAGCTCTATTCTCTGAGCTATCACCTCTATAACAACATAAGCAAACTTAACATAACATATTCGGCAGAAAATTAACGTATTTATTAAATGCGTGGAAACTCGGAAAAACAGGTTTTTCCCAGAGATGAGACCTAGCTGGATCGATTTTTCAGCCCCCTCTTCATCTATATTGTAAATTTCATCGAAATCGTTAGTGCCGTTTTCGAGAACGCAATTGCAAATATATATACAAATATTGCTCGTTTAATAGAATAAGAATATATGTCTGGTGTTCGTGTCGGTGTTCAGGCACAGAGTACGAACGAAGACCGAATAGGACACTCGATGGTTTATTGTGTCTGAATATAGTCGCGCATTATTTAACACTTTATGGACTAGTACGTATAATTTATGGTAAATTATATGAATTTTTTCTCGGGTCCTGATTGCTAAAGCTCGATTGCATTTTGTGTAAAATCAATGTGCAATTCGTTTTTTCATTAACTTTGTAGTTTTTCGTTACTACTCGTAGCTTTTATCAATGGAATAGATGGATGGAATGGAATGGAAAGGAATCAATGGAGTCTAATACTCGGAACTTTTATGCCTGAGCACTTTGGTACGGACACAAATTGTTTCCTTGGGTAGGTACTAGTTTAATTATGCATAGTTCTATACAGGTCGGTTTTGATTCAGTCTAAAGGTGGTTATTTTTAAGCTTATTTATATGCCTAAGGCTTATGTCACAGTTAGCGCTAGAAGCGAAATGAATCTTGAAGCTTTGCTGTTAGATGCTATAAGCAATGCTATTTTATGTCAGAATGCAAATGTATTTTTCTTACTAAAAATGCTGAATCATACAGTTTTTTATTTAATGTTTCATACAAATCATTGAAAACATCTATCGAATGCTTGAAGCGTCCAAGCATTCTACCTGCTTCTTCCTGTTCTACCTGCTTGACAGATAAAACTTATAATAAAAAAAACTAAAGTCAAACGGCAAATCCAGTTTCACTCATTTTTCATCCATAGCAATAAACATAAATGTTTCTCCATTAATAAAAAAGCTTTTAATATAAATTATATGGGTACAATAAGTCCAAGGCTCATTATTATAAATACATGCGAAAAGTTTATTTATAAAAAAACTATATTTATATGGTGTGTCACTCACCTTTCCGGACGATTTGTATTTTCGAGTTCTTGTTACAAATTGCTTAGAAACTGCGAATTTTTTGAGTGAATATAAGAAATAAATTCATTTTCTGCAACGAAATTGAGTAGAAGTTTCAACTACAGGAAAAAATTTAGTTTTTTCTCAGAATTTTAAAATTTTTTCATTTACTGGTTTGGTCACTCACGTTTCACGTCGGTGTCACTCACGTTTCAAAACAATTTTAATTGTCTGTATTTGCATCGTGGTAAATCTGGTGAACTTTATTAAGCATATTTTGTAAAAAAATTGTTTTCTTAATGTTATGGACATTTTTATACAAAAAAGAAAAAAAATTATGGAAAGAGGATTATGTAAAGTATAATAAAGTTAAAAAAAAAAGTTAATAATAAAAAAACAACACAAAAACTATTTCAGAAATATATCATTATAACAAAATTTATCCCAATTCCGCATCCGTATCTCTATATATGTATATCACTAAGAAAAATTCGTTGATCCTTACACCAATTAAAACCAAAGACCGTGCCAAATTGGACTATATGACTGGCCTATTAGCAATTCCGTCGACGCCAACGGCTTAAAATAATGATTAAAACAGATCTTTTAAAACTTTTCTAAGTTTGTTGTCTTGTATGAATCCGGATTTAACTATAATTTTTATTTATATTTTTTCATAAGTTCTTTTAGCGTCGGTTTTCACTTCTTCTTGATGTTTTCGTTATTTTCGTTTCGTTAAAAAAATTAAATGTCAATCACGATTCACTCCTTGAAATGTTTTTTTAATAAAAAATAATAGCGTCCGCTTGATTTTAAAAAATACAAAATTCACTAAAAATTCTTATATAGAAAGTATATCCGAGACATAAATTGTGCCAGCCAATTATTTTTGGCATAAATTTATAATTAATGCAACTAATCAATAAAAATGGTCACTCACGTTTCACTCTTGAATCACTTTTTTAAATGATATTTTTCGATAGAAAATTATTTTTCTATTTTAAACTTTAATATTCACTTTTTAATCGAAAATGTTTCAATTACAAAAATAAAAACATACAATTTTTTTGTAACTTGTTACAGATTAAAAATACAATCAGTTAAGTTATTTTCAAAATGCTGTTACCGTAGGAAAACAAAAACAATATCCTCAACGTTTCATGTATTTTTATTGAACTTAAAGCATTTTTATTTTTTAAGGTTAAGGTTTACTTCTTCTGGATTTGCCACAAACAAATATGTTAAAAGTAGCCGAACAATTACAATGTTATGAAGAGAATCCGCTCGTTTGTCTTTTTTTTTTAAATCTAATGACTTATTTTAAACAAACTTTCATATTTTTTTAATATGCTTTTAAAGAATTGCAATCAAATTTTTCGATTGAGATACACGTGAGAAAACGAATCTTAACTGTTTTCCCTACGCCTCACACAGGGGCCGCCCCATATAAGTGGGTGCTCAAAATTCTGAAATACTTTTCTTCCCACCAAACACGGTTAATCAATACTTTTACTGCAATTTTTGACAACTTAACCCTTTGAGGACCATGTTTTAACCCATTTGCGACCACATTATTTGATATAGAGAATTAGGCAAAACTTAATTTATTACATTTTACTGTGCAAAATAAAACAAGATTTAACCAATTAATGACCTTCACTTAACCTATTCGTGGCCATGATTTAGACTGTTAAAAAAATTTTGTATAATTACTTAAACCAATCGATTTTGATTTTATAATCCATACGAATTTTAAACGATTAACCAGTTGCTTATAGCCTTGCTTTAGCCAACTAGCGACCAGGATTACATCTCGATATAATTAAAATAAACGTTTAAAATTTTCACTTCAATGTGAAATTGAAATATGAATTGTTTTAAATATTGTTGGTTTTGATCAGATTAATTACAATATTAAGTGAATTTAAGTTACAATATATTTAAATAATTTTAATTTAAGTAGATAAGAGTACATAGTCAGTTTAGTTTTCAACAAAGGTAATTAATTTTACGTTTCAATATAGAAAATTTTAAGTTCCAAATAAAAATAAGTAATGTAATAAATCAAAATAACGAAAAGAAGTAATATAATAAATACCAACACTTAAAATTCTTTAAGGTTTATCAAATAAGCCGTCGCTGTTTATCCAAGTATTTTCACGTATTTAAAATCTTTCGAATTTTCTTTAACTAGATTCCAATTTTTTGGTGACTTGTGTTTTAAAATTTTTGAGAGCAGGATTTAAATTTTTTTTTAACAGACGTTTTTTGATTTAAAACTGAAGCAAATCTTCATATTTACCATAAAGTTTTATTTCTTTGCTTTGACATATTATATGGCACATATCACGTTCTTTACTGCTATTTTGTCTAAATTTCTTGCAAAAAAGGACATTGCAAATACTCAGAGAGGTTTATCATGGTGGTTGGTTTTAATATACTGCCATGTCTTGATGATTTGTTGTTCAATAAGATGCACTTCAAAGAACTTTTTATATAAACAACAAATTGTTTATACTGAAAAAAATTGTTTTAAGTAACACATTCGGATTATAATACTTTTTGAACGTTTTTGTAAAAGAAAAGCAACACATAGTTCTTGTATATTTCTTTTTATTATGATATAATACCATATATATCTTACATATCCTACATTTGCACTCCTTTTTCGAATTACAAATGTACACTGTAATTATATTGATTGAACAGAGCATACAAAAAAATTTAAAAATCTTTATATTCATAACGCTTAAATGGGTAAGTGCTAAAAACAATGCACTTTTTGCGATTATTAAAAAGACCAACATTCTTTCTTTATTCATTATTCACCGTTATAGAATGAAAATTCTCAGTTTGAAATGAAACAGAATCAATTTAACAAGAAAGATAAGGTTTTGTGTTTACTTTAAATCAAAGTGAAATTTTTAAAACAACTTTTTTTTAAAAGGCGCAAAGGGATTCTGGTTTTGAACTCGGATTCTTAATAAGGAAGAATCATATTTAATTAAAATGCTGCCAGATTTAAAAGCATTTTGCGCCATTTTAAAAAAAATTACTTTAAAAATTACATTGCAACAAACTAGAGGTTAGGTTAGTTTTTGTAAAACTGTACATTTTTAAAAGCTCATACTGTCAAAACAAATACTACGCAAAAAATAAAGAAACTTCGTTTGAACTACGGCAAAAAACAAAATCACGAAATCTTTTATCGTTTTCTTACAGTAAGAACTTCAAGTGCTCATTCGAAATTCACAGTTTTGAAAAAAAAAAAAAAAAATGAAAATGTGTCATATTTGGGTACGCATATCTCCCAGCAGAAAAAAGCTAGAAAGCTGAAAAATGAGTTTCAAATGCATAATTTTATGGAGAATGTAACTGCATTTTTATTTTTTAAAAAAATGCATTATTTCAAAATTGAATTTTGAGCACACTTGGCCCCAGTGTGCGCCTATATATATATGGATTCCGAGAAACTTTTTTCTAAGCGTAGTTTTTCATTCCCTTTAATTGTGAGTAAATAAATGCACTCTTAGTATCTTAACATGCTAGTATCTTACAATGCTATCTTAGTATCTTAAATTAAACAACGGTAAAAATCAAGAGTGAAGAGCAAAAATTAGAATGAAACAACGCAAGCACCTCATTGACCCCGTGGCACACAAACCATGACCGCCTGCAAGCAGCACTCCACAAAACAAACGTGTAGCCAACCCCTGTAAAGAAGACGAAACAAGATTTTTTGAGGTTAAAAAATAAAAAAATAAATTTAAGAATATTAACTGATATTCACACACACACACAGACACACACTTAAACTCAATGTGCTTGCGTGTAGGCATATATGTATGGTATGGAATTCGTGCAGCCTTGCCTGCCAATGTGTGTATGTCAGACAGCTTTCAGCTTTGGGGCAAATAAGATTTAAGATGTTTTTCACCACTCTTCGTGATTGAAGGCTGCAAGAACAGGATTGCGATTTGCAACAGTCTTCATGCGCATACATGCTGGACAGTCGTGTGTTGAAAGAAAGCTTGTGTGACATCATGTGTGTTCGTGTGTGGGTGTTCCACAAATGATATGCAGCAGGCAGTTCAGATGAGCTACCTTCATTCTTTAGATTTCTCCCTCGAGGGCTTACTTGGCCTGAATTTTGCATATTTTTTAGATCATCTCAAAGAGTAGGTAGAAGCATGAGCTTTTACACACATTCATATGCAGCAACGCCAATAGGTATGTCAAGAATTTTTCATCGCTTCTGCCATATGTTTAATTTTATTTAATTTTTTTGTTGTTTTGCTATTTTATGCCTTTGTTTAGAATTTGTTTTATTTTTTTTTTTTTTTGTCATAGAACATAGTGTCTGACTAAAAACACTTCTACCTACAACCACCATCCACTAGCATAGAATGCCTTGTCAAGTCTGCAACACTCGTCAATATTTTGTTTTCTGTTTTGTATTTCGTTCGCCAGGATTTGCAATTTTATTCACGTCGTAGCAATTTATAAATCATTTTGTTTGCTCGATGCTGGTTGTAGTGGGCATAACAAATGTTTATATGTATGCACATGACCGTTGATAAATGTTCAGATTCGTGTATGTCAGTTCGGCCATTTTTGTATCGATGCTGGCTGCTCTTATAATTTGTTTACATTTCACTCCGTTGTTTTTTTATTGCTTTATTAATTTTTTACAAATCTTTATTATATTCAAGTCAGTTTTAGAGAAATATTTTTCATAATGATAATTTTTGGAATTTTGTGGACACCTTTTTTTGAATTTATTAAAGTTTCAGTTTATTTCAAAAACCATAAAACTATTCTCATGGTTTACATCTTCTGTTGCCTAATTTTTTTTTTTAAATAATTTGAAACTGCAACTTAGGTAATTTGTTCAAGTTTATTTTTCGAAAATTGCATTTTTATAAGTTATTCGACTTTTTATACTCACCAACTAGGTATTTATTTGACACATTTTTGGCCAAAGCAATTTTTTTTTTTTTTAGGTAATTTAAATTGTTCATAAGTATATATTTCAATATTATTTCATTTTCATAAATTCATTTCGTATTTCAAAACGAGTTATAAGAAAACGCCCCTTATCATATCACACAGAAAACTGTTAGTCGCTTAAAAGTTTGCCGAGCAAACGAAAAATAATGCTTCTAGGTTATATTTCAATAATTATGTAAAATTTCCTATAAAGTTGGCAACCGTGACTCATTGATTGACAGTCAATAGTCATACATGAAACGCAATTTTTTTGTGCACTATAATTTTTACGAAATATTAAAAATTTCTTATTTATAAAAATTTCGATGAAAAAAAACTATCTAATGAGTACGATAAACAAAATAAGTCATAGGGTACTATTATTTAAAAAATTATTTGTTATTAAAACGTTTTGTTTCGAAAAATTTTACAGCATTGCATAAATTTTTTTGTAAAACCCTTAAAACCCTTAAAAAAACACATTAAAATTCAACAATTTGCGAGTTTTAATAAAATGTAAGAAATTATTCTGTAATTTTATATCAAGAATGAACCTTTGATATCCAAACATTATTTGCACTTTTTTATAAACAAGTTCTGCAGATTTAAAAAGTGCATTTTTGCGCAAAATGGTTAATTTTGTATGTAGCAATTTTCAAAGTTAAGAATTTTATTAAATTACACGGAGAGAAAATTGAGCTAAAAATAGTCCCAAATCAGTTTATTTTGGTAGTGATTCTGAGCTTAGTCATAATATTCTTGATATCAAGCCATATTTTAACATTCTCATTTGTGCATAATGCATGTGATTTTTGGATTGTTCGTCATAAAACTAATATGCTCACTTGAGGCCAATTTATGACATTTTGGTATTGATTATAAAAAAAAACATGCTCATTTGTGTCGAATGCATGTCATTTATGGATTGTGAATAAAACAAGTTACATGCTCTCATATGTCTAATCTAAGAAATTTTGGGATGTGACATTTTTATGAATTGTAATAAAACAAGACAAAAGATGACAAAATGTAAGGGGCTCAAGTATCAAGAGAACCGACAAAAACCAAACCAGACGCAAATTCATAATTATATTTTCACTGCCCAAATTTGATATTTGATCCAATTCGGACAGAAAAAATACCTATAATTTTTAATTTATTTTCAGCACTTTTTTTATTTCTTTTTCTTTTTTTTTTCTTTTATACTCACAGCAAAACCAACGTAGAATTATGTCATTTGGTTGCTTATTTTTTTGATGAGCACAAACAACAACAACAAAAATTAATTATGCACAAATTGACGTGTTTATCAAAAAAAAATTTCAAGCTCAATTTCTGGCATAAACTGCGTACGTGAATAGCTTGTTTTGAGATGGATGGCACAAACGCTTTGTGCTTCAATTGATTACCCTTATATTGCTTGTTTTGATTCTGGTAAAGAATTCAGTAGCGATGAAAGTCAGTAGTGATATGAGTTTTTGATTTGTTTATACATGCCCAACCAAATATTTGATACAAATTTTACATGCATTTTTAGATACATTGCTTCCAGAAACTATTCTAAAATTCAATTGTGCTTCTCCTCAGCCTTATCAAAAAGGATCGGGGAATAAGGAGGCATTCTCATAAGCTTCTTAGAGGCTATTTGAAGAGGCGTATCTTTATAGCTTGTTTTGAGATGGATGGCACAAACGCTTTGTGCTTCAATTGATTACCCTTATATTGCTTGTTTTGATTCTGGTAAAGAATTCAGTAGCGATGAAAGTCAGTAGTGATATGAGTTTTTGATTTGTTTATACATGCCCAACCAAATATTTGATACAAATTTTACATGCATTTTTAGATACATTGCTTCCAGAAACTATTCTAAAATTCAATTGTGCTTCTCCTCAGCCTTATCAAAAAGGATCGGGGAATAAGGAGGCATTCTCATAAGCTTCTTAGAGGCTATTTGAAGAATGATTCATAGCTTGTTAAATAGCTTGTAAAATGCAGTTTTTAAATATTTTCTAAGAAGCATTTTGTCTTCTGAATCATGGCCTTCATAAAGTTTTCCTTTAATATACCTACTTGAATCCTTTCAATAAAGGCCTCAAAGAAATCTTCAATTGAAAGATTCTAGAAGCACTTCTAGAGAAAGCAAACGACAGCATTCCTCTCAATGATAATTCCTCTAAAATAATGCCTTCTGGGTAATAGAAAGTAGAAACGATGGAACTCATGACTTTCCCTTCTACTTTACCTTCTTTTAGAAGTACTTTTTTGTTGGGTTTCAATCATTTTCAGTACACCTTAGAGACCTGCAATGAGTTATTCAGATTCGAGTATACTCGCCAGTATGTTCATGATTATACGTACACTCACTCATCAAAATAACTATATTCATACTCATACTCATTTGTTTATCCCTGTTCAACTGAGTTAGATTCATGTGAAGAGAGTGTTAGTGATAACCGAGTGTAATTTTAAAAATCTCTCTCTTTTTCAATTGACAAGTCTGACATGTGTTGGCAAGATTGCCAAATTGACGTTAAAAAATATTGACTTTTTTTTAGCACAAATGGTAATGTCGTATTTTGATGAATTTAAACATAATTTTAATAGATTAATGAAACAATACACATATCTTAGTTCTAACAAAATTATCTTGTTATGTACAACTTGATGCAAGCATCATTATTTGTAGTATTTTCAGTTTGAGTCATGTTTAATTAGTGGCAGCACTGGTTACCAGATTTAATAAGATTAAGTTTATTGAAGCGGCAGTCAATTTATTTTCAAAATGATAAAATTAAGTTAAGTTTTTATCTTATTCGTAAAGAGTAATTAGATGGCAACACCCGCCTGCCATGCAGATCTGGCATATACACACAAGCACATACACAAAACAATAACAACATGAGTGAACATGCCAAACGCTCATAAAAAAAAAACAAATTGGCCATTTCAGCCCTTGAAAGGACTTTGACTGAGCTTCTTATGATCAATTGTGTTGTGTGTGTTATTAAATGTTTGCACACAATTGACAGAGAACTGGACCTACATGTTTTATGCCGACTCTGAACGGCTAGAGTTCATGTTCTCAAGAAGCTTTACATGGCATTATTTACTTTCTGAGGTATGCCATTGTCTGCAGAGAGGTGGTGACCGATCAGAAAAATTTTTTATTGAAAAAACTTTTCGCCGCGACTGGGGATCGAACCCGGGCTCCTAGCATACTTAACCTGCATGCCACGGTCACCACTCACGTGGTGACGCTCATATGCTTCCGTGAAATTATGACGCGCTTCCAACACTCAAGTGACTAAACTTTCCGAAGAATTTTTGAATATTATATGTGTACCGACGAGTCATTGCGTTAATTGAGGAAGTGTATAACAGAGAATTACATGAGACCATTCGTCATTTTTTGCCACTCGAATAACAATCGTAGTCAGCCACAATCGCACAAAAAAACTAGTAAGGTATATCTTCGACTTGGCCGACGTGAAAATACCCCCACGGCCGATTCTTGAGGGTTATAGAATTTTAAATTGGAGAGCTTTTTGTATGAGAGTTTAGAAGATTTTGTTATACTTATGTATGTATCTACAATACAAACATATCAAATTGTTTTCCTGCAGCATAAATATAAGCCTTTTTATAAAGTTTTCAATTTTGGGGTTGTATGGGAGTTGGGCGTATGATGGATGACGCCCATTTTTCTAACACACCTAAGTTTTGACATAGAATACACAAATACCCAGTTTCAGTTTTGTAACTTTAATATTAACCTCTTTAAAGAGTTTTCAATTTTGGGATTGTATGGGAGGTGGACGTGTTAGTGGGTGAATGACGCCCATTTTTCTAACACATCTAAGTTTTAACATGAAATACACAAATGCAGAGGTTAAACTTTGTAACTTTAATATCAGTCTCTTTATAGAGTTATAAATTTTGGGGTTGTATGGGAGGTGGGCGTGTTAGTCGGTGGATGACGCCCATTTTTTAACACACCTCAGTTTTGACATAGAATACACAAATAAAGATTTTCAGTTTTGTAACTGTAATATTAACCTCTTTATAGAGTTTTCATTATTTGGGTTGTATGGAATGTAGGCGTGGTTTTCATCCGATTTAGCCCATTCTCGATCTTGATGTCAGTTTTTTAGAAAAAAGCTTATATATCGAAGTTTTTTGCGATAGCTTGCAAATAACGGCTGTAATCGTGTCCACAGACAAACGGACATGGCTAAATCAACCCAGATGGTGATGCTGATCAAGAATATACGCAGTACGCGTGGGGGTATAAAAATGCATGCATACCACTCGAGTTCGTAAACAACGATTGCTGCTTAGCGAAGCATTTTTAAACTCTAGGTAAAAAGTGGTTATTTTTGGCCTGTCCCGTTTTTTATTTTGTTTTTTTTAATATTTTTGGTGTAATATTTTGGCATAGTGTGACCCCTCTATCTACGCGTCTCGAGAATACCATTCCCCATTAGAAACCTTTAAAAAGTGGTTATTTTGGCCTATGTCGCTCCGTTTTCGAGATATTTCGCTTTTTCTGTTTTTTTTTCATATATTTTGGTTCAATTTTTTTAAAATATTTTTGGTGTAATATTTTGGCATAGTGCGACCCCTCTATCTACGCGTCTTGAAAATACCATCCCCCTTAGAAACACGTAAAAAGTGGTTATTTTTGGCCTATCTCGCTCCTTTTTCAAGATATCCCGCTTTTTCTGTTTTTTCACACATTTTATTTGTTTTTGGCCTATCTCGTTCTCGTAGCCTGAAGCTCTAGTGGAAATAGTTAGGCGCTGGTGATCGCTGCTACAGGCTGCAGTTAACATTTTTTTCCTTGCTGCGAATAAACATAAATGCATAAATATTCGTTGCTTTTGGCGAATGTTGCGAATGTCTGGCCTGGTCGTTCATGTTTCATAGGCATTCGTATTTGTCATCCCTCGTACTCTACGGCATTCGTAGCACAGCGGTTGGTGCATGTCTTTGCGCATTAATTTTAATTCAGAAATCACATTCGTAGCTCGTATTTTGACGACACATTCAAAACGCCATTTGAATGCACTCAAGTTGTTCTCTGATTCATAACACTCAGTGCCGAAGCCAACTTAACTCTCTTTCACTTAGAGTTATGAGCAGTGTTGCCGGAGTAAATATATTTTTATATCCAAAACAGAAAATAAAAATAGCCAAAATGAAAAAAAATAGCCAAAAGGTTAATTAATTGTATTAGAAAAAGAAACAAACCTAACATTCTTACCTTTTTTAACAAACTAGTTTTTTGTACAAAATAGTACCGTTTTTTACTGGATTCAGATTTACAAACATGTTTGTTTTTAAATATGTTATAAAAAAATGTTGTGTTAAGAATATAAGAGCATATTTTAAACATATTTGGGGCAAATATCCTTTAAAAAGACGGACCTTTAATATAGAAGGACCTCAGCTCATTAATGTTTTACTTGATAAGAGCAAAAATAACTTAATAAAAATAAGGTTTGCATTTTCGGAAGTAAAAACAGTATTAAATTTTTTTTTTTAGCTTCGAAACCAAGGATTTCAGGTGTTAAACGTATTCAGTCAAGTCTGCCTTGGTTCAGAAATGGGAGATAGATAAGTAGGTGAGAAAGTGAAATGAAGTGAAACAAGTGGAGAATGTTTTATAAGTGGACTAATGCTATATCAACTTACTTTTCCATGCTGACTTGCTTAATTTTACTTTTGAAAACAAACCACAATTACTTTCAATGATCAAAGTTATATACATTGTTGCATAATCTTATGTGACACATGATTCGAGATGTTGCATGTCAAATTATTGGATATTTTTGCGCTCGGCTGCACGATTAGCATCACTGGCAGGTCGTCTTCAAATGAAGAGAGAATTCACCCTCACGTTTAAATTTTAAACCATTTCCCTGCAAACATTTGGAAGACCATTGGCAGAGAAGTGGATTTTGCGATGCACCAGTGATTCGCCCAAGTGTTTTTGGGAAAATGCATCGCTTTTCAAATGCTCAAGCAATGAATGCGCGAGTCACGAACATTTTCAAAATGTTCCTTCGCTCATTTCGGCGATTGTTGGAAGATGGATTTTTGAAAAATATTCAAAACCAATTAGGGAATATGACAAACGGCTCTGAAAAATCGTTAAATTTAATCAAAAAGTTTAAATAGTATAGTTTCGAAGCAACGTCGCATTATATCGAAGCGAAATATAAACAAATTCACAAAAACATTCATTGAATTCGGACAGAACAACGATGCTTCAGAGCAAATTGCTGAGGACTCTTAAATGGATTTCGTTTGCCACCCTTTTCGGCGAAACTCCTCTCGGCGGTTCATTGGCGAATCTTCCCGGCGAATCGGCCTAAGCAGCTTACAGTCGATGATATTCGGATGATGCGATTTTCAGGCAATGGAAAATGTTATATGTAAAATAAAAAATAAATTTTCGCCGGAATGCACAAACATAACCGGGTAAAAAAATAGCCAAATGAAAAATAAAATCACCAAATAGCCAAAACTGATTCCGAGCAAAAAAAATAGCCACTTTTGGCTATAAATAGCCAAAACGGCAACACTGGTTATGAGTATTGATTGCCCACAATCTCTCTTTGGCGTGAGTGGATTAAATCAGAATGGCTTGCGTTGAGGATTGAATGAATATGAATACTTATTTTTGATGAATGTACTCTGAATAGCAAAAAAGCGACTCGCTATAGGTCTACTATAGGTATTACTATTTTAGTCTAGCATGTTCACTGTATTTCGTTAGGATCGGCTTTCTTTGTACCTCCACTACATAATTATATCATAAATTAATATAGATTCAAGGAAGGTAACCCTAGGTACTGACCGATTTCAATCATTTTTAAAATTGTTCTTAATTAGTTTTACGACACGCACCATTTCCAGACACGTGTCAAATTCAAATTCACATACAAGGAAGACAAAAACAAGTGGTTATTCCAGAAGTTGCTTCGCTAAGGAGATGTACGAAGAAATATATGTGCTCGAGTTCATTTTTTTAAGCCTGCATAATAAAGATAAAACCTACAACTCCCAAGTGGACAGAAGGCATAAAACATTTAATACATATTATTAAAACCATGTGATCACCTTTTATGTAACTAAATTTCATTGTATTCTATTTTCTTTGGATTAATTTCTAAAATAACTTGTAGGGAGGCTTAAGTCCCGAAACTCTCCCTTTGATTGCGCTTCTGCCTATAATATCCTCACATAATGTTATTTTTGTTGTTGTTAAACCATTTCAGGAAATATGCAGAAAACTTGAAAATTTAATAATCATCCTTGTTCATCAAAAACAAAACCACACGAAAATTGTAACAATCGAAGTTTGTATGAATTTAACGTAAATTTAAAATAAAATGACCGTAAAATGACTTAATTAAATATCACCTAAGTTGTTGACAAATTTAAATTATGTCCATTTTCTGTCAAAATTTAAAGACTAGAAAATATATATTTCTTAGAACTTTGAGGTATTTTGCACAGCTCTTTGAATTAAGTTTTATTAATAGAAGGCAATATATTGGAATTTGAATTCTGAAAATCTAAACACCGCACCTTGGATCCCATGATTTGATTGATACCTAATAAGCAATTACTTGTGTTTATTAGTGCGTAAAATCAGCTTTTTTTTTCCTGCTCAAGTCAAGCGTCTAACAAACAAGCACTCGCCCACACCAACGGTACCAGTTAGCATAGCACGCCCAAAAGTATGCTTTACTTTATATGACATACTATTATATTTCCATAACTCTCTGACGCCTGAGCTGGCAGCGCGGAGGTCTTTTGATACAGCTGTATTAATAACAGCTAGTAAATTGTGTACAAAGACAATAACAGCAACAACAACAACAACAAATATAAAAATATCAACAAGAAAAGCAACAATAATTACAATGCCTACATAGCACAGCAACTGCCTATAAAATTGACATAACATGTAAAAAATTCAAGTCTACTATTGTGCTATGTTTTGACATTGCGTTATTTTTTTTTTTTTTTTTCTAAGAATTCCTGTTTTTGTACTTACATTTTTTAAAAAATTGAATTGACGCCATTCAAAGAAAGATGCGACAAAACTCCGTTAATCTGAAAAAATGGATGAAAATCAAAAACATGTCAAGTGAATCGTTGATCCGCGAATGAAGCATTTTACATTGGCAATTGGCAGCAGCCATTTTCTTTTTTCTTCTGCTTCTATGCCTTTTTCATGCCTTCCACTTTGTATTGTGTTTAAAAGAAAGAAAAACAACACAACAGCAATTGGGCGCAAATAAGACAAATATGTACATTCAATACTTATTTAATTTTATTTTTCACCGAGCACACCTGAAATGAAAGGGTATGGTGAGAAGGGGGAGGGGGGTGGTAAATGGATAAGCAAAGCATTATTTAAAAACTCAGGTGTTGCATTGACAGTGGAATTAATGACGTGAAATACTTTTAAAAATAATTAAGTGTAGAACATATCTTTAATAAGCTATTTTTAGCATCACAAATATAATAGCTGGTAGATGTATATGTATAAATTCTTTGGAGAGAGAGCTGAAATCAAGTCATCAGGCATATTAATACCCTATTAGTATGAAAATATACGAACACAAAAGATAAGTCAGCTCATAAGCAAACAATTAAGTACAAATTTAAATCGGTTTGAAAATGTCAAGCCAATTGAATAAAACCATTTTATTTTAATTCGGTTCTAACTACGACAAACAAAATACTGATAATGATATACGGATATGCACCTGGAATGTCCGCAACCTAACTGGGATGGTGCCCCTCTCCAACTGATTGATATCTGGGAAAGAAATAAATCTTATATCAATGCAATCAAGCAAGCATCCTGCTACTACAGCAGCTATGCGGAGAACCATGAGTTTGTATGCGGATTTGCAGTTGGCAAGAGAATACGGCATCCTGTCCTGCGGTTCATTCCTGCGAACAAACGACTTGCCAAAATCCGTTTCAAGGCTTAATTTTTTAACATCAGTCTTAAAAGAGACCAAATAAAGTTTTTACGAGCTCATTGAAGACGCATACAAGAGCTGCGCCCGTCATAACATAAAAATCGTGGTTGGACTTGGACTTCAACACCAAAGTAGGTAAGGAAAATATATTTGGTCCAACATACGGAAAATGCAGCCTATGTTTCGCCGTGGAACGAAACATGGTCGTAAGTATCACTAACAAGATTCAAGCATTTTAATGAAATCCAAAAAAAAACAAGGCAAGAAAAAAGCCCATATTTTATATACATTTCAATTTTTATGAAAAATTTACACGTACTAAGTTTTATTACAGTAGCTCACATGTTAATGCTGCTATAGTTTTTTTGCTATTATATATTGTACTTGTGTAAAAGCTCGTCCAACGACGGGAAGGAACCATTAAGAGTAAAAAATCCGACAAAAAATTTATTGGAATTGATAAAATATTAATTACAATATCTAATATATAAAATCAAATGTTTGTCTGTCTTTCTGTCTGTCTGTCTGTCTGTCTGTCTGTCTGTCTGTCTGTCTGTCTGTCTGTCTGTCTGTCTGTCTGTCTGTCTGTCTGTCTGTCTGTTCCATATAGGCTCACGCACCGTTTATCTGATTACGCTAAAATTTGGACACCGAGTACCTTTCATAGTGAGAAAGAACATAGGAGGTGTAAAAAAGTGGGCGGAAGTATGTGGGCGTGGCACTCGATAATAACTTCTAAACGCCTGGACCGATTTCAATGAAATTTGGTATGAAGGTTAAACTGCTCCCAAAATAAAACATAAGCTATAAAAATTCCAAAGACTTACGCAAGAAGGCGCTTTAAGTAGTACATTTTTAAGACTCAAAAACTCCTTAACGCCTGGACCTATTTTAATGAAATTTAGTATGAAGGCTTAACTGCACCAAAGATTAAGAAAAGGTAAAAAATTGGGCGGAATTATATGGGCTTGGCACTCCATAATAACTCCTAAACACCTGGACCGATTTCAATTAAATCTGGAACGAAGGTTCAACTGCGCCCAAGATAACATAGGCTATAAAAATTCGAAAGACTTCCATAAGGGGGCGCTTTAAGTAGTGCGTTTTTAAGACTCAATAACTCCTAAACGCCTGACCCGATTTCAATAAAATTTGGTATGAACGTTCAACTGCACCCAAGATAAAACATAAAATATAAAAAATTCCATAGACTTCCGAAAGAGGGCGCTTTAAGTAGTGCATTGTTAAGACTCAATAACTCCTAAATGACTTTATTGATTTTACTAAAATTTGGGACATGAAATAACTTCCGTTAGAGGGCGCTTTATTCAATAAATTATGTTCGGCTCATTCACGTCAAAACGGATGAACCGATTTTGATGAAACTTGGCAAGCATTTGTATCAGTTACTGAAATAGATCCTATGCTTTTAAAACTTCTTTCGACAAAAAACAAGGAATGAGCAAAAACGAAGGCAAACGAAGTCAAGAAACAAAGACGAACGAAAAAAAAAAAGTTTAACGAATAACAGCAGAAGCTATATAAAGATGAAACAAAATTAACCGAACAGTATCGACCAAAACCGAAGTTGAACGAAAACAATCCAAAAATCGAATGGAATTTATTTTAGATAAAATCGCATATTAAATGCATGTAAAGAAACACTTTAAACGGTTTTTTCTCGAAATGACTTTTCAAACTGCACTCAGAAAAAAGTTTCTCGGAATATGATAAAAAAGGCATCATATTTAGAGAAAATTGGTATTGACCTTGCTCCATAGAATGCTTTTCTCTAAATGCGATCCTAAAATTCTCTAAAAATGATAAAAACCTTCTATGAAAAAGAGAAATACACAAAAATAATTAGATTTTAGAGAAAAAGACTCTTTAGTTTTGAGAAAACATTTGTTTTTATCGAAGAAAAACTTCTCATAGTGAATTTTTTATCAAAATATATGAAAAAAATTTTCATATTCAAAAAATTTTTCTGTATAAATGAGAATTTTTTTGTGCGAGAAAAATATTTGTCATTATAAGAGACATTGAAATATTTCCATTTCTTAGAAGTGAAGAAATATTTCTTCGAAAATGTGAAAATTTATTCAAATTGAAGAAAATTTTATTTGAAAAGAGAAAATTTCTTTTATTGAAAATAGAGAAATTTTTCACTGGAGGAAGATGTGTGTTTTTTTTCTAAGTGCGGGTGTCCATTTTCCTCAGAAACCAGACGTCAGATCGAGACGTTGAAGATGTCATTTTTTGTTTTAATCATGTCTGGCAGGTACAGTTTTACGGAAATTTGACTAAACACTTTCGACGGAAGGAGGGGGCAAACCGCAAAAAACGATAATTTAAAAAATTTTAAAATTGAATTGATAATTTTAAAAACGTAAAAACGAGAGCAGTTTTGAAAATCGTCCTCTTTCTGTGCTCGAGCCACAACCCCGAGTAACACCGGGTTACATCCGCTAGTTTAATATATAAATTAAATTATTTTGATAAAACAAAATTTCTAGTAAACACTTGTTTTAGGCCCGTTAACTGATCTCCGAAAATTTTAAATTTTTCGTTTAAGTTTAAACTTTAAGCTCAGTTCAAATTATTTTCGTTACTTATCTCATTTTTATCGGCAGTTTACTTAAACTCTGTTTAAAAATTTAAACTGAGATAAAAAAAAACATATTTAAGCGGCACTGTAGTAAAAATTGTGCAACTTTCATGTAGAACATCAAAATATTTCAAAAATTTTTGATTAAATAATGCAAATTGTCTTTTTCATTGGAATATTTTCTTTTTCAAAACTCAAGATATGTTTTTTTTTGTTTATTCCCTGCAGATAAATGGACCAGATTTAGAATAGTTCTAAACTAGTTCCAAAAGGGATAGTACTGGTCCCACTTCAATACCCTTTTACATTGAACAAACTGACGCTTTTTACGGGTTGATGTCATAGGAAAAGACAATTGTCCCCATAAACATCGCTTTTTCCCTATATCTGTGCTAGTTCCATTATGAATAGTTCTAAACTGGTCCGTTTTGATACAGTCTAAAAGCGGTCAGTTGTAAGCCCTATTATTAGCCTTAGCACTAATTAAATAATTGTAAATAGTTTTACCTGTATATTTACCATTTACCACATAATCATTTTCATCCAAAATATTTGCAAAAGTTAAAAAAAGTGGGGATGAATTTTCGTCTAAATGAAAAAACGAGCCACAACACGTTTTGAACGTGTATGTTTTTTATTTTGTTTGTGCCTGTTGACAAGAAAAACAAAGAATATAAAAATAAATTCAGTTCGCAACTAACTCCAATTTCACTAGAAATAAACTAGTTGGTTTTTCCAATTGTCTCCAAAATAACTGCTGGGTTGTTTTGAATTTTTTGTTTATTATTGAGAATATTTTGAATGTTCTCAGAGAATTTTTGACAAAATCTAAGTTTAAATTTTTTAAACCTAGAATTTCTGTGTTTAAATTTTAACTTGCCTCACCAAGTTAAACTTAGATTTTTGAGATGAGGTATCGGCGTTAAAATTTAAACTGAGGTTAAGGAATTTTAAACTTTGTTTAAGCTAAACTTTGTTTAAAATTGAGATCAGTTAACGGGCCTAAGAAAACTTTATTTATTAAACTGATGATTACTGATGGCCAGTACCTACCTGTACCACTGTTACTAAGAGCTTATGTTAAATATATTTTCTGTTTACAACTAAACAAATTTTCAGCACTAATGCATACTTTTTGCTATAAATTGGCTTTTCGCAATGATTTGGACATTATTTAAATGTGAGCAAAATATTTTGCCAAAATATGCCTATTTCTAGCCCATTGTTTTGCGCGTACACAGCTTGACAAAATTTGACAAATCGAGTATTGACAGTTGTTGACAGCGCAGCACATGTGAAAATAGAGGAGCATGAACAAACGAACACAGGAAGACAACATCTGATACCGAACTAAGCCAAGTCAAGCCGTCCACATCACTTCACACTCCAGACTGGCAGCATGGGAATGTCATACCAACGAGCTACAATAACCAACAACCAAACTACACATGGCAACAGAATCAAATCTACTCCACTCTCTGAAGAATTCAATGAATCGGAAAATGTTTTTTATCCAATTTGGATAAAGGCAGGTGAACAAAATTTTCCTTTTTTTTTTGTCGTATTCGTTTTTTTCTTTCAACATTCAAGATACCAACTAGAACAACAACAAGAGTACAGTAAAAGCACAAAAAAAAAAAAAACATTGACGATGACAAATAATGAAAATTGCTGTTGACATAAATTTAACAGTTCGAAGTCAAGATATTTTTCAGGATTTACAAGGCAGGATATGCGGCATAAGATAGATTTATGTTAATAACAGAATGTCTTATTTGAATGAAAATATTTATATATATATATATCGTAGGTATAAAAAAATAAAAATAATTTGGGCTCCAGCGGCAGACAGAAGTTTAAAGTTATCCATGCCAGCAGAGAAAAACAGCACATTTATAATTTTGTTGCATACTTTTGGGCTTTATTTTTTATTAACTTGAACTTCAATTAAATTGCAATAAATTGATTTACCTTAAAACAATAACTCAAATATACACTTACCCTCATGCAAATACAGTTTGGCAGACGCAGATTAAAGTCACTTGGGGCACATTAACGTGCACCGCTCTTACACACATCCAACCCACACACACAGCCACACTCCCATATGCAGCAAACAGTATAAAAATATAAAAAATTCATTTAAGTAGAATTCATACGTGTGAACGTTTATATGTATATTATTTTATATATATATATATGAATTAAACGATTTTTCTATTTGCAAAATTCATTTGCCAATGTGCGTGTGTGTGAGTTTTATGGTCTGCGTGTGTGTGTATATGTACTAGAGCGTAATGCTGCCATATTCACGTTTGCGTCGTGTTCAACCGCAAATATTTAATTTGCATGAACTTCTTTTTTTGGCATTAAATTTTTTATTATTATTATGGCCCTTAAGTGTAGCTGTTATTCCTTCAATTTTTTTTTTATCTTCTTAATGCTGCTTAGATTTGCATAAATGGTTTTATTTCTCGAGGCCGAAGTGATTTCATAAATATTCATTTAGACTAAAAAACATTTTTTTCTAGTCAAATTGTTCGATTCAATTTTTGGATTTTTTCTATTTATAAATTCAAAATGAGATTCGTCACTGAAAATAACTCGTTCCTAGTCTTTTGCGTTCCAGTTTTTATGTGTTCTACACCAGATAAGTCTCTTCTTTTTTTTAAATCTTGTTACGGAATGGACGACGTTTCTATGTGTAACTATTGAGACCACTTTCCACAAGACGACGGCGAGTTGTTCTTGCACTTATTGTCTTTTCAAGGGAAGATGACCATTCGTTAGCAAGATTTCGACTACTTGCGACCCGATTTTTTTTACAAATTTTGATCAAATGACGATCTTGAGCAGCAGTTGTGCACCTATGACGTCCTTGGTCAGGTACATTATCGAGTGGCAAGCCCGCCAAAAGTTTTTTAGCAATATTGTAACACATTTTCTTGAAACGTTACATCGTCTTGAAATTTCAGCATGTACATAATTTTCCTTAAGCAGCGTTTTAATTGAAATTTTTTGTTCTAAAGTAACTCTTTTCCGACCCATTAATGAGCTTTTATATTAATTTTAATAAAATAAATTAATTGCAATCGCCAAGGTGTACTTTATAAATTTCTCTATAACATTGAACTAAATACACTGCTCTGTGCTAGTTATGTAAGCAAATAACCGTTATTTTCTCTTTCAGTACTTTTCCGCTGTTGTTAATACTTGCTGCGCTATAATTTTGCCACACTAGAATTTGTCATGTTCTCTTAATAATCTCTCTATTCTCTTCTTAGGGAAGAGCCATAAAATTTGTATACATAATTAACATTTATGAACATCTATTATAAGAACAAGCTCTTAATCAGAATTTTCTCTCTGCTCTTTGTACAAATTTTTTAAGGTCAAAAAGTAAATAATAGAGTGCGCTATAATTTTGACCACTGCTTTATATAGATATTATCCTGGTCGCTAGTTGGCTTAAGCAAGGCTATAAGCAACTGGTTAATTCTTTAAATTTCGTATGGGTTATATAATCAAAATCGATTGGTTTAAGTAATTATATAAAATTTTTTTTAATGGTCTAAATCATGGCCACGAATAAGTTCAGTGAAGGTCATTTATTGGTTAAATCTTTTATGCCTTTTTTGCCTGAGACTCTATATCAAAAAATTTGGTCTCAAATGGGTTAAAACATGGTCCTCAAAGGGTTAAGTTGTCAAAAATTGCAGTAAAAGTATAGACTAACCGAGTTTGATGGAAAGAAAACTATTTCAGAGTTTTGAGCATCTACTTATATGGGGCGGCCCCTGTGTGCGACGCATCTCTGTGTGAACAGCTTCGGTTGAACTCAAAAAAAAAAGCAAACTAAACTTTATGTGGCATAATACTAGCACCAATTGGTAAATTCAATAGCATACTTTTTGGCAATATGATAAATTGAGCACAGGTTGTGTAGCATGCGTGCCTTGCATCTGTCATATTATTTAATTTATTAAACTCTTTACATACAACATTTATATATGAATCTGAAGATGTAAGTGCTTATATGATGTAAAACATCTTCGTTTGTCTTGCTTCTATGCTCATTCTCACTCACTTGATATCTATAAAATCGCTATAAAATCTAAAAAAAAATAATTTCTTTAACAAAAGTTAATATGAAAAAGATAAATTGAGAATTCAAAATTCACTAAAAACTTATCACAGATCTTTTGTATTGCCAGTTAGTACTGTTACTGTGCCACCTATCATGAAAATTCACCAAGTTTATCAACAAGTAATTTATGACTTTGTCAAAAATCAATGGAAAAGTTAAATAACTACAATTTAAACTCTATTTTTAACATAAATAGTTATCAAAAATTTCCGACCGACAAGCAGCATAAAAACTAAAAATTCAAATTTGACAAATATTCATTGTCGAAAACACAAACAACCATTAGAGAAGAAGAATAACAAGCAAACGAAAGAAATTCATTTAGTTTTCTAGTTACCCTAGAAGATGCCGTTAAAATCCGCCCTTCTGTCACAACCACCCTCCTACTTGCTCACACCCTCTTGCCCAGACGTAAGCACCACATCTGCATAGTATGCGTTGATCGGAGTTTTTCTTTTCTTGGCTTAAAAATGTTTTCAACGGCAGCGACAACAACAACAACAACAACAGTGCGTATAACAACAGCAAAAACAGCAAACTAACAAAAGTCAAAGCAATTGTAATAAATGACAGCAGACATCTTGCAACCTACTGCAACGCCCTGCCCACGCAATTCACATACACACACACACACACACATACATTCACCCACTATAGCAACGTTCTAGAAGTGGCTTGCCGCACTGAGGCATCAAATATCAAGACGAATCGCTGAATGCTGCCAGCTAGCAGAAGATTGCGGTGACAGCGGAAATTCGGAATTCGGCGGATTTATACATGGCCCAGCATATACGACGAGCACGAGTACGAAATGAATTTTGGTAGCATTTTAGCATCATTAGCATTGATTTATGATTAAATTCAACCTCAATTTTCAGTTAAATCGTTTTCCTTCTTCAGTCTTTTCTTTCTTTTATTATTATTTTTTTTTTTCTTTTATTCTTCTTATTTGGCTTGCTAGATATTATGAGAAATTGTAGAAGAATGTGAAATGGAACAAACTGTTAAATTAGTGTTGTGGTTTTTGCGAAGGGAAATCGGTTATGTTGCAGGAATAAAAAAATGTATTAACAGGGTATTTAAAAATAGGTTAGCTTGCACTGCTCAAAGCAATAAACTAGCAAGAACAGATATAGGGGAAATTAGTCAAAAACTGTTTTTAACATAATGAAAGAGATCTTTTTTTTCCGACTGAATCACAAGCGATGGTTTTGGCAAAAGTGAGTGTTTTGGGTGTGTTAGTTTTGCTTCTATAAATTTTCTTATTCGATTTTGCTGTATGGATGATGAAGCTCCAGCGTAAAAAGGTTTTTGAGGCGAAAGCCGAGGTTCGAAGAGGTACAAAGAGGAAAACCGTGTCTCCCATAGATGAGCAGACCGTGGAAGCCCTAACCAGGCTTGGTACTAAGCTGACCACGGGTTATCATAGCCACCTTAGTAAGTAAGCAAGCTTAAAGCATTATTTAAATGATTAATTTTTTTTATAAAAAAAACCATGTTTTATTTTAAACAAGAATTCCACTTAATCCTAAATGGAACTTTTTGCAAAAAATAATTTTTGAATTATATTTACACCTTTTCTGTTCTAAAAGAAATTCCAAATTTAATAAAATTTTATAATAAAGCAATTTTTTATTCCAGAGCACATGAGTTTAGTCCGCAGTTGTTGCATATTTTAATTTCTTTGCAAGAATAAAAGCTATCTTAGATGTTATTGACAAATTTTTTCATGAATAGTATGTCCTTGCTAGGTAAAATGAAAGGGCTGAGCAATTAAGATTGAAAACTCAGGCTTTGATTGGTTCACTGAGATATAATATTATTTATGTTGATTATAAAGGTCTTGGGTTCAAAATTAAAAATGCATCAATATTTGAGATTTTAGAGTTATAGAGATTGCATAACAACGATTGTCTCAGATTCAAATTCTCAGATTGTTGATATACAGTACATTCCACTACAGAACTTTCTTAGCTTGTTTTACTTAATTTCCCTTCTATATTACTTATCTATACCCACATTTCTCAACCAAGGCAGGCTTGACTGAAAGAGATTTGGTACCTGAAATCCTTGGTTCAAAGCTAGAATAAAAACAAGTAACGAAAGTGGTGACCGTGGCATGCAGGTTAAGTGTGTGGCTTAGCATGCTTGGAGCCCAGGTTCGATCCCCAGCCGCGGCGAAAAGTTTTTTCAATAAAAAATTTTTCTGATCGGTCACCACCTCTCTGCAGACAATGGTGGTGAGAGTAAATAATGCCATGAAAAGCTTCTTGAGAACATGAACTTTAGCCGTTCAGAGTCGGCATAAAACAAGTAGGTTCAGTTCTCGGTCAATTGTCGGTCATAAGAAGCTCGGTCAAAGTCCTTTCAAGGGCTGAAATGGCCAATTTGTTTTTATGTTTTTTTTTGTTTTTTAAAGAAAGTCTACAGTCGGTCCAGCCCGACTTCGAAATGCCCTAAGCCTACTTTTAAAAACAAAAATTATATTATTGAAAATGTGCGTGTCCATGGGCGAATGAAGCCTATATATTATATGCATTTAAATGTTGATGAAAAATTTACACATACCAAGTTTTATTCCTGTAGCTCACAGTTAATGCATTAATTGTGCTTTCGCTATGGCAGGTGGGCGTGTTCATGGACGGACTACTCCCAATTTTTGAACACACCTTAGTTTTGATATAAAATACATACATACCAAATTTGATCTCCCTAAAACAAACAGAATCTTATATATTGAGTTTTAAGCTTTCTGGGTTGTATGGGAGGTAGGCGTATCCGTGGGAGAATGACGTTCATTTTTCAAAACCATCTTTATTTTGTTATTAAAAACATGCGTGCCAAGTTTTATCTCTGTAGTTTAAGCAGAGGCTTATGTATTGTGCTTTCAATTTCTTGCGTTATATGGGAGGTGGGCGTGCCCGTGAGCGGATGACACCTATTTTACGAAACCATCTTCGTTTTTTATAGAAAACATACTTGCCAAACTTTATCTCTGTAGGTTAAACAGACACTTATTTATTGTGTTTTCAATTTTTGGGTTGTGTGGGAGGTGGGCGTGTCCATATGCGGATGACGTTCATTTTTAAAACCATCTTTGTCTTGTTATAAAAAACATACGAGCCAAGTTTTATCTCTGTAGGTTAAACAGAGACTTATTTATTGTGTTTTGCAATTTTTGGGTTGTATGGGAGGTGGGCGTGTCCTTGAACGGATGATAACCATTTCTCGAAGACATCTTTATGTTGATACAAAACACATATACACCAATTTATATTATTGTAGGTTAATTTTGAGCTTATTTATGCAGTTTTCAATTATTGCGTTGTATGGGAGGTAGGCGTATCCGTGGGCGGGTTCCAAAAATATTCAATAGCGCAGATCCTAGGGTTCATTTGACAATGTGTACCAAGATTCATACAATTATCAAAACTCCTTCTTCTTATCCTGTGCTTACAGACAACACACAGATAGACGGACTGACAGACGGACAGGGCTAAATCGACTCACGAGGTGACTCTGACCAAGAATATATATACTTTTCGATACCAGACTCACTTATTTCTAGGTGTTACAAACGTTTGCACAAAGTTAATATATCCTGACCTTTCAGGTTTAGGGTAAATTATATCTTTATCACTCAACCAGTCTGCTATCATCTGACAAAAAAAATTTTCTGGATCGATCAATGTGCTCGATTTTAAATTGCAAGCTGTTTTAACCTGCGAACATTTAGCTCACAGGCTTTACCAGAAACACTTGTAGATTTTTAAATATTTAAAGAACGCCTTATCGTCCAGCTTAAGTAAATTTTATTATGTAATTTGAACATATCGAGCCAATAAATGATGTGAAGATGGCAACTCGTGTTAGCCGGCTCAGGTGAATACAAAATATCCACTGTAGTTTCGAGTGTGGCTGAAACCCCAACTTTGTCATTGTCGAGAGAATCACAACTATTGGACTTAGCAAAAAATAATGAATTTTTGAAGTGAAAAATTTAATTTTTGTCTTTGTATTTCAATGTATATTTAACAATTTTATAAAATTTTGTAGTTTTACACTCTTAGGATCTTTATTATGTTCAAAATTAGATCTCCTCTAAGAGACGCTATCAGCTGTTTTTGCAGAATAAAACCTACGAAAATGTGATGAAAAATCGTACTAAATGTATTATCATCTATAAGAAAAGCAAAAAAAGAAAATAATTTCTATACCTAAGTGAGTTAGTTATTCGTTATGCGGTTTTTGTCTTTACACCAACAGCAGTCACGAACACAACCCGCCCGCCTCCTTCACACAGCCTCGTGTGATTAACTGCCTTGGCGCAGCAAACAAAACGTTTTTGGCAACGAAACTTGCCTGGCTGGTGGAACAAAGCGTGAGATGCTTTGGAATTGGTGAAAAAATCAAATCCGAATCAGTTTAACAACGATTTCCACAATCAGACGCACTGATGTGTATAATGATCTCTTTTCCTGGATTTAAAATGGATAATAAATAATAAAAGGCAGGCAAATAAAAGACTTCAGAAAAGTCTGAAGTGTTGGTGTGAGTAGGATGTGGAATTCGGAAATAACCTACAGATGCTCAAAAAATGCAAAAAAAAAAAAACACAAAAACAAAAAACAATGAAATGAAAAATACATAAAAAGGAAAACGTAGTAAAAATTTTAGTAAATAGTATAAAAATAAATAAATCCAGCTAACTATATGGATAGGCAGAGCATAGATATGTTGTATGAGTGCGTTGGTCCTTCGCTGAGATACACGCCAGGCAAAATGATAAATGAATTGGTCCTTCTTGAAATGAGCCTGTGTTTCATTTTAGAGTCAAATTGTGGAAAGTTTTTGTTTATTTTTTCTCTTCCTTTTGAGAACCATTTAACAAAAGGCTCAAAAAGGACATTAAGAGCAAATAAGTATTAATGTTCGCTCTTCAATATTATAAAAGATTTATTTTAATCAAAAACTTTTTTCATCAAAAGAGTTCCTCCTACCAATACATGCAGCCATTAAAAACTTTTCAAGTTCTTACGAGCATTTGTATATTATTTTGTTGTTTTTTTTTTATTTTTATTTTTTTGGCTTCATAACAAGTTCATAATTTTTTTTTTTATTATTTTGCATTTTGTTTGCTGCTGAGCATTAAATTTAATCAGAACTGTTTTATTTATGTTTGTATTTGAAATTTCATAAATTAAATTGAAAGGACACAAGAATTGAAATACAAAAGCATTTTCAATGAATACGCTCTGCAAATTCAAGGAAATAAAATCTTTCTTTGGCACTGCTTTCCGCACATATGAACAAACAGGATAAACCTGAATACAGCATCCCGCCAACTAGTCAGCCATCCAGCCAGTCATTTGAGTACTCCACGCTCAGCCAGCATAAATGTAATCGCGGGACTCCTACGTCGTTTGCCATTATTTTGGAGCAGTTTTCTAAAGAGAACATCACAAAAATCAGTACCAGTATCGAAACATAAAAACACATACCTTCGTACACAACGGCAGCTCATAGAATGCAGCGCTTCTGCATTTCAACCACATGAACGAATCCTAGAACGACAGTAATAATAACGACAACAACAATGATGCTCAGTACCATTTAATATAAATATTTTGCTGTTCCTTCTGTTGCCACCGTGCATTCCGTCTGATGCCAACATTGTAAGTCTGGTTAGATGATGCCAGCCAACATTGAAAATGCGCTGGGTATTAAGCATATCCTGGAAGAATTGTTCTTTTGCATTGCTTTTCTCTTTAGTCTAGAACTAACCGCGTGCTTTTGTGTGCATTTCACTTAACAATGAGTTGAAGCACACGTTTTACAATTTTTTGTTAGTTTTTATTTTGCCTTAGCTGTTTGTCACCATAAGCAGATTTTTAAATAACTTAAAGCGATTTCTGAGAATCTCAAAAAAGGACTCAATACATTAGAGGAAGTTTATTATTTTTTAAGGACATATAATATTGATGAATGGGCGCATAACTTTTCATACAGCTCTGTCCATTATAATGTGTTCCTTTTTTTAATGATTGTAAGTTATCCGAAAAGCAGATGCTCGACTTCTCACTGAACGATACGTAAAGGATAGAAGAAATTTTTGTTATTTATTCAAATTAATATTGCTTTTTTGTTAATTAATTAATGACAAAGATTGCTAAAAATGAAAAACGACCCGTTTTTTTTTTTTTAGACTAACCCAACGCTCAGGGGATGCGCAAGCATTGTGTTGGTTTCGAAGAGAGGTGATAGTTTAGTAGGAGGGTGGAAAGGTGGAGTAATGAAGGTGAAGATTTGTTTTAAATTTGCACAGCTTGAATCCGTCGGGAAACACAGACGCAAGGAGACTATTCCACAATCTTACAGTGCGATCAAAGAACGAATTATCTATTTAATGCGAAGTTCTGTAGGACACAGTGGCAATGGTACGGGGATGGGCTTGGAGAGCTACCCTAGTGGATCTAGGAAACACACGTGCTGGTGGCGTCGATTCAAGAGAGTTGAGGTACGATGAAATGTTTTCATCCCCTATCAAATACATCGCACGTCGTTGAATTCGGTCCAGAAGCTCCAAATAAGATCTTGAAGCCCCTGCCCAAATGTGCGAATTGTACTCCATTTTTGGCCTAATATATGTGGTGTAGACAGTGCGAAGGTCAACTGGAGTGAAGAATTTCTTGCACCGTTTTAAAAAACCTAGACACTTGACCGCTTTTTTCGACACATCGAATATATGATCATTTCAGCGAAGATCGGATTGTATCGATATGCCCAGAACGCCAAGAACTGCTGACTCCGCAATATCCACACCGTTCATATTAAGGGGTGCTAAGGGACAATTTACTCGCTTGTGGGTTAACAAACAGCATTGGGTCTTGCTTGCATTAAACTCGACTCTATTAGCAAGACCCCACTCGGAGATTTTTTTCAAGTCGCTAATAAGTGTGTCATTCATATTTTGCCTCATTCTTTCAACCTCCAAAGAGCTCGGGCGTTTTTCAAAGGAATAAGAATGACAAATGCTGCTGTCGTTCGCAAACGAATGATTTGGGTTATACGACAGAAGGTCGTTGATAAAAACCAAGAACAAAGTTGACGAAAGGACTGAACCCTGCGGTACTCCTGCATCGATGGCGTGTTTATTGGAAGAAATACCGTCGATCACGACACGAATCGATATGTCTTTAAAGTTACTACCGACACCATATGCAATTAGTTTTGCCACGAGTGCTTTATGCCACACTCGGTCAAACACCTTTGAATTATCTAGAGCGACAACCTTACTCTCACCAAAAAAGTGGACACAATGGTTCCACTTCTCTGTCAGATACGCCATTAGGTCACCAGTAGAGCGACCCTTACGAAAACCATACTGACGGTCACTGAGCAATTCGTTGTGCTCCAGATAGTTCATCAGGTGGAAGTTTATTACACTCTCCATGACCTTGGAAAGCGCAGAGCATATCGCAATGGGACGATAGTTTGCAGGGTTCATGGCATCACCCTTTTTGGGTATTAGCTGTACATTCGCAACCTTCCAAAAAGATGGAAATACTCCTGTCCTGTAGGAGATGTTGAAGAGGTTTCACAATGGCCAAGCAATTGTAGAAGCACACGTTTTAAGCACAATTGGCGGTATGCCATCGGGACCAGAAGCTTTTTTGATATTGAGATTTGCGAGAACCCTTTTAACTGATCTTGTTCGAAAGTATATCTCCTGCATTGCAGATGATGCGATCGCAACAAGAGGCAGTAGCTGATTGCTAGCCGGGATTGTGGAGTTCTGTGCAAACAATCCAGCCAACAGGTTCACTTTATCAGCCGGGTCAGTGAAGATAAGGTCATCTTTTAAAAGAGCTGGGATAGACGAAAACGTCTGATTCTTAACTCTTTTAACAAATGACCAAAAGTTTTTGCTCCCTTTGGGACAGAGAAGAACCTGTTCTCTGACGCGAGTCTCGTGCAGAAACTTTTTGCGCTTTAAAACTGCATTACAGCGATTCCTAGCCTTAATGCGAAGTCTTTTGGTATCAGCATTCTTATTAGAGTGCTAATTCTGAAAGGCTTCCTCTTTGGACCACACTGCAATCCTGCAAGTCTCATTAAACCAGGAGTGGTCTTTTGGTTTAATGCTACGTAGTTTATTGGGGATGAAAGACCTCATATCCAATAAAATAATTTCTTGCACCATTAGAGCCGCGGCATTCACGTTTCTATCAGCGAAACATAATTTCCAATTAAAGTTGCGGTAAAAATTGTTTAACGCAATCCAATCTGCCCTTTCATAAAACCAGGCTGTCCTCTTCGGGGCTTTAGGCGTAGAGGGGTGTAGGTTAGAATATGAAAAAGCAGCAGATATGGTACAGTGGTCCGAATTACCAAGAGGTGCGTAGACACTCACAACATATTTTTCATGATGAGAAGTCAGGAAAAGGTCTAGGATTTTTTGGCTTTGCAGACCAACTCTGGGAATGTAGGTTGGTTCTTTCACTAATTGAATCAATTGGTTTGATTCAGCCAAAAGCTCAACATATTGCCCTTCTGAAGTTGTTTGGCCCGAGTGACATAACCAAGCTGGGTTGTGGACATTAAAATCGCACGCAACAACGATTTCACTGTCAGGAAACAACCCCAAAATATGCGTAAACGAATCAGAGAGAGAGTCCAGTTTGTTTAAAGTGGATTCTCTCCCTAAATTCGGACTTCTTTATACGTAGCAGAAGTGTAGCAAATGCGAACGGACCCTAACCTCAACCCACATAGAACTAAACTCCGGATCAGCCACATTCAGACCCGCTTGGCATCGGTACGCTACATCTGCACGAATGTAAAGGACGATGCCCCTACGCAAAGAAAACAATGGCAGTAAGTGATACCCAGGTATATGAAAATCCAGTGGATCTGCATCCTCGCCCACCTAGGTCTCACTTAGTGCCATTATTTGAAGCCTATTCAGAGTACAATATGCATAGACTGAGAAAAAATTCGTTCTCAGTCCACGAACATTGCAAAAATCTATGCGAGTTTGACCCGACATTTTCGCAAAGTGCAAATTTTTAAACAAACAAGCATAAAAGGTAATTAATTGCTACTGCAAAAAAGATTAAACACGAGAGTACAGAAAATTTGTGCAATAAAAAAATATTTCTGATCAATCGTCACCTCTCTGCAGACAATGGCAAACTTCAGAAATTATGGGAGAGTATAAATTCTTTTAACTCTGAAACCTAAACAAGAGCGGCGGCATTGATTATCTATCAAAAAATCTTCATGCTAGTATAAATTGTATGAAGCAAACCATAATAACTCGACGGCACCGCTGAGCGGTTGGAAAATCCAAGATTGACAGAGCGTTCGGAAGTGAATTTGGCTGCAAGAGACGAAAAACCACTTTTGACAACCTCTGACATAAAGCCGCCGCTCCTATTTAGGGCCGACAGTTCTGCGACAATGCAAAGCGGCCAACACCGTGCCGCTCAACGCTCTTATTTAGGTATCACAGTAAAAAAAAAACTTTTTTTATTTATTTTAAAACATCTTCAGAATTTGTAAAAACCATTCACAATTTTTTTCTTTCAGAAATTTCAATTTTGAGGTTGTATGGGAGGTGGGCGTGTTAGTGGGTGGATGACACCCATTTTTCTATTACGTCTTAGTTTTGATATACAATGAATAAATACCTAATTTTATTTTTGTAGCTTTGTCAGAAGCCTCTTTATATAATTTTCAATTTTGGGGTTGTATGGGAGGTGGGCGTGTTAGTGGATGGATAACACCCATTTTTCTAACACATCTCAGTTTTGTCATAGGACACACAAATACAAAATTTCAGTTTTGTAACTTAAATATTAGTCTCTTTATAGAGTTTTCATTATAGGGGTTGTATGGGAGGTAGGCGTGGTTTTCATCCGAATTAACCCATTCTCGAACTTGATCTTTGCTTTTTAAAAAGAAGCTTAAATATCGAATTTCATTAATATAACTTGAAAATTACGGCTGTAATCGTGTGGACAGACAGACAGACGGACAGACACACGGACAGACCGATAGACGGACATGGCTAAATCAACTCAGGTGGTGATGCTGATCAAGAATATATATACTTTTCTATACCTACCACGCCTCCTTATGGGCGTTACACACGTCGTGACAAAAAAAATATTCCCCTTACGCAGTACACGTGGGGGTATAAAAATATATTTTTCACTCCAACATGGTTTTATAGAGCTCCAGACTGGCGGCAAAAATTGTCCGATCTGGAAAAAAAATTACTTTTTTAAATCTTAACAAAATTGGTTATCGTGTGACAGGAGTTTTTTTTTAATTTTTTTTTCAATTTTTGGTGATGTTCCAAATTTGAAAGTGTGTTTTTTCGAAAAAAAATATTGACTTTAAAAATTCATAAACAATCGAAAAAAAAATAAAAAAAACTCGTGTCATACGATAGCGAATCAAGTTCAAGAAAATAAATAAAAAAAAAAAAAATTCGTCAAAAAATGAACTCGCTAGTGCTGCAACCAGTACGAAAAACATGATTTCGAGATAAACGCGTTCAAAATTTGTGAACAAAGAAAAAAAACGCGAAAATTAAAAATGCGCTCTCACTAATCCGGCTGTAACTTTTGAACCCGAATGAATTTTTCCATGTTATTCTTAGAATGTTAAGAATATTTACTAGAATACAAAATTATAAAAACAAGTCGATTTAAGAAAACGACCAATGTCATGTCCCCCCTTAATTCAACTCTTGTTTTATTTTTTAAAATAATTAAACGCGCTATCGACAAAGTTTAATAAAAAATATTTTATTACTCTTTATATAATTTATAAGGTAAAATTTCGTCCACTAAAATTGAGTTATTTTTCTTTTATGCGCCTTTTTTTTATTTTAGATTTTTTGTTGGTTCACGCAGAAAGAAAAACTGTTCTAAAAAAACAAAATCTTTTGTTTTTTATTTTGGCTCACGCTACCTGGCTATCATGCAAGATGCAAAAGTCCTTTCGTTCGCGCTGTATAATTATAACTATTGATTAACAAAAACAACATTTTTCAAACACGCTCTTTTACTCAAAAAATTGAAACTGGGCCTTAAACAATGCCATGTAAATATTCTTTAGAACATGATCAGAAGACATGAGACTTGCCGTCATAAAACATCCAAGTCCAGTTCTTGGTCATTTCAAAAACATAAAAACATTCATAAAAAACAGAACACAATTGATCATAAGAATCTCCATCAAAGTCTTTATAAGGGCTGATAAGACGAAAACTTTTTTTTAATGTTATTTCGAATTATCAAAATTTTTTATTAAAATTCATGACTTCACTAGATCTGATATCACAGTGAAACAAATTTTAAAAAAAGTCAAAATTATTATATACCACTTTATAACTCTAGCGGGGTTTTGAAAACTTAGGGGCGAAACATTTTTTTTTGACATATTAAATTTGGGTTATCAGTGGATTTATCTGCAATTCAACGCAATTTGAGTCTCCAACTCTTTAGAATTAGGGTCAAGAGGTTAAGTAATAATTTTTCAAACAAATCTTATCAAAAATTCACACCAGTTGGTCAATAATTGATCTGACTGAACTTTTACTGAAAGGAACACAAAAAAAAAACAGGAATATCTAAAGACTCTTTTTGAGTGTTTTGCCCCTTAACTCGGAAATGGTTTGATTTTTTGGTAGGAAATGTTTTGAAAATAAGTGTTTACTGACTTAATCCCAATACTGGACAAGTAAGAGTGCAAAAACTGATGCGTTGAGTTGCAAAGAAATCTACTGTTCACCCAAATTAAATATGTCAAAAAAAAATATGTTCCGCCCCTAAGTTTGAAAAACTCCGCTAGAGTTTTGCTCTCATGGGGTAGTACTTCCACCTCTATATAGTGGTATATAAGAATTATTTTAAGTGTTTCACTGTGTATTCAAAGTAATTTTTTCACAAAATTTAGGTGCGATAGAAAAAAAACTAAGAACGCCATCTGATTAATCATCCTTGAATTACGTAAGATCAGCTATCAAAACTCTTGAGCTTTTGTTAAGAGTCGATTTTTCAATTGTGTTGTTTTGACAGCTGTTCTGTGTCCACTGGCGTAGTTAGATTTTGGTTCTGGGAAGGGTCCGCACAAAATTAATGATCTATCATACGCTTAGTTTTGGTAAAACATTCTTTTGAGAAAACTCTCCCCATTAAATTTTCTAGAGAATGGGTGCTACAAATAAGATCTGTAAAAATTAATTTTATCTGCATATCTGATGGTAAAAGCTAGTTGCTTTTGAGTTTTATACCAAAAATCGCTAAGAAATTTACTCAAAAAACTCTTATAATATAATTGCATTATAACTTTGAAAACTGGTATTTTTGAAAAGGAGAATGTCAACCAGAAAAGTTTTCTTGTAAAATTTGGCGATAAAGATTTTTTGGTACACACTTTTTTTTTAATCATGTCGGTTATGGTTTTTTAAGAGGTTAAAAACAAAGATCTAAAAAGTTCAAAAATATCTTCACCGGATAATTTGTAAATGAAAAGTTTTTAAAGTAACAAGGAGCGTGAATCTCATGATATCAAATACGCGATTGCCAACGCGTGTCATCATTTCAAAATTTTTGACTCGTCTACAATTTTAAACCAATCTAATTTTTTGTTCAAAGCATATCGTTCATGTATTTTAGTTGATATTTTAAAGTATTTTCGTAATTTGAAGCAATCTTCAAGCCCACAACAGCTGATTATGCCAGCAGAAATGACATTAACGGCAGAATTATAGACTTAGTCGACATTGACGACCTAATTAACGACTTTCCAACTCGATTGACGGCATTGTGTAGACAGCTAAAAACGATGCAAAGTGGTAAAACACAGGATTTTAAACCGAATCCCATTTGGTCTTTTTATTAAATCAATCTATCGGTTAGAATTGCATCGAAATTTTAAAGAAAAGTAATTGTAACTATAGTTACTTCGTATAACACCTGTGCCTTGACTTTTGTTATTTGTATACCAAGTTTTTTATTATTACAAAATTCTTTCGATAACCGCAATACATAATTTAACTTAATAGAATTTAACTTAATAAAGGCAATGTTTACATTGCTATGAGAGGGGCTTGACCCGTGGACCACCCCCATACCTACGCCACTGTCTGTGTCAAATGGCTTGTCCGTATGACGTTTGAGTTCAGTATTCTATACGATTCAATCATAAATAGATTTACTCCTGAACAACGTTTATTAATTGTGGAAACTTACTACCAAAGTCAGTCATCAGTTAGAGTATGTTATAGATTTCTTCAACATCATTTTGGTCATTATGAGCGTCCAACTGAGAGCACTATTCGTAATACCATCACCAAAATCTTGTGGTTTTTGGAGATATGTTAAATCACTTGTTTATGTCGGTACCCTAAAGAAACCAACAAAACTCGTGTAATTCAAAGAATACTGGCCGATATGCTCGAAAAAGTTGTCGAAAATGGGACCCACAGAATGGACGATTTAAGAGCTAATCGTAGCCAATATTGGAAGGCAATAATTTTAAAACATTGAGTTGTAGGAACCGAAATATCAATCCAAATACAAATTTGCATCAATACATTGATTTTTATGTACCTATTTTATTTAGAAAACACAGTAAGAAGCTCGTATTGGATCACCCGTTACATAGCAATATATGTATATTAAACAATACACTAAGATATGGAAGGAGCACTTAGAAGGAGATATATAGTGGTCTTCTTAGATATAGAAGGAGCTTTCAACAACATACACACAAAGCCTATTTATAATGCTCTGACTGTACTAGGTGTCGAAGCTCCTGTAAAGAACTAGCTCATAGCCATGAATGATACTAAATTCTTTCAATAGAAACGGCGCATGAGGCAGATGAGGACGTACCAATGGTATCTGGACCATTTCTCTCCACACTCGGAGAGATTTTGGAAGGAGCTTTGGACAGACTTAGTAAATCGGCATCCTGGTGCCGATTTGACTATTTTTGGCTAAGTCGTGTTGAGGCCGTCAAAGACCTTGGTATAGGCATGGATTCTAAGCTATCGTTCAACAATCATATCGTTTACATTTGTAAAAAAGCATCTTCAATGCTTGGATTTATAAAACGCTGGGCCAAAGAATTCAATAGCATGATAACAACTACAACGTTGTATTATGCAATAGTGCACCCTCACTTGGAGTACGCAAGTCAAGTTTGGTCCCCAAGTTATAGTGTGCATATTGAACGTATGGAGAGAAACCAAAAACGTTTTGTTCGGTTTGCTCTTAGGGGCTTAAGTGGGATTGATTTTTTGAACCTTCCTCCTTACGAGGATCGTTCATAACTTTTAAAAATGCAATCTATTTAAGTGAACGAAGGAAGTCTGCGGATATCGTCTATTTACACCAACTCATAACCGGTGTATTCGATTGTCCGGAATTACTTTCTCTTTTAAACTTTAACTCTAACCGTAGAAGTAGTAGAAATGCTAACAACTTAATTTATCTACCATTTAGTAGAACAAATTACATGGCTACTGCTCCCTTGAACCGCATGAGTTCCTTTGTTAATAAATGTACATTTTTTGATGTTAGTTTGTCAAAAGGTCAACTCAAAAGTAGATTGAAAGCTATTGTGTAATTAGATCTGTGTTTGTGTATGCATGGTTAGTTGTTATGTCCTGTGTTGTCTCTGAGCCCAATCCATTCTGTGGTGGATAAATTTTTCCCACGTTAATTTGTTTGGAGCCACTGGAATTCATGACATTGAAATATTTCAATGAGATCTGGATTGTGGCTTCAAATAGATTAATGCTGAGAATGTGCGAAAAAGCTGTAGTAGCTGAACTCTATTGTTATTGCATGGTGCGGCCTTGGAGTAAATCATAGCAAGACGAAACTGATAATATTCATCACCAAAACCAATGAGCAACACTTTGTCTTACCAAAATTAAGTGACCAGGCACTCTCACTATCCAATAGGACACAATTCCTGGGAGTTGTAATAGATTCAAAGCTCAAATACTAAGTTCGCTGCGATAGAAACATATGGCTTGTTATATGGACTATGATATCCCCAAGCTCGGTTTCAGAAGGACTTTCACAATAAAGGTCCCAACTCCGGCTGGAATGGCGCAATAGGGGAAAAAATTGGAATACCATTTAACACGCCCACTGTCATGGCTGCGACGACCCTAACGAAAATGAAACACTAACACACTACCTGTGATGTGCCTGCTCTGCTCTAGCAAGTTCTAGAATGAACACTAGAGCGTATCACAAAAAAAAGTTCACCGCTCACCTTCGATAATATAATCTTTTTTTGCAAAAATTTCTTAAAAAAATTTTTTTTGACCGACCGTAGAGGTTGGCTCATTTACATTTTTCTTGATATCTTTGGCATTTGCAGTTAGATCTTAAAGTTTTATATATGGATGTTTTTTTCTCAAAAAACTAATTTTTCTGCTTCAAGTTCATTGACCACAAATTTCATCATTGATCTCAAATGCAGTTCTGCTTTTGATGCGTTGATCATCGTTGATCAAAGCGCTCGGTGTTTTCAAAATGCAATGGGTAAGCTCTGAAAATAATTATTTTTAGCAAAAGAAAACTATTGCTATGTATGTATATAGCAAACAATGACAATGACTTAATTTTTTATCGAAAAAATAAGGATGTTTGATTGATTTTTATTGGATAACAAAAATATCAGATCGATATTAAAAATATCGATCTGATATTTTTGACCCTTTTCTTTCTGAACAAAAATAAACCCAGCAAAAGATATTTGAAATAAATTGATCAATATTATAAAAGTCATAATTTTTCGGACCCCTAGATTTTTCAACTCGATAACATGCTCTTTTGTTTTTTTTTTTTTTGACAAGTTTATTTAGATAAACCTTGCTCTATATTAAGTTACAAATTGGACCAACATATAAAGATTTTTTTAGACTGAACGATTTTCAAGCTGTGAAACTTTCGTCAAAAAGAGGACTTCTGTATTTTTGTTTTCGAGCGCATACGATTTGATGAATCTGTAAAAACAAATTTTATTCCAAATATAACCAAAATATACCCGTTCCTGGACTTAACATTTCTTGAGAAGTTTCATGCTTATGTCGATAATATTAAAAACAAAGCCGAATTGAAAATAGTTATCTAAGAGCTACCTAGATGAGCCATTGAAACCATTAAGGGGGAATATGACATTGGCCGTTTTTTTTAAATCGGCTTGTTTATAATTTTGTATTTTAGTAAATATTCTTAAGATTCTAAAAACAAAATTTCATGGAAAAATTTCACGAAATCATTACACAGAAAATGGCAGATTGAAGGTAACTTTTTTTTTCTTTGTTCACAAACTTTCGATCTCAAAACCATGTTTTTGTACTGGCGGGTTCATTTTTTGACGAAATTTTTTTTTGTATTTTTTTAAACTTGATTCGGTATCGTATGACACGAGGTTTTTTTAAAATCTTTTTTGATTTTTATGAATTTTTAAAGTCTATATTTTTTTCGAAAAAACCCACTTTCAAATTTGGAACATCACCAACAATTGAAAAAAAATTTTAAAAAAAGCTCCTGTTATACGATAACCAATTTCGTTAAGATTTTAAAAAGTAATTTTTTTTCAAGATCGAACATTTTTAGCGACTCTCAGCGCTGCAACTACGAGGCCCCGTTTTTTTTTCCTGCCGCCAGTTTGGAGCTCTATAAAATCATGTTGGAGTAGAAAATATATTTTTTTGTTTTTTTTTTTCTTGTAATTTCTTCAATTCTCTACAATGTTTGTTTTTGACTGAGCTATGAATTTTTACAAAAGGTCTGTTTTCTCAGCGCCAATGTTATGTCCTACCTTAAGGCCACCTTTTACCTATGAAAGAAAAAGAAAATATGTTTAGAAATTTTTATTTAATGCTTTATAAGAACTAAGAAGTATTGGAAGCATACTGTTTTGGCAGATTTTTTTTTCTGTACACAAGTCAAGCTCAAAATCATGCAGTTTGCTTAGTTATCATAACTTGAAATGCGATTATCTCGAAATCACGATTTTATTTTGCGATTGGTTGTTATAAAAAGGTATAGAAAAAATGTTGCAATTTGAAAAATTCTTGCACCACATATTTTAAGAGCAATCATTCTCATCGATACTAGAATCATGAGGTTAGCTTTTAAAACAACGGTGTTGAATCTATTTTAAGTCCTAAAAAATACTTGTTTTTATAAATTTGGATGCTATAGTTGGATTAGTTCCGCTATTTGTTGAACGACCCTCTTAATTGTAGTATCGACAATAACGGCATAATTTCTAAACATATTACCGCTTTGTTTTTTATTTTCAAATGATGCATAAACATTTTTTCATAACACCCACAACAACAACAATAATTTTTAAATTAAGTCTGATATTTTTACTGTTTAACAAAATGTTTGTCAATATTTTCTATAATATTTATTAAAATTTTATTTAAGCGGGGCATTAAAGTTTGCATCGTCAAGGTCAAAGGTGGTTTTAAAGACTATGGAATTTCCTCGAAAAGTTATCGAAAGGCATAAATATGTCTTATTAAAATTTTTATTTGAAAAAAAAGGCTTCAAAAACCTTGGTTGGTTGTGGTAAATGGGACAAAAAGTTTTTTTTTTTGATTCTGAATATAAAAAAATAACTATATAAACAATGATAAAATAAATATGTATTCAAAATAATTTTTATTGCTAGCATAGAAACCGCCAAGGTCAATATTTGAAGTAAACTTTGCCTTCGATAGATATAAGGTTGAGTGTTAATTTCATTGCTCGATGCAAAAATACAAATAGAAGAGCAAATCATAAAATTCTTTCTGTATAATGTTGGTGTTGTAAGCCGTTACCATTTTAAAAGCTGATTGAGAAATTTTTTATGCTTTGTATCTTTTGCTTTACAATAATTCTTTTTTCCATTAAACTTCAGTTCAAAGGATTTAATTAGTTTTCATTTCGCATTCATTCGTGTTACAAACAGATCTAAACACAAGCAGAGCTAAAAAGGTAGTAGCGGAAATGAAGGGAGAAGTGACACACAGTGCACCTTTTTGACACAAAAATTAAAACAAAATGTATAACTAACGGAGCTGTGTATTATTCTGTGTCCTTTTGACCTAGTATTATATTTCAAATTTGATATGGTTGCCTACACTTTAAAATAAGTTAAAACAACGTTCTATAAATCGAACATATATATATTGACATTATTTTTATAAAAAATAATCCACATTTAAAACTCTTCTAAGGACTGTAAACAAACTCCTAACAAAGATGAAAAAATGCAAGTTTTTATTTGCTGACAATTTTTAATCAAATTTCAAACTATTCAAGCATATATGTATAGATGGAATGAAAGAAATTAGAATAAAGCAATCACCAGTTACATAAACTTTGCAAATTTACAAGAATTGCAATTAATAATTGTTTGATAAAACTTATTTTTAGATCAAATTTCAGCGTCATAAATGCACTGTCTGGTAGTTAAAAAGAGTAGCAACAGCAGCACATCCTTTCTGATGTGTAGAGTGCGTCGCTTGTCGATTTTGCAGTAGTGTGAAGGGCAAGCTCATTTGCTTGTTCACGCTTCTAATTAAATGCTTGTATATATATGAGTGTGTTTGTGTGTATGCGGCTGCCATTCTATTGGCATTATTAAAAGTTACCAAACTTTTGCAAGGATTAATGCAAAAGGCAAATAAGAGTAAAAATAATTAACATCGTCTTGAAAAAATAGTTGATACAGTTGCCAACTCTGCATAGAAAAAATGGTTTAGCAATTAGCTGCAATTTTTTATGTGGATTGTGTTTATTTTTTTATCGTTTTTTGTCATGTTTTCTTTTTTATGGTGGCTAGGACATCCTGTTTTATTTTTGAGAATTATTGTTAGATTTTTATGTTGGCAACTAAAGCGGCCAACTAAGCTATGCAAACTAGCAACATAAGCAACAACACAAAAACAATTATAACAACAACAACAAACGCTTCAACAGCAACAACGACAAGAACACAATAGAATCATGCACTAATTCAAAGAAATTCCATTCATTGTTTTAATTTCTGAAGTAAATTTAATTTGTTTATCCTTCTGTATCGTCCTTTTTAAACATTTTGAGAATTTTCTTTATTCTAGCATATATATATGTTCTTTGTTTAAGGAATTTCTGCTCAATGCTCAGTTCAGATGCACATTCATGCAATATTATGCAGCATGGACGGCGGAAGATAAATAAACAACGCCAGTGTTGCCATAGTGACAAAAAGTCAATTTATATCTTTTTCTTGTTTGTTGCTATCTATATTGGCAGCAATTTTTGCAAAAATAACTGTAAGTAGAAAACAAAACTACAAATGCAGAAATAACAACATATATTTTACAAGAACTTTTACACACAGCTGAAGTTCAAAAAGGCGATATATGAGGAAGAAAAGCACATAAGTGTATGTTAATAGATAAAAAAATTGCATTGCATACGGTTTTAACATCACTTAGAAATGTACTACTTTTGCATTAGATAGTAATTGCATCAAAGCCTTTTAGATTTTAGTTCAACATACAAAAATTCTTATAAAAAGCTTCTTCATATTAAAAACATACTTTCAATGCTTCAACCAACTAGGCAAGGTTACAATTGCTATACAGCAACTCAAAGACAACAAAGCAGCAACTGTTGACGGTTGTTGAAATTATCAAAAACCGGCTGCGTTGAACTGATAAGGTGCATGCATCAACTCATCAGCAAAATATGGCTAGCGAAAAGCATGCCCTACGATTGTAATCTCTTTGTCCTATACGTGTGCTTTGTCCTATACATAAGAAAGAAGACCTGGCCCGAACTGCGTCAACTACCGAGGTCTCAGTTTTATTTCCATCATGTACAAGATTATTTCATACAAAGATTGAAGACGCTTATAAAAACACTGATTGGAACTTATCAATGGGACTTTCGTCCGGGCAAGTCCACTATAAATCAGATTTTTACACTACGCAATCCTACCAAATCCTACTCCAAAAACCGAAGAAAATCAAATCGACACCATCTCTTTGTTGATTATAAAACTGCATTCGTTACCCCAATTCGTGACTGCCCCTTATGCAATAATGTCTGAGTTCGGTATACCTGCAAAGTTGATAAGACTCTGCAGGATGACCTTGAGCAATACATGGAAGATCCGTCAAGGCAGGAAATCACCTCTCCAAAACCCTTAATATTGAACGAGGTTTCAGACTCAGCGACCCGCTGTCATGCAATCTCTTAAATTTCAACATGAAAGGGATCCATCGAAAGGCAGATGTACATCGCAATGGCATCATATGCTGTAAAGGTGTCCAGATCCTTGCGTGCGCTAATGATATTATATTATCAGCCGAACCAAGAAAGATGTAACTGCTGCTTTTGCTGCTAGCGAAATGGAATCAGTCAAAGTGGGTTTGACTGATTGACTCGTTTGAAACGAGGCCAAGAAAAAAATTTATCACATTGAAAAAATTTTTTCGAATTGATAATAAATTATCAATATAAATAATTCAGAACAACAACAAACATAATCGATTTCGTTGATTTGATGAAAGTTTACCAAGTTACTAAAATTTGATGAACATTTGTGGATTTATCAAAATATTTTGTTTCATTTGACAATATATTTTGTTGATTTAATCAATTTCCTCCATTGTTATTCTACAATTATTTTTTCATTGATATCAGCAATTTAGTGAATTTTATAACAAGTACTGTTAAACAAGAAATCTTATATATTAATACGTAAACATTAAAGTTTGTCGTACGCTTTTTTGGTATTAATAAAAAGTCAAAACAATTGAAACTTATATCATTTGAAAGGTTTTGTTGTCCAGATGTGCAGAATGTATATATAAATAATATATCTGATAGAGGGGGTTCCCAACCTTCTAAGAGAGAATTTAAATTTTTGAGAAAATATCTGCTCTTTGATTGATATGAAATTTGGTTGGAGGAGAGTTCTTAAGTTGCTCGAATTTGATTTTTTTTAAAAGCAACAATTTCTTAAAAAATTGTAGTTTTATGCATTCATTAATTGTTAAATTTGTAAAAAAATGTGTTTTGAATTCAAAAATTTGACTTTCCATGTGAATATCTTGGTCGGATTTTAACGGTTTTTTATTTTTTTTTTCATTTTTTCTAAAAGTTTGATAAATTTTCTTTTAAATGTGTTAAAAATTACAGCAAAATTCTAACTAAAAGTATTTTTAACGAATTTTCTTAATATTGTCGTTAGTTATTTAGCGTGTGTTTCAACCAAATGCCAAGAGAGAGAAAAAAACTGTCTCAAATTGAATGTTCTAAATTGGGAAGCCAATATCTCCGCCATCTGTGAATAGATTTTATTTATTTCTTTTTTGTATTTAAGTCTTATCAGTTAACTTAAAACAACTTTTGAAAATAATACCGTTTTTTGTTTGTTTATATTTAAATTATTAATTTTAAAAAAAGACCATAAAATTTGATTTATTCTTAAAATATGGGGTAAAAATGATTTTTGTTGTAAAAAAACAAAAACTCAAAATTGCATTTTTGATTTTCTTTCAAAGTCTATACCAAATTTACGGTGAACTTATTTTGTCTTGACACTAAATTAATAAACTGTCCGTGCCATCAAAAAATCAAGGCCAAAGGTTTGCACAACGTTAGTATACCCTGACCTTTCACGTTTGTGGTATGAAAATTTTAAGTCGTTGTACCATAAACCTGTAAGGTGAGGGTATATTTATTTTTTGCAAACGTTTGTAACACCCAGAAAGAAACGAGTCCGGTATAGAAAATTATATATATTCTTTATCAGTGTCACCTCGTGACATCCATCTGCGTTTTGTCCGCAAACACAGGATAAGAAGAAGGAGTTGAGATAATTGCATGAAACTTGGTTCACATGTTTATTTTGACCTAAAGATCAGCACTATTGAAATTTTTGGAATCCGCTCAAGAACACGGCTACCTCCCATATAACTAAAAAGTAAAAATCCCTGTATTGACGGTTCTATTCAAGCTACCAAGACAAAATCTAAAACTTATATATTTTATATAAAGGTAGAGACGTACGTGGAGAGAAAAAATGGGCTTTAACCAAGCTCAAAGCGTTGGTTACTGAATTCAGCTTAAAAGAGCTTAAAACCAATTCAAAACAAGCTATTCACTTTTGCAATTTATGCCAGAAATTGTGCTTGAAAATTTTTTTGTAAACACCTCAATTTGTGCTAAAAAACTGTTATCTTGGACTTGTTTGTAAAAAAATTAATATTGTTGTTGTTATTTTTGCTCATCAAAAAAATTATCATTTAAACGACGTAATTCTCCTTTGGTTTTGTTCTTTCTGCCAGTATTAAAGTGCAGAAAATAAATTCAAAAATTAGATATATCTAATTTTAACAATGAAAATATAATTTTTATCATGCTTGTTTGTCATTATTTTATTTGTTGTTTCTTATAAAATGTATTACATTTTGTACTTATATTTATTTGTTGGCATTTGACATATTTTGACATAAATTGGGCTCAAGTAAGCATATTAATTTTTTAATAAATATTCCCAAAATTTATTTTATTGGGCGCATGTGGGCATATTCATTTTTTGATAAATTATCCAAAATTCACATATATTATGCTCGCATAGGCGAGTTGAGTTTTTGATGAACGATCACGTTATGGCTTGATATCAAGAACATTGTGGCTTTGCTCAGAATCACTTCCAAATTTAATTGGTTTGGCATTGTTTTCAGCTCAAATTACTCTTCGAGTATACCAAAAGTTTAATTTGATTGAACTTAAAATTTGTGCCAATTTAGTTGAAATGCTTATTTATTTGGAAATGTAAAGTGACAGTTGTCGAAATTTTGTTTATTTTTTTAATTGTATTTATTTTTCTCTATTTTCAAAAGTACCCATCAAAATCTTCGCTTACATGTAATCGAGAAAGTAGTCCAGAAAATTTAATTCATCAATTACCCTTTGGCTTGCAGAACCCATTATTTTTATACAGGCATGACATTGGAGGTAATTGATGACGCTTTCGCTTGACGTGGAAGTACTAATGTATCCGGTTATTAAACTTGACGAATAACTTCTTCTCACAAGGAAATGTCCCCATATGACAGTCTTGGATTTCAATGATTTTCGGATATGTGATAGAAGACTAAAATCTAAGGTCGACGTATTTTTTTATGGCTTTGAAATTAGAAGAAGATTTTTATGATTTGTCCTGCTAAAAATCAAAAAATTTTTTTAAAGAAATATGAGAAAATGCATTCCATTTCTTTTGCATATCGTAAAAATGTCCATACTTGGTACTTTGGATGATTAAAACTATTGTTTACTGGTGCGATGAGACTTATAAGGAAAAAAACACACATTTTGTATGGAAGCCGTATGAAATGTCAACTTTTCCGATAAAATATTTAAACATGATAATAGGCCATAAAAAAATAAAATTTTTGATACCCATTTTGGATTTTGGGTACTTTAAATGCAATGAAATTTTATCATCAAATAGGAAGTTGTTTTATAATACATTGCTGTCCACAAATAAGGATTTAAGTAAATCGCTCTCAAAATTGATAAAAACATTATCAATATGATAAATGATTTGTAAATATATATTAAAATTCATACAAATTTATCACTATGAAAAATAGAAATTGTTATTGAATTGATAAAACCATACTTTTATGTTAATCCATACTGAGCGACTCCCATATGAAAAACCTTATCAAAATAATTAATCTGAAGAAAATTTATATTCCTCTGATGAAATAAGAATTCCAAATTAGTTTTTGCAGGTGAAAATTCAGTTTTGAACTTTATTAAATGGACAGTAGAGTGTATCGACTTGTATTGGAAAAATCTGACCTCCAATTCCGGTACCAAAATTAAATAGTACATGAAAAAACCTTTCGATTGATGTACTTTTTTTTTATTTGAACCAATTTTGGCGTCCCCCGAAATGCATTTTTGTGCATTTTTTATCAATTTTTGTACTGAAGACCCATTAATGGTTGATTGAAAAGAAAAATAAAGCTAATCAATCAATTCCTTTCATATAAAAACACAGAACTGCAAATTTTCATCCCTGTTGACAAATGCTGTGACGAGATATAACAGTTTTTTCAAAGTGAATCTACTTGTTATTTAATATTTGATATGAAATTTTTTGAAATCTCATATAAAAAGAGCTGCTATTTAAGATTTTGTCCCTAGGTGAGGCCAAACTGCTCTTATTACTTTCAAAGCATTACTCATTCTAACACATAACATTTTTCAAATGTACCACATACAGCCGTTGACAACTAATTAGAAACGACATTTTTATACCCCCACGCGTACTGCGTAAGGGGTATATTAATCTTGTCACGACGTGTGTAACGCCCATAAGGACGCGTGGTTGGTATAGAAAAGTATATACCATCTTGCTCATCATCACCACTTGAGTTAATTTAGCCATGTCCGTCTGTCTGTCCGTCTGTCTGTGGACACGAGTACAGTCGTAATTTTGAAGCTATCGTGCTGAAATACGATATTAAAGCTTTTTTTACAAAACTAAGATCAAGTTCGAGAATGGGCTAAATCGGATGAAAACCACGCCTACCCATACAACCCCAATGATGAAAACTCCATAAAGAAACGAATATTTACGCTACAAAACTTAAATTTGGTATTTGTATAGTCTATGACAAAACTTAGGTGTGTTAGAAAAATGGGCGTCATCGACTCACTAACACGCCCACTTCCCATACAACCCTATTATTGAAACCTATATATAAATTATTCGAGGTATAATAAAGAAGCCAGTAGCCAACCGTTCAGTTTATAGAATTTTATTTGAATGAATGAAAATTTTTCACAATATGAAAGCTCAAGAAAATATTAAAAGTACAAACAGAAAAATTAAAGAGCGAATGTAACAAAGTTTTTTAGAAACAAGTTATTTTTCAACACTCCTCCTCATTTGCGCTTTATACCAGAAATTCTTCTCAGATGTTCAAGCTTAGTTGCAGGCAGCGGCTTTGTCATCATATCTGCTATCATTTCTTCCGTTGGACAGTATTCACACTTGATGATATCCTTATCGACGTAGTCTTTAACAAAATGAAATTTGGTGTCGATGTGCTTTGACCTGTTACTAAGACGTTCTTCTTTTATTAAATTTAAGCAACTCTGGTTGTCTTCATTTAAAATTGTTGGAGAATTTTGTTGGCAATGTAAATCAGCAAGGACGTAACGAATCCAAACCGTTTCTTTTGCTGCTTCTGAAAGTGCTATAAATTCTGCTTCAGTGGTCGATAATGAAACGCATGTTTGTTTTCTGCACGCCCAGCTAACTGCACCACCATTGAGTATAAAAATATATCCTGAATTTGACTTTCTGTCGATTCGGCTTTCCGCCCAATTTGCATCTGCGAAACCGACAAGAGTATTCTTTAACGCTTTGGAATGATTTAACTGCAAGTATAACTCTGAACTTCCTTTGAGATATTTAACTACTCGCTTTAATTCGGTCCAGTCCACCTCAGTAGGAGTACATGTCTGACGTGCTAATATAGCGACGCTTGCTGAAATATCTGGCCTAGTATTAACTGCGATATAAAGCAATGAGCCAAGTAAACTTTGGTATTGTTCGTTGTTCAGTAAAAGTTCAGACTCTACTTTTCCATATGATGGATCAAGTGGGTATTTGCTGCATTTTGAATTATGAAGACCGAATTTTTCGGCAATCTTCTCAATGAACTGTTTCTGTCGCAACTTAAATGTTTTATTATTTTCTCTAACGACTTCTATGCCGAGATAATGACAGATAGGACCGAGGTTGTTTACTTCGAACCTCGAGTTTAGAAGATCTTCAACGTCTTTTATATCATTTTTTCTACTTGCAGCCACTACCAAGTCATCAACGTAAACTAAAACATAGATTCCTTCCCCGTTGGTGATTTTGGTATACAAACAAGGATCAGCTTTACTTTGTAAAAAACCGCCTTCAATCAGGAGTTCGTTAAGTGCTTTGTTCCACACATTTGCTGCTTGTTTTAAGCCATATAGACTCTTTTTTAACTTGCACACAAGTTTAACATCACCTTTTGCGAAACCGGGGGGTTGCTTCATATAGATTTCCTCTTTTAGTTTTCCATTAAGGAACGCGCTCTTGATGTCCATGTGTTCTACCAACATCTTTCGCTCCCCAGCTACTGACAGTAAAATTCTAAATGTAGACTGACGAACGACCGGTGCAAAGACTTCATCATAGTCACAGCCATATTTCTGACTGTAACCTTGAGCAACTAAGCGCGCTTTATATCGTTGTATGTTGCCATCGACGTTTCGTTTCAACTTGAATGTCCATTTGCAACCAATGATATTAACACCTTGTGGAGCTTCAATCAAATCCCATGTTTGATTCTTGATTAAGGATGCCATCTCTTCCTGCATTGCGATTCTCCATTCGTGATTTTGCTCGGATACTATAGCTTCCTTGTATGTCTTCGGTTCAACAATATCTTTGTACTTCACTAATCGAATATTTTGTGTATAACGCTCTGGAGGAATTCCTTTGTTGCATCTTGAAGATCTCCGAACAGGTTTCTTCGGAGTTTCATGGAGTTCAGCAATGACTGCTTCAATGTTATCGTTGAATTCGTTATTCATTTCATCGCCTGAATGCATACTACAGAATGAGTCGTCAGAGCCTATTATTTCTTCAGTAGTACTGTCCGGGAGAATTTGGTTTTCCCTACTGCTTTTATTTTTAAAAATACCAACTTCGAATTCGTTATCGGATTTTTGTGCTGTAAATTTGTTAGCATTTTTCGGATCCATTTGTGAAGTAAAGCTAAATTCCCTGCTAATAGTAGTTAAATTGGAATTCACATCAACAAAACGCAATCCCTTTTCATTTTTCATCATACCCAACGAAAGTCTTAAGCTCAGATTTATCGTCAAGTTTCTTTCTTTTTTCTTTTGGTAAAAAGACATATGCTTTAGATCCAAATATTTGAAAATGTTTAACATCGGGTTTTTCTCCTTCCCATCTTTCATATGGGGTACAGGGAATTGAAGAAGTTAATAAACGATTCTGAATGTAACTTGCTGTAGCCACAGCTTCACCCCAGTATGTATAGGGTAAGCTAGCTTCTTTAAGCATACAACGAGCCATTTCGACTAGAGACCTATTTTTTCGTTCAGCCACGCCATTCTGTTGTGGACAGTATGGTACGGTAAATTGTGACCTAATACCATTTTGTTCAAGATATTCGATCAAGTTTTTCGATTTATACTCGCAACAGTTATCAGATCGAATTACCTTTGGAACCTTTCCAAATTTAAGCTTTACCATTTCGACGTAGTTTCTCAGCTTTGCAAATACCTCTGTTTTATCTCGAAGAAGGTAAACAAAGGTGTAACGAATGTTATCGTCAATAACTGTCAAAAAATACCTGTATCCACTAGGGGTGATAGTTTGCATAGGACCGCAAATATCAGAATGAATTAATTCTAGGATTTCATTACTTTTGCTTTCAGATTTCTTATTAAAAGTCTTCCTAGTTAATTTACACTGAGTGCAAATGTCGCAATTCATACGGACTCCACAATCAATTACTTTAAAATCTCTTACCAGTTTTCCAGATTGCATTAATTTAATAATGTTGATATCTCTATGGCCAAAGAGCTTATGCCAATGATGTTGACAGATGGATGACTTACAAACAGCTTGTAGTGCGTGATGATGGCCTTTCAGACGCAATTGGTATAAATTGTTGACTAAATCTGCGACTCCTAACTCATAGTTTTCCTTTGAAAAAATTCTGCAGTTTGATCCACTAAAAATAAACTTGAATCCTTTTTCAGACAGCAGTTTCACCGACAGTAAACTTCCTTTAAAAGTGGGTATGTATAAGACATTTTCAGCTCGGATTTCTACTTCATGACCTTTGGTGTTCAAAAGCTTTAAGCTGCACACTCCTTTGCCAGAAGCGTTTACTACCAATCCGTTTGCAATAGTTACTTTGTCACAACAAGACGTATCCAGACTTATAAATTCTTCTTTGTTGCTACAAATGTGGCAAGTGGCCCCAGAGTCGACCACCCAATCAGAGCAGTTACCATTGAGCACAAAACAGAAATTTTCACTAATATCTTCTACCTTGCGAGCGTTTTGATGATTTTTGGATTTTGATTGTTGGTTTTTTAATTTCCAACAATTTTTGCGTATGTGGCCTACAGCTTTGCAGTGATGACAAATGACGGCTTTTTTGGAGTGAGTCTTTTCAGAAGTAATGGTTTTCATGACAGAATCATCATCCTCAGCCACCCGTCGGCCTTGCTTCTCATATTCTTCCAGCAACTTGTTTTCAACCAAACCCATTGTTAAGTCCTTTTCGTCACGAACTTCCAAAGCAGTGATGAGTGTATCGTAGGTGTGTGGCAAGCTACTCAGTAACATGGATATGATCCAAGATTCAGCGATCTGTTCACCCAATGATTGTAGCCTCGAAAATAATAATTTCATTTGTGTGATGTGTTTGTCCATATCACCACCGATCTTTAACTTTAAATTACAAATTGTGCGCATCAACTTTACTTTGTTGCTTAACGTTGATTTTTCGTGGTATGTTCTCAAAACATTCCAAGAGTCTTGCGCGCTCTTGCATTTGCTTATACGAAACATTTCAGAGTCTTCTATACCTAGTCCAATTAGAATTGAAGCGTCTGTATCCTTTTGGAGCCAATCGGAGGAAGGGTTTCCGGGAATTGGATTTTCAATGACGCTCCAAACCTTCTCTTTCTTCATGATGAGCTGCATACGATACTTCCATATTTCATAATTATCTCGATTCAGCTTTGTTATCGTAAGCCTTAAGTCAGCCATTTTAAATTCCTTAAAATTCAGCAAAATTTAGCGATATACGTGGACAACGGTTCGAATTGCTACTACAAGACAATAAACGCGAATTGCTTAAATGCAAAGGCCCATAACCTATTCGAGGTATAATAAAGAAGCCAGTAGCCAACCGTTCAGTTTATAGAATTTTATTTGAATGAATGAAAATTTTTCACAATATGAAAGCTCAAGAAAATATTAAAAGTACAAACAGAAAAATTAAAGAGCGAATGTAACAAAGTTTTTTAGAAACAAGTTATTTTTCAACATAAATATTTATTATTTTTATATAAAAATTAAGACGTGAGAGAAAAATGGGCGTTATCCATTCACGAACACGCCCACCTCCCATACAACCCCAAAATTGAATACTATATAAATAGGCTTTTGTCGAAGCTACAAAAGGAAAATTAGATATTTATTCTTTTTATAATAAAAACAAGATGTGTTAGAAAAATGTGCGTCATCCACCGATGAACACACCCACCTCCGATACAACCCATAATATTGGAAACTATAAATAGGTTTATATTTAAGTTACAGACCTGAAATTGGGTATTTGTGTATATTTTGTCAAAATTGAGGCGTGTTAGAAAAATTGGCATCAACCACTCAAGAACACGACCACCTCCAATACAGCCCCGAATTGAAAACTTTGTATTATTATTATTTTAACTTCGGCCAAGTCGAAGATATACCATACTAGTTATTATAAGACATCTTCCGATTTCTTCTTTAACTTTTCAATTATCCATATTTACTTGCTTATTTCTGCAAATACACAAATATATATTAAAAACAAAAAAACTATTTCAAAAGTTTTTAATGGTACAGTTGGTTAAAAAGAAACTTTTATTCTAAAACCTAAAATATAACTGTGACAACTAATTAGAAACGCTTGCAAAATACATTAAATTTAGGTAAAAACAAGTAGTAAAATATGTAAAAACTTAACAAAAGTGATGCTTAGGGTATAATATTTTGTTGGAAATACGTTTTGCTTTGAAACTACAACACATCGTCTTTACATTAAGAATAAGGTCTTGGCATCGTTTTACCAAATAGCGCACCAAGCTTCCTTGTCTCTTGCTAAACAATCATCACAATTTGTAACGTTTAGTGTGCTTACGGCATTTTTCAAATTGTCCAATGAATGCTTGATGGGATTTACATTAGGACTTGACGATGGCCAGTCAAGAACAGTCAAAGCAATTTAATCAAAAAATTGGTTGGTCAGTTTTGCCGTATGCTTGGGATTATCCTGCTGGAATGAACAAATCACTGGGATATTGTCTTCATTCCAAAGCAGCATAACAATTCTTAAAATATAAACGTATTCTTCGTTGTTTATTGTGCCAGAAACAAAGTGAACTAGACCAATGCCATTCCAAGAAAATTTCCCCGAAACAAAGATCGATCCACCGCCATGCTTAGCAAGCGAAAAAGTGTACTTTAGATCGAATTCATTGCCTTTTGGGCTTCGTACACTCTTTCTACCATCAGTATCAATGCGATTGATTATTCTTTTAACACTCCACACAACAAGTATTTGCACTGGTTTACCGGACAAGAAACATGATCTTTGGTAAATTAAATACGGTGTTTTCTTTTCGAGCCTCTCACCATGGGATTCTTGCGAGCATGTCTTCCATGAAGGCCAGCTTCCACTAAAAGAACAGTTCTTTTTGATACACTGACGCCAAATGCATCCAATATATCACGCTAGATGACTGATGTGCTCTTCCTTGGTTCAGATTTTGACAGTCGGACAATCTTTTGATCAATATGTACTGAAGTTTTGTGCGGTATTTTTTTGGAGTGGTACATTTTCCGTGGTTTTATATTGTCGAAGATGAGCAAAGGCATTGAAAACCATCGTTTTGTAGCATTTCAATTGATCCGTATGATAGCCCACCACTGTTCAATTCATTAATTGCCTTGCGGGTACCTGGTGTGCATCTCTTGGCTTATTCCATTTTATGAAATCTTACTTATACAGTTTTTTGTTGAAATAATGTGTTAACAGTTCAAAATAATAAAATCTTATCGAAATATTCAGAAATTATGCATAAAAAGTTTGAAAACTTTAATGTTAACAAATCGTTTCTAAGTAGTTGTCAATGGAATAAATTATGTTACCTACCTACTAAAACTGATTTTGCTGCAATAAATTACTTGTGGAAAAGGTAGTTTAATTGTTCTTGTAAAAAGATCAAAGAAAATTAAGAAATAAAAAAATAAAACAGACCGTTACTTTGCCAAACGCACGTCCAGTGCGGTAAAGTGCAGTGCGGTAAAGTGCAATTATGATATCGTTTCAAATTAGTTGTCAACGGCTGTAACTCCTTAGATGGGCGCCTTAGATGGGCACACTGCAGTACTTATTTACTCTGTTTTAGCTGAAATCGGCTCTTTTCAAAGTAGTTGTCGTTTTTAAAGCGCTGATTATAATAGACGAAACGGAACGTTGTAGAACGTTGAGAAATGTCACTTTGCAATCTATTGCATGACCTTCTTATGTGAGCGTTTATAATAAGACGGGATGGAACGGCACGCGACGTTGAGATCTATAGATTTTTGATTTTTGCGTTACGTTCCGTTCCGTCGAGAGTAAACAAATGCTTTTGACAAATGCTTAAACAAATATCTTTTAATTTGATTTTCTGACGCATCTTTTTTATAATGAATTCATATTTATTTTGAACACAATTTTTGGAAATGAAGTTTAAAGAAAGGAAGATTGATGTTTTTCAATGTTTGCTTATGTTTATTTGACCCTTTTAAACGATTTATTCCGTTTCTATTATAATTGCCACTTCGTTTGAAAGCGTTTCATCCCGCTACGCTGACACTTGCCTACGTTCCGTTTCGTCTATTATAATCAGCGCTTAAGTCATAAGTTTTTGACATAAAGAAATTTATTTCAGATTTCGTGACCAGAATTGTTGAGACCAAATTTAAAAATGTAAAAAGAAACAACGATGAAGAATGGTTTTTTTGTCTTCTTACTTCACAAAACCAATTTAGACTTTCGAAAATAATTTTCCGTTTTGTTCGTCTTGGCCTAGTTCACGCTAATTGACAACCGACTAACCCGATTTAACAATAAATAATCACTTAGCTCGTTGCACTCTCATTTCGAATTAACTTTCGTGAACCGTTTAAGTCAAATGAAAACAAAAATAAAAAATAACTAATCTAAAGCTATTTAAAATAAAACCATGCATTGATTGCCTTAATGAGAACAAACGATGATGATTTGCCTGCCTCATTTGACTAAATTTAAAAAATAATTAATTTGCTTTATATTTTAATTTTTGTTTTTATTTTTTTTTTTTTTTTTTGTTTCTGTTATCGTTGCACGCCTCTTTCGTGGGATCTACTCATTAAGGCTAATAGACTACAAGAACAACAACAACAAGAACAACCACAAAAAATAACAACAACACTTACCAGCAGCTCCATTATTGGCAAGCGTAGCGTTAAAACAGCTCAACAGCCACAACAACAAAACAACTAAATCAAGCCAAAAAATTGCCCTTAAATGGCTTAGACACAGCAAGAAAAATAGAAAAAAATAAACAAAAACAAATGTCGAGCATCATTTATTGCTGTTGTTGTTGTAGTTGCTGTGGTAAGTGTCTGTTTGGATTTTGCACCCACAAAAGCATCAACATAACACAACACAAACAGCTCAGAGCAAAGCCACAACAACTACAGCAACTTAAGCAGCAACATCACAACATCAACAGCAACTAAGAAAGTCAAGTACACAAACAGCCAACAACAACAACAACAACAACAACAACAACAAAAGCAACAATAAGAAGTAACAACAAGAATAAATGCCAAGAACGCAAGCAATTTTCAACACTTTGGGGCTTTCAACAATTATTGCTACGCATTAAAGATGCCTCAAAATAACTTGTTTCCGCTTCCGCAAGCTGATGAATGCCATTATGACCTTCACTTTGCCCAGCATAGCACAGGCAGGCATTCAGCCTGGCTATGTATGTAGCAGCTTAGCTGACAGCTGCTGTAAGAAGCCGACTGGCTGCCTGGTTTCTGTGTTGTTGACTTGGCTGCTGACTGTTTTGGCATTTTTCAGTGGTTGCCTGTTGGATGAGCGTGGGTGGCTGTGCATGAAGCACGCTCGGTAATTAAACTCAATTATGCTGCACTAATTGGTTGAAGAGATTTTTTTTTTTGGCGTGTACAACGCCAAACATAAGCTAACAACAAGAAATATCGAAAATTAAGTGGATTTAAGCCAAATTAAGAAGAATACATAAAATAAGTTGCGATTTGCCTGCCGAACAAAAATAATTAATCTGGCTTTGTTATGATGGCTATTAACTATGTAGGCTATTTTAAATATTTTAAAAAAAAATTTCAAATCAAAAATAAGAAAATTTATAAATTAATTTTAGGGCGTCTTATAAAATCTGTGGGCATAAGCAATAATCGCCTAACTCCGATCTCAACGCTTTGAGAAATCTTTAAGTTTTTAATCGCCATATAAGTTCTATCTGCTTTTGTGTCATAACTTTGGCTAGAATAACGCTGGAAGATTTGATGTACCCGGTCTTTGCCGGTCTCTATAATTTTGTAATATTTAAAAAACTTTCTTATTCCAATAGTGACAAATGTTTGTGCGTACAGAGTGCAGATTAGAAAAAAAAAATAATAAATAATATAAGCAATGATAATGGCTGACGACCATACTTAGGGCAAAATTTTATTTTGTTTATGACAGTATAGCGAAAAGTATTGAACATAACCAATTCAAAATATTCTTGCTAACTACAAAATTGCAATATACAGTTAAAGATTCTGTATTAACCACATTGTTCATTGCTGCTTCCTATCTCGGAAAATGCTTCATAAATCTATTGACTATTTAAATATATTAGCAAAGACAAATCATCTCAAAGTTTCACCAACCAAATCAAATCAAATTTTTTAAGCTATTAAAATATTTTCTTTACGGCAATAAATTGGTAAAAAACATCGATTAAAATGGTTGGAATTAGAACTTTATGATCACAATGAAAAATATTCAGACAAAATAAAAAAATAGTACATTTAAGTTTCCTTCCAACAGCTGAACTTTGAGACTATTAAAAATGCCACTGAAACACTAAACATTAAACTGGTATTCAGGCTTCCCAAGAATTGCATTGATTTTCTAAGCGGAAGTGGCTTTCAAATCTCTGAAATCTGTTGAATTTGACCTCAAACATTTCTTAGCTGCACTCAGAAAAAAGTGTCTCGGAATATGATAAAAAAGGCATCATATTTAGAGAAAAATGGTAAAGAATGGTATTCTCTAAATGCGATACTTAAAATTCTCTAAAAATGATAAAAAGGTTCCATGAAATAGAAAAATATATCGTTTTTAGAGAAAAATATTTTTTTTTTTGAGAAAATATTTGTTTTTATTGAAGAAAATACTTCTCATAGTGAATTTTACACCAAAATATAAAAAAAATTTTTTAATTTCAATAAAATTTCTCTATAAATGAGAAATTTTTTGTGTGAGAAAAATACTTATCATTATTAGAGACATTGAAATATTTCCATTTCCTAAAAGTAAATAAATATTTCTTCGAAAATGTGAAAATTTATTCTAATTGAAGAAAATTTTATTTGAAAAAGAGAAAATTGCTATTATCAAAAATAGAGAAATTTTTTACCGGAGCAAGGTATGTGTTTTTTTCTCAGTGTGCCATCTTAATATATAAAAGACAAGCATCCTGCTCCGTGTTCTATATCGCTCAAACTGTTAAAGCTGCTATTGCTATGTATAGGCTAAACATGTAAGCCTGGACCAGAACCTGTTTCACTGTAACAGTGCTTTGTATATGAAAAACTTTTAAGCCTAAACGTATGCACCCAAAATTTTTTTGATATATATCAGTAAGGACACATTGACGATGACTGGAACAAAATACCATTTGAGGTGAATGAAAAATGTCATATCGTCTGCTACTCAATTATTTTGAATACCACCCGTCAATGACGGGCTTCTATACTAGTAGATTTATAAAGTGATGTCTGATGGCAGAGCAGCTCTATATCTTTGTTTGTTGGATTCTCGGACACTCTATTACCGAGTATATAATTGGTAAACCTCCAGTCACATGCAAACTATTTAAAAATTAACTATCTCCAAAAGAGTCAAAACAAGGAGTAATACGGGGAGCACATGCTATATACGGGCGGGTCAGGTATGGCAAACCTAAACTTTAAATGCTCGAAACAATTGATTATTCTTAGAAGGCATTAAATTAATTTTCTAGGCAACTGCTTTGACGAAGAATAGAATTCAGTTCAGACAATATTCCTGCTCATAATTTATGCGCTATTTGCTCACATTTATCGACTAAGAGCAACTGATCATAAAATAAACATTTGTGTGCAGAAATTCTGAGCAAGATAAAATTATTATTTATACGCAACTTATGTAAAATGTATCACCAACTTGCTCATGGATTATGTGCACTATGAATCAGTTGAAACTTTGCACATAGATTATGCTTAGATAGCTCTTATATCAAGTGCAGTTGATATAAACTAAAGACACTTTGCGCATAGATTATGCACAAAATGTTAATAGATCGTGTGAAAATGGCATCAATTGGTGATATATTGAGCATAGATTAAAAACAAAATATTCATAGATCCTGCGATCGTGAAAAACTGTTATGATTATATAAACAAAGTGAGTTGATTTTGTATTTATCGAGCAGCAGAAATATATTATTTTTTAACAAAATTATATTGATGATTTCATAGATGCATTCCTTAATATATACAAAATTAATAATTTATTAATTCATTGCAATTATTTGTAACTTACCTTGACCTATTTAAGCTGCCTGGAGCTGTTGAAACTGACTGCAGCTGATGAAACTGCCTGTAGCACCTGAGACTGCCCGGAGCTGCTGAAACTGCCTTGAGTTGGTGAAACTGTTTAGAGAAGTTGAAACTGAGTGAAGCTGAAGGAACTGCCTGAAACTGCTGCAGTTATTTATTTTCTGACTTTATACTTCACAACTCATCCAGAGAGAATGATTGCTCATTCAGGTTTGCTGGCCATATTCCACTGTTGTGGTGGCGATACATACCCAGATGAATGATGACTTTTGCTGAATGTGTAGCTACGTGAAGAGTTCAAAAAATTGTCAAATTGATGAAATGAAACATAGAAGGACATAATTATTAGGATTTGTATGGCAGAGACACAACTCCTTGTTATATTTTAATTGTAACTTACCTGCACCTGCTTAAACTACTCGTTCTTAGAAACCGTATAATTTCTAAATAATGATGAATTGATCACATAATATGATCAGTGTTTTTGACGGTTAACAAAAAATGTTTTGCAGTTTATGAGCAGTTTAATCATGAATCTAGTGCAAATAATTTTCTCCGTGTACATTTTCTTAGGTGACTGATTTTACAGTGATTTAAGCGTGCCTTATGGGAGACAGCCGTTTCAACCTATACTGACTCAAAATTTATTAACATCAATTAACATAAACTCTTCCAAACTTTAATGATTGTTGTTTTTGCATTGCTTACTAGCAATACCCGTTGCTACGTCTTAGAGAAACACATGTACTTCATATGTGACTTCAAAACCTATTCGATCAGAACTGTAGCTTATATGGGCAGGCACACCCACTTGCCCACAGCCCGGCACAGTTTTCTAGTAGATGAACATTACCAAATGGTAACTCCATTCTGAATTTCAATCCTCAGCGACTTTTACTTCCGAAGCTGTTTGATATAAAGAATTTGGCTCTTATGGGCGGAGCCACACCCCTTTGTCTATTGTTCGTCTCAGTTTTCAAGATGAAGGAAATCACTAGGTAGTAACTCCATTCTGAGTTGGAATTACGTGTGACTTTTACTTTCATAGCTTCTATGCCAAAATTTACTAACTTCTATACTTATAGTTAGTAAATTTTGGCATATATGAGCGGAGTTACAGCCCGTTTTTCAATGCCCGTGCTATTTTTCTGGACGAAAGATGTGGCCAAAACTTAACTTTATAAAAACAAAAACAAAAAAACAAATTGGCCATTTCAGACCATGAAAGGACTTTGACCGAGCTTCTTATGATCAATTGTGTTGTGTGTGTTATTAAATGTTTGCACACAATTGACCGAGAACTGGACCTACATGTTTTATGCCGACTCTGAACGGCTAAAGTTCATGTTCTCAAGAAGCTTTACATGGCATTGTTTACTGAGGTTTGTCATTGTCTGCAGAGAGGTGGTGACCGATCAGAAAAATTTTTTATTGAAAAAAACTTTTTGCCGTGGCTGGGGATCGAACCCGGGCTCCGAACATGCTAAGCCACACACTTAACCTGCATGTCATGGTCACCACACTTAACTTTATACTTAGTTTAAATGTTAAGAGACATTAAGTACCAAAGCCTTTCGATATTAAACATTTGAATTGTATGGTTGGTACCATGCCACATTCTCTAATGCTCGCTGAATTTCCTTCGACACACTTAGAAAAAAAATATATTTACCACAAACATAATGGAAGAGGAAACTATTATGTTTGAAAACTTATTGAGAGCAAACAAGTTTATTTTTACTAGAAACATGTTTCTACTTTACGGTTACCATAAATAGTCTGCAAGAAAGTTATTTTGTTGCGATTTATATATTATGTTCCTTAGCAACTATTCAAATGTGATACAATATATATATTATGTTTGTGGTAACCAGTCTTGAGGCAACTAAGTTTAAAGTAAGCTAAATATACAATTAGATCGCGAGCAAAATTTTTATTTCGTGGTTCAGTTGGTTAAGCGCTTGTTAATTTGATTTTAATTTAAATATCCTAGATTCAATTCTCAAGACAAACACAGCTTTAATATTATTTTATTTTTATTAAAATTTACAGGGTGAACGGGAATAACTGTCGCACCTACCGAAGTACCGTATATTTTAAAACTGTAGGCACCAACATTTTTTTTGTAATTTCTAGCAATCTTCCAATTCATTGTGAGCGTATGTAAAAAAAAAAATATAATAAATTGTCTAGTAGTTTTCGCGTAAAAAAGATGAACGCAACACGATCACTGATTTTAAATCTACATTTGGAAGGAAAATCGACTTGCAAAATTATCAAGTGCTTAAAAGACTTGCAAATAAGCCGGCGATTTGTGCAGCGAACGGTAGCTCGTTTTAGGAGGACTGGCAGCGTTCTTCCAGAATCAAATGGTGGTGCAAAACGGACAGTGAGGACGCCGACCCTGGTTAAAAAGGTGAGGGAAAGAATTCGTAGAAATTGCTCAGTTTCCGGAAGAAAAATCGCACGGGAGCTAAACGTCAGCCAAGACACCATCCGTAAGGTCATTTCTGAAGACCTTAAGCTCAAGGCGTATAAAAAGAAGAGGATTCACGGCCTTACGGAACGCCAGCGACTTATGCGAAAGGAAAGAAGTGAGGTTATCCTTCGGAGACACGCTGATTGCAGTATCATATTTTCAGATGAAAAACTGTTCCTTCTACAGGCAAGTCATAACCCCCAAAATGACAGAGTCTACGCGGCAAGCATGGAAAATATTCCTAAAGAAAAAAAATCCGTTCAAAGGTTTCAAAACGTAACGTCCGTCATGGTTTGGGGTGCTGTTTCTAAAAGGAAAATTACCCCTTCTTTTCATAGAAAAAGGGGTCAAAATCAATGCTCAATACTACCTGAACGAGGTTTTAAAAACTCATTTGCTGCCGTTTGCCAAGCAGATTTACGGAAACGAAGAGTTTTGCTTTCAACAAGATTCCGCTCCAGCCCACAAGGCAAAAATCGTGCAAAGCTGGTGTCGTGCTCATTTGCTAGATTTTATATCTACTGAGCAATGGCCTCCGTCTTCCCCTGACCTTAATCCTCTAGATTTTTCTATTTGGGGTATTATGCTTAGCAAATTAAGCAATGTTAAAAATATGACTGTTGATGCATTCAAGAAAAAACTAAGGAAGATATGGGACGATATTCCGGAAGAGGAGGCACGTGCCGCGTGCTCATCTTTTAGAAAACGTCTTAAGTTGGTAAAAAAAATGAAAGGCGAACGGTTTGAATTAAATGATGAGAAATTGTGAAGAATAATATAAGGAAAAAATAAAAATTATTTTTTATTAAACTTTGACCTCCATGTTTTAATTATGACGAATGTTAGGTGCGACAGTTATTCCCGTTCACCCTGTATAAAAGCAAATAATTTAAGGAAAAATTGCATTTCATGATAATTGAACAATTTTCCATCACCGGGATTTGAACGCGGACCGTCGCTCATCATAGTCCAACACACTAACCATTATGCCAATCGCCTAATAGCGTGTGAGCGAAAAAATTCAAACAAAACAAGTAAACCGAACACGAATATTGCATGAACATATAATATTGTAAACGATCATGTTGTATGTTTCTGACAAATATGATATGATCATGGCAAAAAAATTACTGTTTTTGGTGCAAACATATTGCGGCCATTTTTTCAACAAAACTATTTTTTTATCACATCTATCAAAATATGTTAACTGGCATAAGAAGCAAATATTGATGTGATTGTCACAAAAATAGCAACATGAATAACAAACAAAGTTTGGTCAGAATTGTAATTTATATTTACAGTAAAGGGATATATGTTTGCTACAATCAAAGTCAAAAATGTAATTTCTCTGCGGGCACGACTAAATACTAACTTCGTTCAGTGTTTTCTAAATGTGTGACTTATATTTCGGAAGTTATACTGAAAAGTTTGAATGCTTAAAAAGTGTCACGCTCTTTGTTATCAGTAAAACAGCACTTGGTAATTGAGTTCGAATACCAAATTTTGGAGCTGTGCAACATGTTATTCTAAAGCAATTCGATATCGAGAATTATGGTTGTATGGGAGTTGCCACGCCACGATGTTCTATCGGTGTCAAACTTCACAGAAACACTCTCTAGACGTTGCTTGAGTTTCCTTTCCTGTCATCCACTCACGGACACGCCCACCTCCCATACACCTCTCAAACTCAAAAAATTAGCTTCAGTTAAGCCTACAAAGATAAAATTTAGTACGTTTGTATTTATATTAAAACAAAGATGTTTTCAAAAATGGACGTCATCCGCCCATGCACACACCTACCTCCTATATAAACCACAAAATTGAAAACTGCATAAATAAGCTCATAGTTCACGTACAAATATAAAATTTAGTACGAATGCATTTTATATCAAAACAAAGATGTCTTCGAAAAATTTATGTCATCCGCCCACGGCCACGCCAACCTCCAATACAACCCTCAAATTGAAAACTCAATAAATAATCTAATGTTTAACCTAAAGAGATAAAATTTGGTACGTATGTTGTTATAAAATAACAAAGTAAAGATGTATTTGCACAATGAGCATCATCCAACCACGGACACGCCTTCCTCCAATATAATCCAAAAAATTTAAAACTCCATAAGAAGCTTATGTTTAACCTACAGAGATAAAATTTGGTATTTATCTTTTTTAAAACCAAAACTAAGATGTGTTCAGAAAATGGGCGTAACTCATCCATGAACATACCCCCCCTCCAATACAACCCACAATAGTAAAAAAACTTGGTATGTGTAAATTTGTCATCAAAATGGAAATATATATAAAATATGGGCTTCATCAGCCCATGGACATGCCCATTTTCAATACTTTTATTGTATTTAGAAAAATTAGGTTTAGGGTATTTTATAGTCGGGCTAGACTTTAGACATTCTCTACTTGTTTTTCACATGCAATAACAATAGAGTTCAGTTACAACAGGTTCTTCCCACTTCCAAAAACAAACTTCCCACTGAAGCCACAATCCAAAGCATCAAAAAAATTTAATGATAAGGATTCCAGTGGCTCAAAACAGAGTAAATGTGGAAAAAATTTACCCTCCAAAGTTTGTATTGGGCTCAGGGCCAATACAGGACGTTACCACTAACCATGCACACATAGATCTCATAACAGAAAAGCTTTTAGTCTACTTTTGAGTTAATCTTATGACAAGCTAACATCAAAACCGCTACAGTTGTTACTCATGCGGTTTAAAGGAGCTGTTAACATATAGTTCGTTCTACTTAAAGGTAAATAAATTAAAGTATAAGTATTTCTACTGCTTCTATGGTTAGAGTTAAAATTAATGAGAGAAAGAATTTCCGGAGAATCGAAATCATCGGTCATGAGTTGGTATAAATATACGATATCTACGGACCTCCTTCGCTCACTTAGTGACTGCATTCTTAATAATTTTAAACGATCCTCATAAGGAGGAAGGTTTAAAATGTTAGTTCCACTTAAGCCCCTGAAAGCAAACCGATGCACGTATTTGATATAAAATCTAAGATGCAAACAAAAACTGGGTATAGTCCGCTCATAAATACACTCACCTCCCATATAACCACAAAATTTAAATCACAATATTTTGAGTTTTAGCTACAGATATAGTTTGCTATGTATGTAGCTACTTGATATAAAATCTAAGAGGCACATTAAAACTGGGCGTGGTCCGCTTACGAAAACGGCTAACTCCTATACAACTCTATAATTAATTGACTAAAAATTAATTATAACATTAATTTAATTAATAATTATAAAATTTAATGTTAGTATTCATATCAAAATTAAAAAGTACACAAGAACTCACTTGCGGATCACGCCAACCTCACATACAATCCAATAATTGCAAACTTCATAAAAATACTTTAACAGAGATGAACAGGGAACTACATATTTAAGTAACATGGATGAAATTTGTTAGATATACACTTAATGCCAAAACTAAGATGTTTTAGAAAAATGGACGTCAGCCGCCTACAAACATGCCCACGTATCATGCAGCCCACATTATTGAAAACACTATAAAATAGTTTATATATAGCATACACAGAGAAAACTTGGTAAGGGATGTTATTTCAAAATTAAGATGTGTGCGAAATTTAGATGAAAATTGCCATCATCGATTCACGAACACGTACATCTCCCATACCACCCAATGCAGTTAAAACTCTACAAACAGCTTTATATTTGAACTACAGAGATAAGCTTTGGCATGTGAGTTAGTTTTATCAAAACAAAGATGAGAACAAGTCCACCTCCCATACAACCCACCCGCCCACGGACACGCCTACCTACCATACAACGCAAAAGTTTAAAACTGCATAACTCAAAAAAAAAAAAAACACACAAATTGGCCATTTCAGCCCTTGAAAGGACTTTGACCGAGCTTCTTAGGATCGATTGTGTTGTGTGTGTTATTAAATTTTTGCACACAATTGACCGAGAACTGGACCTACATGTTTTATGCCGACTCCGAACGTCTAAAGTTCATGTTATCAAGAAGCTTTACATGGCATTATTTACTCTCTGAGGTTTGCCATTGTCTGCAGAGAAGTGGTGACCGATCAGAAAAAAATTTTTTTTTATTGAAAAAACTTTTCGCCATGGCTGGGGATCGCACCCGGGCTCCGAGCATGCTAAGCCACACACTTAACCTGCATGCCACGGTCACCACACTGCATAACTCAGCTCATAATAAATCTACAACAATAAAATTTGGTATGTGTGTGTTTTATATCAACACAAAGATGTTTTTGAAAAATGGACGTCATCCGCTCACAGCCACGCCCACCTCCCATACAACCCAAAAATTGAAAACGCAATAAATAAGCCTCTGTTTAACCTACAGAGCTAAAATTTGGCACATATGTTTTTTATGACAAGGCAAAGATGTTTTGAAAAATGGACGTCATCTGCTCACGGGCACGCCCACCTCCCATACAACCCAAAAAGTTTAAAACTCAATAAATAAGATTATGTTTGTCATAGAGAAATTATATTTGGTATGTATGTATTTTTTACCAAAACTAAGGTGTGTTCAAAAATTGGGAGTAATCCGTCCATGAACACGCCCACCTCCCATAGCGAAAGCACAATAAAGGCATTAACTGTGAGCTACAGGAATAAAACTTGGTATGTGTAAATTTTTCATCAACATTTAAATGCATATAAAGTATAGGCTTCATCCGCCCACGGAGACGATCATTTACAATAAAAATTTTTTTGTTTTTGAAAAGTAGGTTTATGGTATTTCATAGTCGGCCTAGACCAACTTTAGACTTTCTTTACTTGTTTTTTCATAATTGTGTCACTAGGTTATGTGAACTAATTTAGAGCGTATAGTTTCTATTCGGAGTTTTACGAAATAGTAAGTTCTCAATAAGTCACTCTCTTATCAGTTCTCACAATGTCATTTCCATTTCAAAAAAACAAGAATATAAAGATGGGCTAAAAAAGTAATTTTTGACTTAAACTATTTTTCTTTGTATACTTACCTATAAATAACAAAATTTCAGTAGACCAGATTCAACTTTTTATTTGAATTCTGATATCACATAAAAAATTCTTCCGAGTAGGACCAAATTGGTTGGACACACATACCAAATTAGGACCTTCAATCCTGAAAATCTTTGAACAATAAAACCAAAATATTTTTTTTAAATTAATTAAAAAGAAAAAACATTGAAACTTATGCAAAACAAACACAAATCCCAACAAACTTTACGGAAGCAAGAAAAAAAATTGGTTGTAGAAAAAGATTACTTTTGAAAATTAATTTTCGGCAATAACAAGCGAACCAAAAACAGAAGTTCTGAAAACTTTTTAAATAAATCAACATTTGGGTTCGGGCGTATAAAAAAATATATTCATGTTAATTAACTCAAAACTAATTAACCCTTGAAGAATAGAAATGAATAAAAAAAGCAAACATGTCAAACTTACGACTGACACTCAGGCTGTCGGACATCAAAAGTTATGTACTACTAGCAAGGACTAAAGAAACCAATTAGAAAATTAAAAAAAAACAATAAATAAATGTGAAAAAGTCAAGAAAAAAACAACAAAAATGGACAAGCAAAAAGTTCTTGAAAACATCAAAAGCACTAGAAACAACAATGTAGCGTATGAAAGTCATTGAAAAAATATTCTTCAGAAAAAGGCAGCAAAATCGTTAAGAAATAAAGTGAATAGCGAAAAAAAATGAAACATTGGATGGGTACACCAACACTCATTATTACAAGCAACTTAAAAAGGTTTTCCAGTTATAGCAAAGTTTAAAATTTTATGAAATTGCAATTGTTGCTGTCAGCTAAAACGGTAGTTAGATTTAGTGAAAAAGAACACTGAGGAGACAGGAAGATTGAATATGACAAAACTTAATATGAAAGTTTCATGTTTGTCATAACTGTCACCTTTAATTTTTGCAATAAATATTGTGACAGTAGGAGATATTTCCAAGTGTACAATCTAGTCTTATTTTAGGTTATAACATAATGAAGATTTTATGATATGAAAGTGCATAACTAGCAAGCTTGTTTATAATTTAATAAAGAAACTAGTTTTCTATAAAATATGATAAAACAAAGCCAGTATAATAAAAGCCAGTATCATCTTCAATGTACAATAGATAGCCTTTTGATCAATACATTTTGTGCATTGCACAATCTTACTTTAGCTATAATATGTTAAAGATTTGGTCATATTTAATTAATATATGTGCTATCATAACAGCAACTTAGCCATAAACGGGTATTTAACACGAAATTCATAAAAACTTACAACTAATATGAATTCCATAACCCTTAAAAGAAAATAATTTGTGACACACACACAATAACAATAACTAATTCTTCGATTTAACAAACCCTTATCTTCTTATTTTATCATTTTTCCAGAAATATATTCAAACTTTCGGCCACATGAAATAAACTATTTTAATTGAAAAATTGTACTTTAAGACTTCGCATACTTTAAAACTTTATCCCGAGCAACGTTACTCATTCTGCTAATTTGTCATATTTACACAAGAAAAGTCTTAAACTTTTTTAACGTTTTGTTATTGCATAAAAGAAGCTGCTGTATTGTTGTATTTTTTCTTTCATTTTCTTCTGACATTGTTATCCACAGTTTTGCGCATTTTTTCTTCCATTCTTGGCTAGGATATTGTTTTCTTTTTCTCGCCTTTATTTAAAAACGCTGGCAGGCATTCTTAACAATCTCTCGAGTTAATTATGCTGTATAGTTTAATTTGTTATGATCTTTTTTTGTTGTCTTAAATTGTTCGGTCTTTATGTAGGGCAAACTTTTAAACCAAAAAGTGAACAGCTTGCATTGCTTAGCATTTATATTGTTTATTATTTAATTATTTTTAGCTTTGGGGAAAATATACAAGTGCTTATTTCTGAGCAAGCGTTTAGGTGTGATTTTATTACCATAACTTTTTTATTTATTTATAAGTCTCAATAATACTATAATTTTACTAGTACGTTTTTGAATAAATTATAATTGTACTCGAATATATCAAAGAATAAGGCTACATTATTTAACCCATTACATTATCCAAAAAAAATTCTACTTGACTAAACTAAGACCCATATCATCAACGTCATATTTAACTAGTTGTGGAATAACTCATAGGGCAAAATTCTGCCAAAATTTCAGTGATATTGAAAACGGGAGAACTCTGTAATAGTAAATATTTTATAATAAAATTAACTCGCGTACCCGAAATTTTCCTTGAAATATGTTCATTACTTACAAATGTGAATTGTTACTCGCTATAAAAGTTAAAGTAAGCTTAACTTGAACTACAAAAACAAGTAAAGAAAGTCTAAAGTCGGTCTAGGCCGACTATGAAATACCCTAAACCTACTTTTTCAAAACAAAAATAATATTATTGAAAATGGGCGTTTCGGTTGGCGGATGAAGCCTATATTTTATATGCATTTAAATGTTCATGACAAATTTACAGATACCAAGTTTTATTCCTGAAGCTCACAGTTAATGCCTTTATTGTGCTTTCGCTATGGGAGGTGGGCGTGTTCACGGACGGATTACTTCCAATTTTTGAACACACCGTAGTTTTGGTATAATATACATACATACCAAAATTGATATCTCTATGACAAATTTAATCTTATTTATTCAGTTTTAAACTTTTTGGGTTGTATGGGAAGTAGGCGTGTCCGTGGGCGGATGACGTCCATTTTCCAAAACTATCTTTGTTTTGTCATAAAAAACAAACGTGCCAACTTTTATCTCTGTAGGTTAAACAAAGGCTTATTTATTGCGTTTTCAATTTTTCGGTTGTATGGAAGGTGGGCGTTTCCATGAGCGGATGATACCCATTTTTCGCAGACATCTTTGTGTTGATACAAAACACACACACACCACATTTTATTGTTGTAGGTTAATTATGAGCTTATTTATGCAGTTTTCAATTTTTGCGTTGTCATGAAATGGACATCATCTGCTCACGGACACGCCCACCTCCCATACAACCCAAAAATTGAAAACACAATAAAAAAGCCTCTGTTCCACCTACAGAGCTTAAATTTAACACACATGTTTTTTATAACAATACAAAGATGGTGTTGAAAAATTAACATCATCCGTTCACGGACACGCCTACCTCCCATACAACGCGAAAATTTAAAACTGCATAACTCAGCCCATAATTAGCCTACAACAATAAACTTTGGTATGTATGAGTTTTATATCAACACAAAGATGTTTTCGAAAAATGGACGTCATTCGCTCATGGACACGCCCACCTCCCATACAACCCAAAAATTGAAAACGCAATAAATAAGCCTCTGTTTAACCTACAGAGATAAAAGTTGGCACGTATGTTTTTTACGCAAGACAAATATGGTTTTGGAAAATGGACGTCATCCGCCCACGGACACGCCTACTTCCCATGCAACCCAAAAAGTTTAAAACTCAATAAATAAGGTTATGTTTGTCATAGAGAAATTAAATTTGGTATGTATGTATTTTATACCAAAACTAAGGTGTGTTCAAAAATTGGGAGTAGTCCGTCCATGAACACGTTCACCTCCAATAGCGAAAGCACAATAAAGGCATTAGCTGTGAGCTATAGATATAAAACTTGTGAAAATTTTTCATCAACATTTAAATGCATATAAAATATAGGCTTCATCCGCCCACGAAGACGCCCATTTACAATAAAAATTTTTTTGTTTTTTAAAAGTGTGTTTAGGGTACTTCATAGTCGGCCTAGGCCGACTTTAGACTTTCTTTACTTGTTTTTTAATTTATTTTCTGCACTTTTTACACTTCTATACCAACGGGAACAAAACGCAACTGAGAATTACGTCATTCGGTTGATAATTTTCGGCGTGGTATTTTTTTAATGAGTGACGGATTTTTTTCCACACAATTTTTTATTTTACTATCTAAAAGACCACATCCACAGTGTGAGTGTGTGTAACAACCTGGCAAGTGGGAGAATACAAAATATAGTTTTTTGTGACACAAAAAAAATGTTGATAGTGCGATTAAATATGCACTGTGTTGTACCGTTACGATATAATACTTACAAGGCAGCATTGACTTTTCTGTTGAAAACTACTATCTGTCAAAAAATAAAACAAAGATTACAATCTGTTATTGGAGCTGGTTTGCATATGCCTCACTCAACCGACGTATTTTTATGTGAGTCCGCTGTCAAATGTTTACACATTTAAGTTGCCTCACTTTGAGTTTAATAAACTCAAACCAAAAATTCTTTGCTTTAACCCTCTATAATAGCACGGGTTCGCAGTGACCTCACGACATTTTATAATCTAATTTTCATCCTCAAAACTTTGGAAAACGTATCTACTGACGCCATCTCTAGCCATAAAAGGATATAAATACTACACTCGGCTAGTGTGGATATTATTTACAGCGTTAGTATGGATTTAGTAACCGGCGGGACCGTAACTGTTATGGCTTTTTTCCAAAAAGTCAATAAATAATAGTTATTTTTTGACCGATTTTTTTTTTTTTGGTCAAAAATTAAAGCTTAAGTTTAACTTTTATTTTTTCAGTCGATAATAAAAGTTAAAATATGACTTATATTTTTTCCGGTCAGAAATAAATGTTAAAATTAAACTTTAGCTTTTTCGAAGTTGTTTTGCAACATGATTTTATTTACCGTGCTTCTTTTTAAACTTAAAATAAAAAATTTTCATAATAATATGGTTGAATTTTCACGGTTTTTTGCTTGTTTGTAATTGACCTTTATTAATATTTAATTATTACATTGTGCAACACAACTTTCTTAGCAGAAACTAAACCACTTGAAAATAGAAAACTAGATGGGAAAAAAATATTTTCGGTGTCCTTGACTACATTCTTATCACTTATTTACTGGTAAAATTAATTCATTCGACTGAATGATTTGTATAAGATGCCAATAGTGCTTAAAAAATTAGCAATACTCTTTTAACACTTTTGAGATGCCAACATCAAAGTCAAATTTTAACTTTTATTTCGGACCGAAATATAAAAGTCAAATTTTAACTGTTATTTTTTACTCAAAAAAATATAAGTCAAATTTTAAGTGTTATTTTTGACTGAAAACATATAAGTAAGTTATTTGTGTAAGTCATAAGCATATTTCTGACCGGAAAAATAGAAGTCATGTTTATTTTTGACTCAAAGAAATTGAAGTCGAATTTTAACTTATATTTTTGACCAAAAAAAAATCGGTCAAAAACTAACTATTATTTTTGACTTTGTTTAGGCGGCAACCCTAAACACCATAACTATTAATAGTAGATTGATGCTCATAAGAAAAGGTAAAAGATCAACTACATACTTACCGACTCGTTCGAGTATCGATTCTCGATAGCCGAACGAGCGCCTCGGAGGGGTCTTCGGCTCCTTTAATGGCGACCTTATTCTTGAAGTTTTTCCTGAATAATCGACAAGCAAATCGAGCGAAAAAATCTTACCTTTTTCTTGAAGAGTCATCTGCCAACATCTGAGCCATCCCAAATTATTTTGATGTACATTCATATCCACTTATTGGAATAAGAACAATACAAAAGTAAGTTATAAATAAAACTAATTGTTATTAATATTACATATACTTACCGGTGTTATTTTTTATTGCGTTCTGCATTTGCGAGCAAATTATTATTCACGTATTGAATAAAATTTGCCCGCAAATTTTAGGCCTGATTCCAAGCAACTTCATTGCAGCACTAATTGCAGCAAAAGACCTTGCCAGCGACAACAAGTTATAAGGAACAACCACCCCAACCTGTTCAGACTTTTTTTACAAAAGTCAAACAAATAAAAAACTTTTAAGATTATTATTCCTAAGCTAACAACCATCGCACTTGTATATTCAAATATTGAATAAACATATTCTTTCTGTCTGACTTTTTGAATTGAAATTTCGAAAATAACTGTTATTTTCGGTCCCTGTTTCGTTGAGACAGAAAAATAAATTATCAAAATTATTTCGTTTTTTATGTAACGTAAAATATCTATTAAATTAAATTTCGTTTCGTTGAAAAACGAAAAATTTTCTTTTATTTTCTCTTATGCTAAAAAAAATTATCTTCTGATACAGAAAAAACTACATTTTTTTGTTGAAATTAACGTTAATTTCAACAGTTGATTGGGCACAAAAACGAACAAATTTTATATCGCTGTCTCCGAAACGAAACAAATATTTTAGGTTTTTGGAATTAACGTTATTTTTTGATTTCGCTTCAACGAAAGCGAAAGGCTTCGCCTGGAAAATAGACAATTTTTGGTAAACAAACAAAGTTTCTCGAATTTTTTTTTTCGCGCATTTTTGAAAATTTACAACATCCGCTAATGGACATGCCCACCTCCCATGCAACCCAAAAATTTAAAACTCAATTAATATGCTTATACTTGACTTACAGAGATAAAATTTGGCACGTATGTATTTCATAACGAAACAAAGACCTTTTGAAAAATGGGCGCCATCTAACCAAACGATATAGCCCAAAAATTAAAAACTCCATAAATCCTACCTTATGTTTAACCTATAGAGATAAAATTTGATATGTATGTATTTTATACTAAAACTAAGATGTGTTCAAAAATATGGCGTTATCTTTCCACGAGCGCGCCCCCCTTCCATACCTTCCATACAACCCACAAGAGCAAAAATATTATAAAGGCATTAACATATGAAATACAGGAATGGATACAGACACGCCCATTTTCTATACTGTTAATGTATTTCGAAAAAGGCGGTTGAGGGTATTTCATGGTCGGGCTAGACCGACTTTAGAGTTTCTTAACTTGTTTCATCCAATTTTAATTAAAAACTAGTTCTTTCCCGTCAAAAATGACGGGCCAGGTTCTAATAAAAAAAAAATATAAAATATTGATTTTATTTAATCTGAATTAGAAGTTTACGATGGTCACATATTCAATTTTTAGATCCACGTATTTATAAAATACCTTAAAGTAAAAACGGAAAATATAGTAGGTATAACGAAATAAGTTTGGTTTTTTTTAAAACGGAGAATTTAAAAAAAAAAATATATAAAAAGATTTTGAAGTTTCAATAAATCACAAAACAAAAATGCCTAAAAGTATACTATGAAATTTTTCAAAAAAATCAAGCGTTCCGCACTCACATTTTACGGAATTATGTATAGTAATAATAATTTCATACTTATACCTAAAGAACAAAAACAAAAGACTTGAATTTAATTCCATACAAGTTTGGAGCCAATTGAACCTCTCAGGACGATTCTATTGGGTAAAGAAGTTATCGGGGTGAAATTGACTTCCTGCTATTTTCTAGTTTTTCTTGGGAGGTGCTTTTATAGAGGTTTATAAGATATATCAACACTTAAACTTGCGTTTTATTCCCATTCTGTATACAAAATTATTATTACCCTGCAGAAAAATGGACCAGACTTAGAATAGTTCTGTACTAGTTTCAAAAAGGGCTAGTACTGGTCCCACTACAATACCCTTTTACATTGAACGAACTGACGCTTTTTACGGGTTGATGTCATAGGAAAAGACAATTGTCTCCATAAACATTAGTTTTTCCCTATATCTCTACTAGTTCCATTATGAATAGTTCTAAACTGGTCTGTTTTGATACAGTCCAAAAGTGGTCATAATTTGGAACACGGGTACGTACAATGAAGCGAACTTAATTATTGTGTATAGTTTTACCTGTATATTTACCATTTACCACGTTACCATTTTCATCGAAAATGTTTGCGAAAGTTAGAAAAAATTCGAAAAATTCGAATCGAAATGAAAAAAAACGGCCCACAATACGTTTTGAGCGTTTCTGTTTTTTTATTTTGTGTGTGCCTGCTGACAAGAAAAACTAAGAATATAAAAATAAATTCAAACTTATCTATGCTGAGTGTCTTTTGTACTAGTTCACAACTAACTCCAATTTCACTAGAAATAAACTAGTTGGTTTTTCCAATTGTCTCCAATATAACTACTGGGTAAAGTAGATTTCACATAAAACATGCGCAAAATCTGAATCACGCACCGTTATAACTGTGCACTGGCTAGCACACTGAATCGTTAATGCTCCTACACATTCTTAACATTACTAAATGTAATGAGCGAGAGAAATAAAAAATAATTTAATGCAGCAACACTTCCAAAAGAATAAAGGTTGCCAAATAATTTTTTTTTTATGTTTGCTTAAAATTTCCTATTTTAAGGTAATTCAAAAAAATCTGTCCTTTTTTTCCCTACTCCTTTTTTACGATAAAAATCCCGATGAGTTGAGAATTTTCCTTACCTGTGCCAACACTGGTATGTATATTAGACCGGATCAAAATTTAGATTTCGCCGGTCGGGGCCTCAAAAGTTAGAGGAACTCATTAAAATGATTTCTGCATACTTTTTTTTTCAAATCGGAGAAAAACCGCCAAAGCAATTTTGATTCTCCTGAAGGCCCTTTTTGGTTAAAAAAACATGTTTTTTGCTTGTAACTTTTTATTTTTCACAGAACGCATACCCACACCTGCTAAAATATTAAATTTCTTACTTATACCAATATTCTGATATTCAAAAAATTTAAAAATTATGTTTCATTATAACTCTTTTTAACCAACAAAAATTGAATATTTTGATATTTTTAAAAATAAATTTTTTAAAAACCGCTTTAAAAGACACATTTTTTTCTAGATTTACGTGAAAGTGTTATGGTTGGAAAGGTATTAAGTTCTTCTTTCTTTCTGTGTATCGCTTTAATCAAAGCTGTGTGCGAAAACTGACAGAATGTGAGAAATCGACTTTAGTAATCTGATAAAATTAAATATTTTTTATTCATACAAAAAATTAATTTCATTTGTTTACTGCTTTATAGTACAGTTTTCGATAAATTTGTTTTTTAATCACATAGCTTTGATACACAAAACGAGAGAAGAACTTAATAACTTTCCAACAGTAACAATTCCACGTTAATCTAATAAAAAATGTGTCTTTTACAGCGGTTTCAAAAAAATGCCTTTTTAAAAATAGCAAAAAATTCAATTTTTTGTGCTCAATAAGAGTTAAAATGAAACAAAATTTTAAAAATTTTCTTATGTCAAAATGTTAGCATGAGTAAGAAATTTAACATTTAAGAAGATGTGGGTATGCGTTCTGTGTAAAATAAAAAGCTACAAGCAAAAAACATGTTTTTTACCAATAAGGACCTTTAGGAGAATCAAAATTTCTTCAGCGGTTTTTCTCCGATTTGAACAAAAAGTATGCTGAAATCATTTTAATGAGTTCCTCTAACTTTTGAGACTCCAACCGGTTGAAATTTTTTTTTTCCATATAAGAATGATCTGGTGTAATGAATATGTTCGATTAGTTGTTAAATGTGTGTTGATTTCTTTTCGAACGCAACCGCTTATTTTGTTCGTTTTGAGCCTTTGACTTTTCATATACTTCAGGACAACTTTTTCGATTAAAGTTAGAATATATATCAGTTTAAAAATATGACACAATAATGGCCCTTCTATATCAAACTGCTATATATAACTGCTATATCAAAGATTATAGATTGAAATTAATCTGCTTAAAAAAAACATAGGAGAGAAGATAAATCATAGTATAATAGTATAAACAGAAAAAGGTTTAAAAAAAAAAATATTTTTTCTATGCTTTTTGTTTACCGCTTCTTTTAGCCATTGGCAAGAAATGCTTCTAACAGGCCTCTTTAGAGTCGCGACAGAGGAAGGCCTAGAAGATTTGCTCGTTTCATATAAAAAAGTTTATGGGCTTGGATATGAGTGTGGAAGATCTACAAAATCGAAATGAAAGCCTGCTAGTAGCGCTTCAAAACTCTGCTTTTGCCCACTGGGTAGGTTTACGTCCTTAAAAATATTTTATTGACTATTTTGATTTATTTTGACAACAACGCTCTTGATAAAAATTTTATTGTTGTGAATCCCGAGAAATTTGTTATACATTCTTAATAGGCTTCAAAGTAAAAATTTGCTTTGACGAAAAAATTGCTATAACTTTTGAAGTTTTGTTGGTGGAAGTGCTCTTGGGATTTTCTGTTTTTAGCAGAGGCAAGTGCTTAGAGCATGTCAGTATTAATTTAGCACCAAATAAACTTATTAGATGGGTAAAAATATGCATTGTCCATCAGAAGAACAGTGACTATTACTGAAACTGAAAAGCGAAGGTTGTACCCTAATATTAGTTGAAAGTCATTTAACTTTGTTTTCTTTATCCTAATCAAAACTTAAGAAGGGAACCCGCGGCTGGTCTTCAAAAACTTCCATTACAACTGATAATAGTATTGTTGGCTTATCCGAATACTATTTTCGCTTCTTGTGCTGTTTGTACAGTATTTTTAATCATTAGCGTAGAAACACGAATTATTTATTAATACAAAACTAGGTTTTGGTAAATTTCAAAAGATGTGTTAATAAATTTAATTCACTTATCATGAAAAATCATGAAAAACTTATCAAAAATCGAAAAATCATTTAGTAAAAGTAGTGAGTTTGTTAGCACTTTGTTTCTTATTTTCAACCAGATTTGCTCTTTAATGAGCAATAAAAAACTATTTAATTTATTATTTTATTACACGTCCGCAATTTACTATTTGCTTTAATTTGTAAGTAACAATTCTTAAAATATTTTTTCTTTAATTTTTTAAGATTTTTGCAGACTTTAATTCATTTAAAATTCATGCATATCAAAATGTAAAGTTGTACACGATCGAAAAGTAAATATGGTTTAGTTGACCAACCAATGCATGGGTGCATCATAAAAATGTAGTGTCTACTCCAATAGCTAAATTCACTACTTTAACTGTACAGTCTCCTTTATTGCTCGAAATAATAATTTTAAAATGTGCCAAACTAACTTGTAGTCTAATATATGATAAGTGAACATTTCAATCTGCTTAAAAAAAAAGGAATAATAAACACAAAACTAGACAAATGTCCCACCCATGCACGTACATACATATGTAAATGTAAAATAAACAAAACAAAATAAAAAAAAATGCATACAATGCAACATAAATTCAAGCGATTCAAAACAGTTGTCAGTTGTTGGTATTTTTTACGAGCACCCAGATGAAAATTATCCTTTACATTACATATGAATGCCTAAAATTAAAACAATTGATATTATAATAAACAAAAAATATTGCTGTGAACTATAAGAACTAATTAATAACGTAATCATCAAGAATTTTATCTGTTTCCTTAACATAAAACCACAACGCTACAATCACGTGACGTAGTTTATTTTGTTTTTTTTTTTTTTACTTAGTGACAACTTATAAACACTTAAATTCTTGCTGGGTGTGCATTTGTGGGTAGTATATCTGTGCATTTGTATTTGAGCCTGTTTCTGTGCATGTGAGAATTTAGAGTCATCAAAAAAGTCCTGCGGCCGTGTTCAACGTTGTTCACATAAATTTATGCAAAACGTTAGCCAACATTATGGCGTTGGCAACACTTGCCGCTGCTAGCCGCGTTACTGTCACTAGTACAACAACTATAACTAATACAGCTAGTTTCACAACTGCTACTATTATTATTGCTACAAGTTGTTGTTTTTGTTGCCTTAAAAATGGAAGTGATAGCAAAAGTTGTTGTTGCTGTTATTGTTGTAACAAATGTTGTTGGCAAACAAGTTTTTGCTTACATGCTAACTTTATGCAAATTGCTTTAAACTGAGTCTAACAACAACAACAACAACAACAACAACCACAGAAATCACCGAACAACAACAGTGATAACAGCAGCAAAAATTGTTACCTAAACAATGCAGACGATTTGCAGAAGATTTCAGGACTTGCAAGTTGTGTTGATAGCATTTATGTTGTTGTTGCCTTTGATTTTTTTTTTTTTTTGTTTGCTTTCTGGACTATGGTTGTTGTTGTTGTTGTTGTTGTTGTTGTTGTTGTTGTTGTTGTTGTAGTTTTTTGTTCTGTTAAACTATTGTTGAAGTTGTTCAAAACCAAACTCGAATCCTTCGAATTTTTATTGTAATTTTCGACTAGTTATTCACTCTTGTACACGGGTGCGTTTTAGCCACGCGTGTTAGTGTGGAGTTCATAAGTGTATGTTTGTGTGCAAAATGGCCACTTTTTGATATATTCCTTACTAGCGGACTTTTCATGTTCATCCTGATGTGCTTTGTTGTAGGCACTCGAAACCGTAGCTGTTGCCTTTTTTTCCTACAGTTTTGGTGACATACGGTATGCTCGTATTCTAGTAGGCTGTTTTATGTACGAAGTGAAAAGAGAGCGAATTGACACAAACATGAAACACACACACACATCTTGATTGTTGCCGTTTGCAGTTAGTAGTTGTTCAGCCACATGTTGCCGGTTTTGTGGATTCGGTTCCTGTGCGGTCTTGGTAACACTTTTCTGGTATGACCACAAAAAAAGAAGAATTATTTTTGTTTTATTGTGGCCAAAATTTGCATGTACACAGTAAAAAATATGAGGATAAATTGTATACTATTTGGTATAAATATAAATCAATTCCAAATATGTTATAAAATGTATACCATAACATCGTATAAGCCAAATTTATACAAAGTTGGTATAGATTTTATCCGAAAAGTGTATAAAATGTGTTTACACCAGGTTGGTATACATTTTTATAAGCAAAAGTATAAAATCTTTTTAAACCACATTTGGTTACTTTTTATAGCAATATTGTATAAAAATATGTGGTACATATGTAAACATACATTAAATATGTTAATTTATGTTTTATTTAAAGTAATTAATCAGTAATAATATTTAGGTTCCAATTGATATATTTCATGATATATTTTTTTATATTTTAAAAAACAATTTGACAAGAAAAATAAAGAGTAAAAAATTATACTCAGAAATTTGCATGTTTAATCATGTTGGCGGAGCATCCAATTCAAGCGCAATATTTGTATCAATCTGAGTGTACAAAAAAATATTCAACGGAACTATTTGTGCATAACATGATTACTGACTGAAGAACAAACGCAAACTGATTGCCTGCTAGCATCGATGAAGTTCGGTAGCTTCGAAAACTCGACTTGTGCGTGAAAGCCGATCGGCTCCGTGAGGTTTTCGTGTGTATAACTGAAATAAATATGATTTTTATAAATTTATGGTATACAATTTATACTATTTTGGAGTAAAATAACGGTTTAAATGGAAATGCAAGTTTTATAATTTTGGGTGGTATAAAACTTATAATAAATTTGGAATAAAACGAGTTTATACTACAGAAATGTTATAAAAAAGATAAAATTTATCCTCAAACTTTTTACTGTGTACTAAACTACATACGTAGTTTCATTTTCACTTATACACATTTGCGCACAAGTTGCAAACATTTGCATTGCTACAAATGTGCAAATTATCTGCTTACATAGGTACAACAGCAACAATTCCAAAGTCACGAATTGTTTAACACGAAGAATTTCAACTTTTTAATTATTTATTTAAATAATAGTTTCAATGGTGACACTAACATTATATATGATATGATACTATAAATATAGTATCCTCAAAATATTCATATATATTTTTAATGCAAAAAATAACTAACTTTACTTAAGTCATTAACTGGTAAATATCGTAGAAAACGGGAAAGTAAGGTGATGTAATAGGAAAGTATCCAAATACTCTCTTGGAGCTAATCAAGTCAGCGATGTCTAAACTTAAAAATAATCGTGTCGACAGACAGACAGACGAACACACGGACAGACAGATGGACATGGCAAAATCAACTCAAGTGGTGATGCTGATCAAGAATACATACACTTTTCTATGCCTACCACGCCTCCTTATGGGCGTTACATATGTTGTGACAAAATTAATATATCCCTGGGGGTATAAAAAGCGCAAACATCGCTCTGGATGCCTGTAAATATCAGAAGGCGCGTTGGCTATACGTGGCTGTAGTAAGACTTATCTAAGGTGGCGATGATCACACACGCTATACAGTAAGGTTGCGTTTATAGTGAACGCCGAGTCAGACAGACAGGCAGGCAGGCTGAAATCTGTGTGAAAAAACGAGATGCAAATAGCTAGCTATCTCGCTTGTTCACATTGCCTGCCTGCCTGCCTGTCTGACTCGGCGTTCACTCTAAACGCAACCTTACTGTATAGCGTGTGTGATCATCGCCCACTACCAGATTGGAAAAATGCGACCTCTATAGTCTCAGTGCACATCAGAGATCTGCAATGAATACCAAAAAATTAATATACTTATGTCATGAGCCATTACTATTGGTGCAAATGTGTACTTATTCTAACTCAACAAAATACTTTGACTCATTCCCAATAAAACCAAAAAATTATCATAGTTCTCTAACATGCATGTGTGTCTTTTTTGACTTTAAATATATTTTTATAAATTATGACTTTATTGGATGTGGGTTAATAATCCGACGTAACTCACTAATTCATGAAAGAGGAATACAAGTACTATGAGTGAGTTGAGTATTATTTTGTATTATGCTCTACTGATGATTTTTGCTGTTTTTTTTTTTACTTTTTGTTTGAGAAAAAAAAAAGAGTTGAGTATTATTTTTTTTTTTAGTAAACCTATTGCCCGAACTCGAGCAATTCAATAAAAATTCAATGAAAGAATCATTACAGACGTTTAATTAATGATATTCTATTCAAGCAGCTTTTTCCTCAATAACGATATATTCAGTCTCAATCTTAATATATAAAAGACAAGCGTCCTGCTCCGTGCCCTATATCGTAAAACATGTTAAGCCTGGACCAGAACCTATATCGTAAAACCTGTTCAGCCTGTACCAGAACCTGTTAGAAAATTATCCATATGAAATGTTTGTACTTACTAAACCTTTTGCTCTATATCGTAAAACATGTTTAGGCTGGACCAGAACCTGTTATTAACCTAAACCTTTTAAGACCTGTTCACAATGGACCAGAACCTGTTATTAAATTATGTATTGGAAATCTTTGTACTTTAAGACTATCGTCATTTTCCACAACTACTATACATCAAACATCATGTCTTGCTATTACAGTGCTTCTTAATTAACAGAACCGCAACTTATTCGGTCTGCATAAACTGAACAGCAATGATTACATTCAGTGACGTTGGTGTCAATTGGAATTGCTAGAATTAAATCACAAGGTTCGGTCTTCTGATCCAAGTTTTAGCGATTGGCTACTCAAGTCAGGAAATGGAGATGAAGATATCTTAGAAATTCCCGATCATTTTGTTTGTAAAGGTTTTCTTATTAACCCTTTCAATGGCTTGCCTAGAATAATCGTGGACAATTTTTTGAGCTTATATTCCCATCATTTAAGCAATAAAAAGATTAAAAAACTTCCCTCTGATTTTTACATGAGCTGCTTTGCTTTTGGCAGGCTGTCTAATATAATGGAAAAAACCACGATAACGTTGTATTATAATATTTTAGTTCAACTAAAACAACCGGAGACAAATGCAAATGCGTTATTTATGCAAATGTTATTATAAAAAAAAAAATTATGGTGATCGTGGCGTGCAGGTTAAGTGTCTGACTTAGTACGCTCGGAGCCCGAGTTCGATCCCCAGTCGCAGCGAAAAGTTTTTTCAATAAAAAATTTTCCAGATCGGTCACCACCTCAATGCAGACAATGACAAACCTCAGAGAATAAATAATGCCATGTAAAGCTTCTTGAGAACATGAGCCGTTCGGAGTCGGCATAAAACGTGTAGGTCCAGTTCTCGGTTAATTGTGTGCAAACATTTAATAACACACATAACACAATTGATGATAAGAAGCTCGGTCAAAGTCATTTCAAGGGCTGAAATGGCCAATTTGTTTTTTTTTTTATTATAAAAAAAAAATTATACTTTGCACACCAATCACAATACTCACTTTATTTGCAAAATTTATTAACACGCGATATAAAAAATTGAAGGCTACTGTTGGGCATAAAATCGAAAATCTAACTAAGTTAAACGTTATATATCTCCCTAAAATTATTTTTGTCATGTTGGCACAACTTCACTTCATAGCACCAACCTATTTGATTTTAGAAAAAAACTTTGGAAAATAAAAAAAAAAATTTTCCGAAGTGTCCAATATAATGGCCAAGTCCATTGAAAGGGTTAAATAGATTTTTAGCGATACTTTGAGTCCGAATATCATCAACCATTATTCCAAAATTGCTATCCTGTACCCAAAAAATTCCGAAGTGAACGAAGTCAACGAGCAAGTTCTAAATATTTTAGTTGGTGACACAGTGAGAGATTTGAGCACGGATTAAATTGAAGACAGTAATGATAGCGATAAACAAAATTGCCCTGCCGAGTTTTTGAATAAATTTTATCCTTCAGGAATGCCACTGCATAAGTTAAACCTCAAAATTGGAAGTATTATAATACTTCTTCGAAATTTCCATACCAAAAGAGATATCTGTAATGGAAGGTGGTTAGTTTTGAAAAACCTAAAAACTTAATTTATCACCGCACAAGTATTGACAGGTGCACTGGCGAACATTAAATAGTTTTCATACCTAGAATTGATTTGGCCCCGACAAACACAGATTTGCCTTTCACTCTCCGAAGCCGTCAATTTCCAGTTAAACTGACATTTTCAATGACCATAAATAAGTTGCAAGGTTAAATATTGCAAAAAGTAGGAGTTGTTCTAAAAGAACTGGTATTTAGTCATGGGCAGTTTTAGCGGGCTGATGATGTAAAACTAAGCATTATAGATGGCAAGGTACAAGGTTAATTGGTTAAAATTCTAAAGCATGGTTATCACTATGTCAATTTCAATGGTCAGTTGTTGTCAGTCACATGAAAAATGCCAACACGTTGTCATTTTTTTCTGTTTGACAATGGCGAAAAATAGGAAAAACTGATCCCTTCACATGTTTATAGCAAAAATTGAAAAAAAAAAAATTTTATTTATGTGATTTTTTAAACTTTTAAATTTCCTGTCAAACAAAAATGACTAAGGGCCAGTTTTTCAGTGCGGGTTTAAACTCGAGTCAAATTAAACTGAGATTAATTCACCAAAAAGAGATGTGAAACTCTGTTTAACTAGATATTGTAGCATTCGTTTAAGTTGAATTGACTTAAATTATCATATGATGTGTTGTGTTTTGCTTAAACCGAGCTTAAACGTCCAATTTTGGTGAGTTAACCTTGGTTTAATTTGACTAGAGTTTACACCCGCACTGAAAAACTGGCCCTAAGTGAAAACCAAGCATAAGAATTTTTTTACTAGAAATGTTGTATGTACGGAAGTTTTATAAAAATAAATTAATAAACATGTTTTCAAATAAAAACCTTTGTATATAAATCCAATAAATTTTTTGTCGCATTTTGTACTCTAAATGGTTCCTTCCCGTCGTAGGACGGGCTTTTACACTAGTAATGATATAAAAGATCATCATCTAAATGCTTAAAACTTATGATCTGACACTAACATTTTAAATGTAACTGTCAATTTACGAAGACGGACTTACACTAATATAACTACCGAGATAAACATTATTACTATTCACGACATCGCTGCTTAACTTTTAAAGCTATAAAACATAACTAATTTAAATAAAAACTTATTATAAAATAGATTTTAGAAAAAAAAAATAATACTAAGATATAATTAAAAAATGTATTAAAACAAACTAACAAAGTACCTACAACATCAATTTATAACATATTCCGATAAAAAAAACGCAAAAAACCCGAAAAAAAAAATTTTTTTTAAAAAAATTCGATCAAAAATTGTACAAAAATTTTATTTCTGTTTTAAAGGTTGAGAACCCCCTGAAGCGAAATTACAATTTTTAAAAGTGGTTTGCACATCTACAGCCTAAACCTGATTTAATGGCAAGGGACGAGTTGAAGTCACAAAAAAACCTTAGCCTATTAATTATATAGATTGTAAATTTTGCGGGTATCGAGGGGGAATTTAACTACTTTAAAGAAAAACTGGGGAGTCGCAACAACTATAAATATAATTAAATAAAACTCGGAGGGTTTTCAAAAAACAACTAGTTCGACCGATGTCGCTTTTATTAGTAAAAACTTATAAACTAACAAAGTTTTAAAAGAGCAGCGAGAAGCGCTGCTCAAAAGAAAATAAAGAATAAGAGCCGCAGTTGCTCATTGAACACCGCTGCATCGACAATTTGCAGGGTGTTCACCGGTGGACCGAACATGCCGCCCGCCTTGCACGAGTGCAAGACGCCCAGGAACCCTGCCCTGATAAGACCCATCCAAATATGGAGTTTTGGGCCAACGGCATGCTAAACCCAGCCGGGAGACTGCCAGGCTGCATTATTCGCGCGTAGACATCGACACCCAGAATGAGTCGCAGTGGAGCTCGCTTGTAAAAGTGAGGATCAGCCAGATTGATGTTCGGATAGCTCTGGGTGATCCTCTCGTCGATGTCTTTCGCCGGCGTGACGACCTCCAACCGGCGCTCAACCAGAGCTGTCGTGTGTACCTGGACGCTCGATCCATAACGACCTCGCAGCGCTAGCGTACATACTTCCCGACCATCTACCATGCTCGTTGGAAGCCTCCATTTTCTTACCAACTCGATGGCGATTTTGGTCTGAGGGAGGCACGCATCGAGGAGAGCACGTTTCTGCACTAGGCCACCATAAGCCCAGGTACTCACGACCGCTGTGGGGAGCAGCGAGACAACGCGTTGAAGGCTCGTCGTTGTTGGTCTTGTGGGGGGAGACCGCTTCGGGAATTGGTCCCTCGACGATGTCGCAATTGGAAGCATCGACTGTGGTCTCTTCTGGGAAGGAGACCGCTTCGGAAAGTGATCCCTCGAAGCCGACGCAGACGGTACAGGCAACTGCGGTCTCTTCCCAGATGAACTCTTCGGTTCCACCCCAGACCTCGTTGCTTCGCGAGCAGCTGCGGATGTAGGCTGCAGTTTAGGCTGCTTTGCGCGAGAACGTCTTCCATGCCTTCTTGAATGGGCTCGACCTGTTCGGGCCCGAGGTTGCGAATGCAGCATGCTGTGGTGATCTTCACCGCAGTGACGGCATCTCACATCGCTCCGACAGTCCTTTCGCATATGAACGGCTGAAAGGCAGTTGGAACAGTAATAATGGAGTAGTACTGTTCTCAACCGCTCCTCCAGGTTCATAGCTATGAACCGCCGGCACGACATAAGATTATGCTCCATGGAGCACAAGCGACACTTTAGGATCATGTCGCTGCGCGTCACCACGGGGACCACACGGGACAACACACTTCGCACTGGACTCGATGGCGAAGGAGCACTGGCTGCGGGGACTGGTGCACGCTCTCGCACCGTGTCGGCCTCGCTCAATGCCATCTCGGAGTCCGTTTGGAGAAGCATTTCTTTCAGCAGGTCACGCACAATGTTGGTGGTTGAAATGAAAAAAGAAAAGAAACATGTAAGAGAATAAAAATGGTGACGGAGCTAGGTCGGCGGTATTGCGACCAGCTTCACTATAGGTCGTGTTATGCAACCTCTCCCGGTGCGGATGTCCGCAACACGGACTCTATTGTCGCTACCGACATAGGTTTTTAAAATTCGTCCGATTCGCCATTCATTCGCGGGTAAATTATCATCTTTGACAACAACTAGGTCGATGACATTGATGTCTAATTGAGGAGTTTTCCATTTCGAACGCCGATGCATCTCTTTCAGGTATTCATTTTTCCATCGGTGGCAAAAGTGCTGATGCATCGCCTTGATTTTTTGCCAACGATTGGCAAGAGTCAGAGGCTGATCAGTTATTTCTGGCTCTACTGGAGATAGCAGTGGGCCGCCGACCAAGAAATGACCTGGAGTAAGAGACTGAAAATCAGAAGGATTTTCGGACATGGCGGAAAGAGGCCTCGAATTAAGACACGCTTCGATTCGATTCAGTAAAGTTGAAAATTCCTCGAAAGTATACTTCATACTTCCGGCCATTTTTTTGAAATGCGTCTTAAAGCTTTTTACTCCAGCTTCCCATAAGCCTTCCATATGGGGAGCACCAGCGGGAATGAAGTGCCATGCAATTTCTTGATGCGAATACTGGGATAGTATTGCATCATGTGACGCAGTTAAGAAGGCTTTGAAATCCTTTTTGAACGTGTTTGATGCTCCAACAAAGTTTGCACCGTTGTTGGAGTACACGTTAGCTGGGCAGCCACGTCTCGCAGTGAATCGAGAGAAAGCTGCCAGAAAAGTAGCGGTCGATAGATCGCTAATGGCTTTAAGATGAATTGCCTTAGTTGAAAAGCATACAAACAAACAAACATAGCCCTTACTTATTCGACAAGATCTACCAATGTAGCTTTAAATGTCGAATTGGCCCGCGAAGTCAATACCAGTCGCAGCAAATGGCCTTGAAATGACAGTTCGCTCAGCTGGCAGCGCAGCCATTATTTGTGTTCGTTGGCGTTTCATGTGGATTACACAAGTTTTGCAATTGTGCAAAGTTGATTTTATAAGGGTTTTAGCACGCGGGATCCAATATTGCATCCGAATAAGTCGAAGCACTAATTGATTCCCTCCATGAAGTTAGATCTCATGGACAAAACGTACTAAGAGGCGTGAAAAGTGACAATTATATGGTAATATAATTGGATGCCTTTCATCATATGATAGGATTGGTGAAGAGGCTAGCCGTCCACCAACACGCATTAACTTGTCGTTGTTCAACAATGGATTTAGAGCAAGAATGGGGCTCTTTGCTCCAATTATCTGATTTGTTTCCAAACAGTGATATTCGTTTGGAAAAGCTACTTTTTGACATAAGATTGCCAATCGTGTTTTCACAAATTTGATTTCTGCCGTTTCTAGGCATGTTGATTTTTTTGAAAAAGACACACGATACTTGGGGTGGGAGCGATGCTGAAAGCGAAACACGTACGCTAACACTCTCAATCCACGCGATAACGAGGAAAACCGCTCTAAAATATCTTCATATTTCGAAAAATATGCAAAGTGTATCTTAACAGCTTTGCGCTCAAGCGAAGTTTCTAGAGCAGGAGGTTGCGTCATTCTTGGCCAAGCCGATCGTTCGACCGGGAGCCAAGAAGGTTCATGCCACCAAAGAGTATTATCGAACTAACTCTTGTGGAGTAAGTCCACGTGTTGCTAAGTCTGCAGGGTTCTCATGTGTGTCTACATGAAACCAATTGTGAATTCCGACCTTCTCTGCCACCTTCGAAACTCTGTTGGCTACGAAGGTCGTCCAGGAACAGGGGGGCTTACAAAGCCACGCAAGCACTATTGTGGAATCAGTCCAGCAATATAAGCTTTGCCTTTCAATTTCAAGGTGCGATAATAAAGTGTCTACCATATCCGCGAGAAGTGCTGCACCACATAATTCAAGACGCGATAGTGAGATCGTCATGACTGGAGCAACTTTACTTTTCGCATAAAGCAGATGACTGACAACACAATCATTTTGTTTTACGCGAATGTAAATCGACGCTGCGTATGCTCTTTCAGAAGCATCGCAAAAGGCGTGAAACTCAACGTCGGAATCAGGTGAAAACCCAACAAAACGTGGTATGCGAATTTTATTGATGTTTTCATAATCTAGCAAAAAAGATTGCCAAGATTGAAAACTGTGTAATGGGAGATTTTCATCCTAATCAATTTCATCCAACCAGATGCGCTGCATTAGAATTTTTTATGTCACCACAATGGGTGCCAGCCAACCTGCAGGATCGAATAGCTGGGCTATCATTGATAATACTTCACGTTTTGTATACGATAATTTAATCTCAAGACGCTAAGAGGTAAAGTAGAAAAGATCTGAAGTGGCATTCCAACGAATTCCTAACGCTTTGGCGCAACTTGCATCTTCTAACTTTAAAAAGTCTTCATGAAAAAGATGCTCTGTAGGTAGGTCTACCAAAATGCTTGAAGCATTTGCAGTCCATTTTCGCATAGTAAAACCTGCAGAGTCTAAAGCAGCGATAAGCTCATTTCTAGCCTTTATTGCGCTTTCCACATCGTGAGCTCTAGCAAGAGCATCATCGACATATGTGAAATTTCGCAAAATTTGAGCAGCAAGGGGATATTGCTGCTGAACATCATTCGCTAATTGCAGCATGGTTCTAACTGTCTTGAGCTCATAATCCTGAATCATATCATCAGGTGAGCTTCGAAATAGAATTCGTTGGAAAAGCAGAATGTTTTGGATCAACAAGAATCTGGCGGTACATCTGCTGGATGTCACCATTAAAAACGTATTTGAAAAACCGCCATTTCAATACCAGGAGCGTCAAATCAGCTTGAAGAACAGGGCCTGCGTGCAGGACATCGTTCAAACTGACCCCATTCGAGGTGGGACTTGACGCATTGAATACTACCCGAACCTTTGTTGTAGTGCTCTCTGGCTTCATTACTGCGTGATGCGGCAAATAATAATGAGATGGTGACTTTTCAAATTTTAGCGCTGCAACTTTTTCCATGTGACCCAATTTGAGGTACTCATTCACCACTTCTTTGTATTGCGTTTTAAACTCTGGATTTTTGTTCAATCGAGCTTAACTTCTAGCCCACTGCTTGAAAGCTATACCTCGAGAAAATCCAAGATTAATACCATTAGGGAATTCATTTTTAAATGGTAAGGTAACTATGTATCGACCTTTATTATCGCGTTTTGTGGTTTTCTGATAGTTTTCCTCACAAAACTTATCAGACTGGGATAAAAATTGTTTTTTAGGTAGTTCCTCCAACTCCCAAAAATGTGCGATCTGTTGATCGATCGCAACTTCACTATAATGGCTCAAACATGTTGTAAAGCTGGATATTTCGTTACAAGGCATAGGGCCTGTGAAAATCCAGCCGAAAACTGTTGCTTGCGCCAAAAGTGATCCAAGAATATTGCGTTGAATGCCATCGAGAATGATGGCAGGGTACAAATCGCCACCGATAAGTACGTCAACTTGATCACTTCTGAAGAAGTGCGGGTCTGCCAGTTGTAAATCCGGCAAACTCTTGCACAAAGAAGGATCAATGGAGCATGACGGCAGATTCCCAGTTAAGCGTGACAGCACAAATGCTGTAGCTTCTATTTGAAATTGCCTATTAATAGGCGAACTGAGAATTATTTCGCAAGCTTTCGTCACTTGCGCTGAAACTGCATTATTAAGCCCCGAAACTTGAGCGCTTACGGCTCTTGTGGGTAACTTCAATAGCTTCTGCAATCTTTCAGATACGAACGTACCTTCAGAGCCAGAGTCGATCAGAGCTCTGGTTGTGTACGCTGATCCTAGGTGACATACGGTCACCATTGCTGTACCAAGCAATACGTGCTTGGCAATGGTAGCGAAGCATGATTGAACGTCATTGCTAGTGGACTGTATTTGCGTAGAATGGGATTGTGTGTTAGAGCCCGGGGGGTAGGGTCGAGAGCTCGACCTACTTGAGTCTACACTCGAAGTAGGGGATTGGGGTGGAGTCGAGTCTCGATGCAAGAGAGTATTATGACGTTGTTTGCACATCACATACGAATACTGACTCTTGCACTCTTCACCTCATGAGAATAGGCTAGGCAATTGAGGCAAAACTTATTTTTGCGAATCATTGCTAGCCGATTTTGAGTATCCATTCTCAGAAAACGGGGACAAAAGCGAAGTGCGTGCTGTTCGGTAGAGCACAGCTTACAATTCGCTGAAGTAATTTTAACTTGGTAGTTATTTAATTTTTTACCAGATGAATTGCTCTGGTTTGGTTTAGAGTTGGAGGAAGATGTGGTGAAGTTTTGTCTAGGTATTGCGCCGCTAGAGCTGCGAATATCAGACACGGTTTCAAGAGTTTGAAACTGACTGGTGAGGAAGGAATCGAGATCAGTCTATTTCGGAATTTCGTTTTTATTCGAAATAGACTGCTCCCATAAGGAGAGCGTGACCTCTGGCAATCTTGTCGAACATTGGTAAACAAAGATTGCATCCCAGTTATTGATATCAATGTTGTGCATTTTTAGAGCAAAAATACAACCATTGATGTCTCCTTGTAGTTTTTTAAGTTCTGTGCCAGATTCTTTTGGCACATGGGGCAAATTAAATAATATTTTTAATTGGCTGTTGACCATGATACGCTTGTTTTCGTATCGGTCAGATAAATCTTTCCAAGTTTTTGCAAAACCATCATTGGTTAAAGGAGATTTTCGAACAATCTCTTTTGCTTCTCCCCGTGTTTTTTGATTTAAGTGGAATAACTTTTCCACTGACGTTAGCCGCGAGTACATTATGTAAATGGCCGTAAACATGTCTCTGAAGGACGGCCATGAGAGGTAATCACCACTGAAAACCTCAGTATCGCATGGTGGCACAGGCCCATGACTGCCGCCGGCTCTGAAGCAATTATTTGCTTCGAGGGCTTATTCTGAGAAAACTCAGATATTCTACCTGCTACCCGTTTATAGGATTGATAGCAGGCGCGATACTTTTTTTTAATTGATTCAAGATCTGAATCGTCGTCATTGGACATTTTGTCCAAACAAGCATCATATGCGGCTTTAACTTTTCTCCACTGGGCTTTTAGCTCTTCACTTTGAGCCTCCAGGGAGAAAACGTCATAAGTTTCCACGGCATTAAAGTGCGTTTCAAACTCGACCAGCGCATCAGACAGACGAATAAATGCCTTTAAAGAGGACATTTTATTTTGCTTATTAATAATTTAGTTTGTGTAAAATTAAAAACTAAAAAGCAACAAAAATCTAAAAATGTATAGAAACGTGAACAACAACAAATACAAACTTTTTTTATAAATACAAGATATAATTATAAATAATATATTTCTGTCTATATATATTGCAGTAAAAACCTTAAAAAAAATAATAAAAGAAGAAAAACTAAAAAAAATATTTTATTTTGTCTGAATGAGAAAAAAAAAGTTAATATAAAAATAAAAATATTTTGTTGAATTTCTCTTATTTAATTTATTAATTTATTATTTAAAACATGGAAAAAACAATTTTTTTTCTCTTTATAAATTTCTTATTTTTAATTTATTAATTTATTATTTAAAACAGTGAAAAAAAAATTTTTTTTTTTATAAATTTCTTTTTTTATTTTTTATTTATTTAATTAATATATTATATACTATTTTTTTTTTGTAATCCAAAAAATTTGTGCTTGCAAATGTTGTGTTTAGCCCACAGTGCAATTTTCCTATGAAAATAGACTTAGTCCATTTTGATTGCAAATTGATGTCTTAGTCCCACTGTGCAGCTTATTTACTTTCTCACTACAAGTATATGCAGCCGGCTAAAGAGCTGTGTATCAAGCGCAGCCGGCACGAGATGCAGTCTCAGCTTTGAACGCAAACAATTTAATTGAGTGCGTGAGAGAGTAAAACACTTTAAACACAACTTGGGGTTACTATTAGCAAGCACAAAGCACGGTTCTGGCGTCGATCGCTGCGGACACCGCACAAAGAGGAATGCAAAAATTGTTCAACAAGAGTGCAGAAATGCTGCTGAGACTCTTGCTCCGTACAATTTTTGCTTTTTTTTGGCTCCAAAAATATTAAATCAGCCCAGTGTGCTGATATTTTTGTTTTTGTAAGTTTAACAAAAAGACACAAGTTTAACAAGTTTGACTTTTTATTTAAAGTCAACCGTGAGCACAAAAAATTTTTTTATATAAAGAAATAGACGAAAAATAATTCTTCGCAAGCTTGTCTCAAGTTCAAGGAACCTTGTACATAAAGTTATATATTATATATATATATATATATATATATATATGGTTTTCCCGCCAAATTTGGTTAAAACCGATATATATCACTTTATATACAATATAAAACACTTACTTGCACTTGAAGAATTATTAATTTTTATACCCTAAACCTGAAAGGTCAGGGTATATTAACTTTGTGCAAACGTTTGTAACGCATAGAACGAAGCGAGTCCGGTATAGAAAAGTATATATATTCTTGATCAGCGTCACCACCTGAGTCGAGCTATCCATGTCCGTCCGTCCGTCCGTCCGTCCGTCCGTCCGTCCGTCCGTCCGTCCGTCCGTCCGTCCGTCTGTCCGTCTGTGTGTTGTCCGTATACACAGGATAAGAAGAAGGAGTTGAGATAATTGGATGACACTTGGTACACATAGTCACATGAACCCAAGGATCTGCACTATTGAATATTTTTGGAATCCGCCCACGGACACGCCTACCTCCCATACAACGCAAAAATTGAAAACTGCATAACTCAGCTCATAATTAACCTACAACAATAAAATTTGGTATGTATTTGTTTTGTATCAACACAAAGATGTCTTTGAAAAATGGGTGCCATCCACTCACGGACACGCCCACCTCCCATACAACCCAAAAATTGAAAACGCAATAAATAAGCCTCTGTTTAACCTACAGAGCTCAAATTTGGCATATATATTTTTTATAACAAAACAAAGATGGTTTTGAAAAATGGACACCACCCGCCCACGGACACGCCTACCTCCCATACAACGCGAAAATTGAAAACTGAATAACTCAGCTCAAATTTAGCCTACAACAATAAAATTTGATATGTATGTGTTTTATACCAACACAAAGATGTCTTCGAAAAATGGACGTCATCCGCTCACGGACACGCCCACCTCCCATACAACCCAAAAAGTGAAAACGCAATAAATAAGCCTGTGTTTAACCTAAAGAGATAAAATTTGGCACATATGTTTTTTATGACAAGAAAAAGATGGTTTTAAAAAATGGATGTCATCCGCCTACGGACGCGACTACCTCCCATACAACCCAAAAAGTTTAAAACTCAATAAATAAGGTTATGTTTGTCATAGAGAAATTAAATTTGCTATGTATGTATTTTATACCAAAGCTAAGGTGTGTTCAAAAATTGGGAGTAATCCGTCCATAAACTCGCCCACCTCCAATAGGGAAAGCACAATAAAGGCATTAACTGTGAGCTACAGGAATAAAACTTGGTTTGTGTAAATTTTTCATCAACATTTAAATGCATATAAAATATAGGCTTCATGCACCCACGGACACGCTCATTTACAATAAAAATTTTTTTATTTTTGAAAAGTGGGTTTAGGGTATATCATAGTCGGCCTAGACCGACTTTAGACTTTCTTTACTTGTTTTTTTTTAATTTTTCAACTTTACCGAACCGCGCGAATGAGGCGAATTTATAAAACGAATTTACGTCACTTATCTCTTTTATTAGTATATAATAACTTATAATTAAAGGCAATATACCAAAAATATAATATTAATTAAAATAAAAAATTTTACCTGATTTTTCTGCTTTAAACAAAATGTTCTTCTTGAGAATGTTGTTGTTGTTGTTGTTGCTGTTGTTGATGCCGCTGCTGGTGCACTCAAGCTTGCTTTTTTTGTTTTTTAAGAACTTTTTTTCACTTCAATTCAACACTTTTGCATATAATTGTGTTTATTGGTTTTTGTTCTTATTTTAAAAACTCGCGGCGGTTTAGCGAATAATAATTGGAAATGTTTGATTTGTTTTTTATTTAAAATCCGGCTCGCGAAGGACCATGTAAATTTTGCGGGTATCGAGGGGGAATTTAACTACTTTAAAGAAAAACTGTGGAGTCGCAACAGCTATAAATATAATTAAATAAAACTCGGAGGGTTTTCAAAAAACAACTAGTTCGACCGATGTCGCTTTTATTAGTAAAATCTTATAAACTAACAAAGTTTTAAAAGAGCAGCGAGAAGCGCTGCTCAAAAGAAACTAAAGAATAAGAGCCGCAGTTGCTCATTGAACACCGCTGTATCGACAATTTACAGGGTGTTCACCGGTGGACCGAACATAGATTATGCTTCTTGCAAAACAGTTATTGTTTGGTTTGGCACGGGTTACTGGACATTTACAATTTAATTTGGATAAAATGACAAGAAAGCTGACCTAAAAGTGGCTCTGAGTACTTAAGTCATTCCACAGAACTCGTGGTGTTTATTGGTGTTGTGAGTCATTACGGTATAGCATACGAACGAGTATGAGTGGATATGAATGGAAGTTTTATTTTGATTTAAATCCACTTAAACTCAAAAACAAGAATAATTGCAGTTCTCTGGTGCACACTACGTATCTGTATTCAGATCGTCATTTTCATCTCTGCAAGTGGTGCTCCGGGCTTGAAACCTTGGATTAGACGCTTACCCTGTTGGTAGAATTTTTAAGCATCCTTCTTGCCCTGGAATAATTCAATTTTCTCAATCTCACGCTTGTCCTGCTCTCTCTTTTTCGTCTGAAAATGGATCTCTCTTCCTTGCTTATGGCCCTCAATGCAGTGACTGAACTGTCTTTTCATATGTGGGGTGTATTGCTACCATCGAGACGCGACACTCCTAGTCATACCATTGATTACGAGATTGCTGGCGGTGGAAGCAAATGACGTCCACAGCAGCACTGAAACTAAACTAAGTATTTGAAAAAATTAATATGTGTAAAATAACATTTTTAAAAGACAGGGAAGACTTAATTAAAAATATTGAAGGTTCTTTACTGAAATACTTTAATTGAGAACCTAGTTCACAAAATGTTTCTGAAGAAGTTTTCCCAAACATACCATTGTTAAATTCAAATGAGTCTCAGCCAGCGATGAAGAGTGTAACGTAAAAGATGGCGCAAAATAATCATCCAATTTCGTTTTTAAATAACTTTTTTACTAAATAAAAAAATTGATTTTGAGTGATGGAAATCTTTATTTGTACGAATGAAATTTTTTTGTTATGTGAAAAAGTGATATCCATGAATTGGCTGCTACATTTTGATACATATTTGTGCCCATTTTCGACACATCTCATTTTCCTTGACTTTCCGAAAGATATCCGGTGATAACGTATTGCTGTCGAATATTCTCCTTAAGGTTTGAGATTGTCTGAGGCTTGTTGGAGTAAGCCCGCAACTTTAAGTAGTCCCAAAGATAGAAGTCTGAGATGCTTTAATCCGTTGATCTAGTTGGCCATGCCAAATCTTCAAAACTGGAGATTACGCGACCAGGAAATGCTTCCTTCGTAATATCCATTGTGGCCAATGAGGTGTGTGGGGTTGCACCGTCCTGTTGAAACAACATTTTTACCAAGCCCCTCTCATCGTTTATCGTAGCCCTATAGTGTTCGCCAGTTACAGCAACTGTGTTGCCGATGGAGTACTCAAAAAAATACGAGCTAATCACTCCTTTTTCATTTTACAAGTGAAATTCAATTATTACTTATATCAGGTATCTTATGAGGCCCTCTATGTACCGCAAGATGCATAAATGGAATTGTCAGAGGTATCCAAACTACGCTTCCGCAGGATTTCCTCAGAGGGGGAAAGGATTTGAGTGCACAGTTTTTGGTTTTTATCAAAAGGGGAATTTACCATGCAATTTCTTTTTCGAGTTTTAATTTGGAGCAAGTTTTTACTACAAACAAAAAACAAATTGGCCATTTCAGCCCTTCAAAGGACTTTGACCGAACTTCTTATGATCAATTGTGTTGTGTGTGTTATTAAATGTTTGCACACAATTGACCAAGAACTGCACCTACATGTTTTATGCCGACTCCGAACGGCTAAAGTTCTTGTTCTCATGAAGCTTTACATGGCATTATTTTCTCTCTGAGGTTTACCATTGTCTGCAGAGAGGTGGTGATCGATCAGAAAAATTTTTATTGAAAAAAACTTTTCGCCGCGGCTGGGGATCGAACCCGGGCTCCGAGCATGCTAAGCCACACACTTAACCTGCATGCCATGGTCACCTCGAGAAGTTTTTTACTACTTCTATCCTAATTTTATTGGGAGTTCTTAACCCAAAAGTACCCTTGTTGACGGGCATGTAAAGAGACCATATTAGAAGATATGAAAATTAATATTTTTTTATTGCAAAAATTTTTATTTTGCAAGTCAAAAATTAAATGTTAGGAACAGTAAAACGTATAGAATGTGTTTATGTTGTTATTTTCAATTAAACAGTTGATGAAGCAGCCGAAGTATGACCTGATCAAATGAGTTTGTTGCAGTAATAGCACTGCTTACGGGCTGACCGACGTTTTCCTATACAATATCCTCACTTGCCTAATTCTTTGACTTGTCCCTGAGCATTCCTTTTCGGAGCTTGACCCACCTCTGTCACTTCGAAGGTGCCTAGTTTATATCCATATTCATATCCAATCATACTTTCAACAGCTTTGAATACTGAAGTTGCCTCTCCAGACTTTTTCATTTGTGTTTTCTTCACAAACTTGTGTCATTTTTACAAATACTTGAGGTGTTCACTCGATTTTATTCCACATCCTTTTGATGGAATGTTCCATAAATATTTCATCCATAATTATTTAAACTTTGTGAAAAATATGCCCTATAATAAACAACAAAATTAAGAAACGCAGAACAAGAAAATCATTCTTTTTACCTGAAATGGCTTTGTCATAATGTAGAGTTGAAAGTAGTACTGATTTTGTTGGTGTCTTTTTTGTGACATATGAACAAATGGTTAGGGGCGCATTCTGTAGAAAATCAAACTCTGTTCAGTAAAGATCTCGTTGGCGACTTGGTTTGAGCGCTTGCGGCAGGCATGACTTAATATTACATATTTAAAACTACTTTGTAAGCCCTGCAAAATAAGTGGCTTACTAGTGAGCAACTTGTGCGACAAACAGGTAATTTAATTCACAGCCGACTTTCAGGTATTTTCAAATAAACTTATAACGTTTACTTTGGTTACAAAGCTGAAAACAGATATTAAGAAGATGTCACCGAGCCCCTACACGGTAATTGCAAAAATATGGCTCCAGGGCCACTGATGGCTCACCGATGTGCCAGGTGTCTACACAAAGGTTAACAAAAGGTTCGAACAGAAAACGAACGAAGGATTGGTTTTTTCATACACTGCCAAATACAGAAAAAACTTTGAGGTCGTGGCTAATGCATTCTCGTTCAAAACAAAAAAGCTCTTTACTGCTTTTAATTATTTGAAGAAACAGTTCAGTCGATCTTAAATCAGGATTCAATATGGTGGCAGAATTAGTTGTCTTTGCTTTTTGAATAGAAGATAATTTTTACTTACGTCGTATTAAAATAAAATAATGATATACGTATTAGAATTGCGTAATAATTGAGAAAAATAAAAGCTTATATTCTAAAGATTTTCGTTTAAGCTATTAAACGTTAAGGCGACTCACGCTCCAAAGAAAAAATACAAGTTGTTCAGCACAGTTGCTCACCTTGGTTTATATAATGATGACTCCTCAAATATTTCGACTCTAGCGATACTCATACTTGCACTGGAATGGTTTGAAATAACCTCTAAAATGCGAGTTTTTGTAGAAGTATTGGCTGGTGTGGATTTTTTTCACATCGCGGTGAAGTCGATCAGTCTTTCAACGTTGTTTGATGTGTTTTCGCGTAGACTGAACTGAACGACAGTGGGGCGAGCCGAAGATGGTTTCTTTTTCGACCTTCGCGTTGAACTATTTTCACGTCGTGGGCCGATCAATTATCATACATGTTTTCTAGGATCACGTAGAAGGCATCCTTGATAACATTGTCTTCTTCCTCCGTCAAGTGCGCACATTCGACTTTTGCGGAAGAATTTCGTCTTGATGCGGATTGTGGTCAGCCTTTCGTTCACAGTTGTGAACCGGGAAAGGAAGTGCCATTGTTTCTGGCTTACGACGAATCCGCATCCAATGTCGTGCTTCTACGCATGGAAGCTGTAGCAGATATCGCAAGTGATATCAGTTTATATTTTACGAAGACTTCCGCCAATAGGACAGAGTTATCTTCCCTATAAAGGTTCCTAACATTCCATGTGCATGTTCGTACATCAATGTCTCTTTATACCCTAAACCTGAAAGGTCAGGGTATATTAACTACGTGCAAACGTTTGTAACGCATTGAAATAAGCGACTCCAGTATGGAAAAGTATATGTATTCTTGATCAGAGTCACCTCGTAAGTCGATTAAGGCCTGTCCGTCTGTCCGTCCGTCCGTCTGTTTATAAACACAGGATAAAAAAGAGTTCAGATAATTGCATGAGACATATTTACATGAACCCAAGGATCTGCACTGTTGAAAATTTTTGGAATCTGCCCTCGAACACGCTTACCTCCCATACAACCAAAAAATCCTTGGGTCCATGTGACCATGTGTATCAAGTTTTATCCAATTATCTCAACTCCTTCTTCTTATCCTGTGTTTACGGACAACACACAGGCGGACGGATGTACGGACGAACGGACATGAATAGCTCGACTCACGAGATGACGCTGATCAAGAATATATATACTTTTCTATACCGGACTCGCTTCGCTCTATGCGTTATAAACGTCACCTGCCCACGAACACGTCCACCTCCCATACAGCTCACTTTATTGAAAATACCATAAAAAGGTTTATGTATGACCTACAGGGATTAAACTTGGTATGAGAGAAGTTTATATCAAAACTAAGGTGTGTACATAAAATGGGCGTCATCCGCTCATGAACACGCCTAACTCCCATACCAACCACATTAGTGAAACCTGTTACAAACTGCAAAGGAATACATGGATTTTGAAAAAAAGAAGTAATTTATATTTGTTTAAATATATCAATGTATATTTAAATATGATAGAAGATTAAGGGTATTCCATAGTCGGGCTGGATCGACTTCAGAGTATCCATACATGTTTTCGTTTGAGGTGGTCGTCAATAAAATTTATTTGCTCTTTTAAATTATCATCTCGAATGTGAACCAAATACGAAATATCTGATTCGAGCTCTCGGTTTCGTTACTAATGCGAAACTAAACCGAGTCGTTTGGGAAGATATTTTTTTTTTAAGTGTGTGCAATAATTTAAACTTCCAGCTCCAATAAATAAATTGAAAAACTCCTGTTCTGACTCTGGTTCCGTTTTACTCACCTGCGTAACATCCCTTCTGAACACGCACTCTTTCTTCGGATCCTTTTTTTTTTGGTTAGGTTTTTGGTATTCTTGGCGGTGATCGTGGCATGCAGGTTAAGCGTGTGGCTTTGCATGCCTGGAGCCCGAGATCGATTCCAACTTGCGGCAAAGTTTTTGGAATCTCTCTGCAGACAATAGCAAACCTCAGAGAATAAATAATGTTATGTAAAACTTCTGGAGAACATGAATTTTAGATGTTTGAAGTCGGCATAAAACATGTCGGTCCAGTTCTCAATCAATTGTGTGCATACAATTAATAACACATACAACACAATTTGATCATAAAAAGCTTGGTCCTTTCAAGGTCTGAAATGGCCAATTTGTTTGTTTTTGTGTTTTTCTTTTGGTCATTTAAAATTAGGCATTGAAAGAATTATTTTAATCTCTTCAGAAAAAAAGAGGTTTTAAGAACAATCACAGTTATTGAAATAATTTTTTTCCTTTAAATGAAGTTAGTTAAATTCTTATTTAAGCATTCTTAAAGGTTCTCACCGTTTTTAAAATTCGTTACATTGGAAGCGACTCTTTGAAAAATTGAATAATTCTTGTACAATATTGTTATGGTGATACAAAATGAATCCACATTATAAAACAATTTTGAAAGCTCTATATATATGGCATAGAAACTGGCCTAACTATAATTTATTTTGAAGAACGAGTGTGTGTATATATTTTTTTTATCAAATATTGTTGTTGTATTCTTGTTTTGATATTTCAAAAAGTTTCATCACATAAACTCTCAAAATAATTGGTAAAAGATATAAAACTTCAAGATCTAATCATTTATCAAATAACTTTTGATATACATACATATCGGTCTAATCTTCAAAGCTTAAACTTTTATTTTATGAATTCAATTATAATTAAAGTTAAATGAAATTTGTTGTATAGAGCGATTCTATTCTATACAAAAATTTAGATATGGAAATAAGCTAACACACTGTGAAGTTTTTTTTTTACGTTATTTCACTAACCTTAAGTCACAAATTATGTTAAAAGCTTAATGTTAAAAGCTGTCAAATGATCAATTTTGCATTAAGTTTTTGTAGCAAAGTTTATGAATACCTTTCATAAAATGTTATTTAAATGTCATCATCATTATTATCTAAGCTAAGCATAAATATTTTTATTCATTGAATCTGCCAAAACATGTCATTAGTCAAGCAATTTTTCACAGTGCATAAAAAAGTTAACACCTCATATAATATGAACCATATTTCGTCTTTCATTTTCTTTCTTGTTTTTTTTTTTTTTTGTCGCTTCAAAAGGAAATTCATTCAAATTAATGTATGTCAAATACAAGGATACAACCATATTGCTAAGCTTGTCTCACTTTATGAAATCACGGTAAATGAATGTTAATCCTAGTAAGGATTTTGTGCTAGAATAGCAGCTAATATACGAAAATCTGTTGAAACTCATAACAACATAAGCCTTAAATTTACATAAAATAACTAAACACAAAATAAAGGACAACGAAAAAAGGTCCTCAAGTATTTTATCAACCCGGCAGTGACACTCACACACATATTCAAACAAACACTCGCACATACACACACAAAAAGATACACAAAAAGACAGACAGACGGACAGACAGACAGACGGATAGTCGTAAAATGCTGCTACGTTCTCAAAAGAGTCCCATAAGAATAGCAATGAAAGCGTCCTTTTTCATTATAATATTTTAGTTGTTGTTGTTGTTGTTGTTGTTGTTGTTGCTTAGCAATCTATTGTTGTTGTTGCACCCACTACTCCAGCTAATGCGTCTCCTCATGTTGTTGTAAATTTGAATTTAATCCATTTATGAATTGCTCGTTATTAAGGTGAAAGTGATTCGAATTTCGTGTTCGAGATACTTAAGTTGAGTTTGATGTGCATCGAAGTAGGCGGTGGTGCGGCAAGTAGCACACAGCTGCTGCTGTTCTCGAAGCACGCAGCAAATTACAATGCTAATGAGTAGCTTAGTAAAGGATGTTGTAGTTTGTAGTAGGCAAAAAAAAAATATGTTAGTTCAGAGTTGCCAAGGCAATATTGTTTTTTTTTTTTTCAAAAATGATTGAGAAAAATCTTTAAATGAAAGTAATTTAATAAGCTTGCACCTAAGTACAAAAGCTGACATCTATTGGCAACCCTACAGAGCAAACAGTTCATCGTCCTGCTATTTACCAAAACTTCATCAAAAAATGAATCACGACCTACGAGGAAACATACATTTTACTTTCTTCTCGTTTAATTCGGTTTTTTGTTTCTATATTCTTCACTTTCTCACAAGGCTTAGTTGCATCTGCGGCAGAGCTCACGTTACAGTTTTTTTTTGTTTTTTTCTCATACCACCTTATTCACCTATTATGTTCGCCTATTTAACCTTAAATGGTGTCATAATAGCTTCAATGAAACGTTTTTGAACTGAGTTATTAGCAAAGCGTGATTGGCATATTTCAACAGAACAAAACGCAATGGACGACGACATCATGATGTTTGGTGGGTTGGTTGGTCGATTGGAATATGACCCTTATAGTGTCAATTGAAGGATGACAGCGAGTTCAGGGATACTTTTTCTTTTGTTTATCAACTTTTTCAACCTCAATTTGCACCTTTTTTTCTCTCAGAGTTTTAATGTAAATTCAATGTTTCAGACAATGATGGAAGTTTGACTTGTTGTTGGAGAGTGTTCGACATGGAGTGATTGAACACATTTGAAAGAGCACTCAATGATAATGCTGCTGACACGTATAGATATTTGAAGAGTGTGTAAGTTATATATATACCAGTATACCAGACAAGCGGAAACACGTTCAGGAAACGACCAGAAATGTAGATAATCAAGTTGAATCATTGGCTACTTAAAACAATATGAAATAAAAACAGTTAGCTAAAAATTTTTTTGCACTCAGTGATAATATTAAATTATTTTATACTTCGGTAACAAAACTATTTGAGTACCTAAAACTAAATTATTGAAGTGAACAAAATTTTGTGAAAGTAAGAATTTTCAATGAAAATAGAAAATTTGCTTGTTGTTTGCATACAACGAATCAACGGTGAATGTAATTAAAAGTAGAGAAAGAAAATGCACAGAAAAAACAAATCCCCAATACAACGGATACAAACAAGCATTGCAATCAATTTAATGGTGAAACACGACCATACTTGAAAAGCTCTGCGAAAAAAACAACAAAACAAAATGGCTAAAGAAAAATGCAGAGGAAATTCCTAGCTCTTGAAATTTGTTGAAAATTAATTTTGTTAATGCTTAAATGTGTTTAACACCTTTACCTTTGCACCGTGCCAATTTGGCCTGTTGGCAAGTCACTTGAGAATGTTTTACTGTTTGTTTTTTTTTTTTCATTTTCTTATTCCTAAATTTTGGCTCTCGTATGAACTTTTCAATAATAAATGAAAAATATTTAATGTAATTGCTTTTTAATTACAAACAAATGGAAACCGTGTTTTTTCTGCCATGTGCTTTTCTGTGCGTAGACAAGTGTGCTTGTGGGTGTGAGTGTCTTTATGTTTTATACTTACCAATAAGCGAAGTTCTGGAGGACAGTATTCTTCTTGGTTTATCCTGTTTGCTTGCTTTCTTTGATGTGTTTTATATACAACAACGTTGAGGTGGTCTTTTTTGTATGAAAAAAAAACTTAATGAGGTAACATGTGGTAGATGTTTTAGTCTACAGTCGAATTAAAGGTGAACAGTAGAAAGAACAAATTAAAAATGAGCTCAATGGAGATATTGGTATAGTTTTGTTTCTACAATATTCCAATTAAGGAGTTCAATGAATGGTAATGATACTGGTTATGGTTATGATCATAGTACTGGTTATTATAATGTTTATAGTACCAACATGGTTTTCTCAAAGACAGATCGACTACCATCAACTTTACGGAACTTGTATCCAATACTCTATGTTTCTAAGAAAATGGTTTTGACGTTGGTGCAGTTTCTACTGATTTTAGCAAAGCTTTTGACAAAATTTCCCATGCCGTCATCAAGCTTCAAACTCTTTGTTTCCAACCACATATTGTTAATTGGATTTAATATTGTCATCATCAATATATCGTCATCTTCAGATTTTCCAAATTCGAGTTATTTACAGCTACTTCCGGGGTCCCCCATTGCAGTCACCTTTGTCCCTTATTATTCGTCTTGACAATAAACAATGCAGAAAGTATCATTAAGGACTCAAAACTTTCTATTTATGGTGATGATGTGAAAATCTATCAACGCATACATTTTATTGCTTATTCTTACTTCCTTTAAGATGATTTAAATAGTTTTTCCAAATGGCTCCCTAACAATTTTCCAGAGCTAAACGCCAATAAATGTTCTTCCAACAGATCTTATTCATATGTGATGAGCCTGTTTCCATGATAAATTGTTTGCGGGTCTTCGGTCTTATTTTGTGACAAAGAACTAAATTTTCAGCCTCATATCGATAATATTATAGAGCCAACACTGTACTTGGTTTCCTAAAACACTGGTCCAAAGTATTCTTAACCCTTTGCTAGACAATTCCACCAATATGACAGCCAAGTTTATTTTCCTTCTTATTATACTCATTCGATGTGTATCGCAACCGTTCAACGCAAATTTATTCGTTTCGCTCTACATGCACTTGCTGTTTCTGACAGTCTTAATCTCCCTCGCTATGCTCAACGCCTGATGTTGATTAGCATGCAAACCTTTGAAAAAAGAAGAAAAGTCGCTGATGTAATCTTTATTTAACAACTTCTAGACCGTATCACTCACTAAAATGCTCTTTTTCAAAAACTATTCTTGAACACCAACCGTCGCAAATTTAGAACTGTTCGTCTCTGCAACCTCAACTTTCATCGCACCGATTATGGACGCGGCTTCCATATCCTAAAGGATACTTTGAGTATCCAATGGTATGATCAACTATTTTGATTTTCATATTTGCAAATCAAATCTCCGAAATATACTTCTTCGCTCAAACACTTCTACTTTCCCACTGCAATGTCACTCATTGCAATTAATTTATATTTATTTATACTTGATTTTTATTAATAAGTAATTGAAGTTTCCTGTTAGTTGTAAGTAAAGTTTTTAAGTACTGAAATGCTTGTATTCTGCTAAATAAATAAAAATGTTAATAATAGTGGTAATGGTAATTGTAGTGGTAATGATAGTGGTTATGGTAATTGTAATGATATTTGTAATGGTAATGGTAATGGTAATGGTAATGGTAATGGTAATGGTAATGGTAATGGTAATGGTAATGGTAATGGTAATGGTAATGGTAGTGGTAATGGTAATGGTAATGGTAATGGTAATGGTAATGGTAATGGTAATGGTAATGGTAATGGTAATGGTAATGGTAATGGTAATGGTAATGGTAATGGTAATGGTAATGATAATGGTAATGGTAATGGTAATGGTAACGGTAATGGTAATGATAATGGTAATGGTAATGGTAATTGTAGTGTTAATTGTAATGGTTATGGTCTTTACGCATTGGTCCCTATGCTCATGGTTATGGTCCTTACGCATTGGTCCCTATGCTCATGCTTATGATTATGCTCATACTCATGCTTAATTTTTATTTTATTCGCGAAGAGGGAACCTTAAAAAATCCCCATTCGGGCAGGTGGGAGTGTGCGATTTTTACGCACTAAACCTTAATATCTGCATTGAATCTCCGCCCAGAATGCAGTAGTGTCTCCGTAATGCATTACTTTGCAGGATGAGGGAACAGCACTAAGCTGAAAATTGAAGGACTAGTTTTTTTCTTTCGGAAGACTGTCAAGTTAAGAGCCTTAATTAAACCCTAAACCTTAACAGGTCAGGTTTGAATATTTTTGGAATCTGCCCACGGACACGCCTACCTCCCACACAACACAAAAATTGAAAACTACATAGATAAGCTCATAATTAACCTACAGCTATAAAATTAGGTATGTATGCATTTTAGATCAAAACAAAGATGTTTTGTGAAAAATGGGTATTATCCGCCAACGGACACGCCCACCACTAATACAAGCAAAAATTTAAAGCTCATTAAATGAGCTCATATTTAACCTACAGAGATGAACTTGTGTCCCTATGTATTTTTTTACAAAAACAAAGATATTTTTAAAAAAAACGACGTCATCCGCCCACGAACACGCCTATCCCCATACAAACCAAAAAATTGAAAACTACATAAACAAGCTTATGTTTGTCCTATTTGGAAAGAAATTTAAAATGCATAATTATGTGAGCTACAGGAATATAAGTCGGTATGTGTAAATTGTTCATCAAAATTGAAAGGCATGTAAAATATGGGCTTCATCCGCCCATTTTCAATACTATTGTTATATATTGACTAAAGACTATCTTTACTTGTTTTTCTACTCAAGTTGATGACGACTCTCTGTAGGGGAGAACCCTTAACTTAGTATATAGTTTTCTATCTGACGCTGACCTATTTTTTCTATTTTTTAAACGCTCGACTCTTCGAAGTGCTTCGATTATGTTTTTGAACAAAGAGTTTGCCAGTGGGTGTCGCTTCTGAAATCGAGCGCAAGAGTTAAGAAAGACGTTTCCTGCGAGCTTGATTTAACCTCTCGTGCTTGGCAAGATTTTTGCTAGCGACAGGCATGAAGAGTCTACTTTTCTATGGACATACTCGAACGCTATGTTTATTTCATTTTGAGCATGCTTTCATTCAATCAAATATAACAACTAGTGGAACTATATAGTTCGGCGGACATTTAAAAATCTGATTGAAAGACTTAATAAAAAAACTATTAGAAGATATATCGTCATTTTTGTTATGTGCATTGTTTTGTTCATTTGGTTGAACATTCGAAGGGGCGGAACTAGACAGTTCTGGGACATGTTCGGTTTTCAAGGTTTAAATAATTAAAATGTGTAGGATGAAATTGTTGAATTAAATTTGTTTTATTATGCATATGAGTATTGAATTTATGAAGAGCTAATTTAATAATATTTATTAAATCTCAGAACATTTCCTTATAAATTTAGTAAACAAACATTTTTAAAAATTGTAAAGGAACTATATAGTTTCCGCGTACATGTTTCCGCAACTAGTTCCGCTGTACAAAAGAAACGTTCCATGTACGTTCCGGCTCCGGAAATGTTTAACATTGCTACAAGGCAATATTGTTTTGCACCTTTCCTCCATTGACTGCCTGCGATAGCTTCCTGTGCAGTAATGCTAACAAGATCTATGGCATCTAGCGTTGAGTGCAGTTTCCGAAACCCAAATTGGCGATTGAATAGCCGCCGTCCCGCTATTTAGATCACATCTTCTATTCGGTTGTACAACAGTCGCTCAAAGATTTTCCCTAATATGTCGAGCAGATAAATTGGTCTGTAGCTTGAGGGAACTTCCGTGGAGGCATTGCCTTTTGATATTTTACCAGTCTCTGGGCTTTCCACTAAGCTGGAAATATGCCCTCCTTCCAGCAGGCGTTGAAAAAAAATGCTCGAGGTTGCTCTAGAATGGCGAGTTTTAACGCACGGTTAAGAATACCATCTGGTCCTGGTGCCTTTTCGTTCTTCACGGATTTCGCAATTGTCACCACCTCATCTACGCTGACCATCAGTATTTCATAAAAGTTTTCGTCTGCTTGGTGGGGCGAAATCGCTGGTTGTGGTGGGAAGAGAGTCCTTACAACGATGCCAAGCAGATGTGGGTCCGTGGGAGTGGGTTTTCTGAACCCATTTAGCTTTTTTGTTACTAAAACTTTAGGCGCTTGCTCTTATTAATAGCTTTCTTCAAAGCTTTTTATGGATACTTGGTAGGATTCGCGAAGAAATTTGAATCTGTCGGTACTTCTTGAGCGTAAATGTCTTCTTCTAGCTAGAATGCATTCTGTGTGGGCTTCTATGATTTCTGAAAATCACCAGTACACTGGACTGAGGAAGCGTTTGCTTGGTCTTGTAAAGAGCATGAACGCGTCGCAAGTCTTCTGACTCGGTGGCTTATCTTGCCATGTCAGTTGCTGTGCCGGCGAGTTGTATCGTCGCCATCATTATTCTGAGATGTCTTCGTCTAGCGAATATGTTTTATGACCAGAGCTGTTCTCGCTATTATTCCTTCGGCTACGATATTGTCTACCTAGCGTGTATGTTATGGTGATCAATGTGCGTAAAGATATCTCAAGCCATCCAGTCTGAATACTTAGATCAATACTAGCGAAGGTCAGATCAACAAATGAGGTATCTACTGCACTGCTAAACGTGTGCTGTAATCCGGTATTAAGCAGCACCACGTCAAGTGATGCGAACGCCTCGAGAAGTATGACACCCCTTTGGTTTGTACTTTGACTGCCCCATACTACAGCCCAAGCGTTGAAGTTGCCTGCTTTGAGAAGTTGTTTAATAACTCGTACGTCTTCAATCATGACGTCAATGGTCTCTCTTAACTGTTCAATGGACTTATGCTTGTATCTATTGTTACCGAGAGGTAACAAATGGTTTTTTCATATCAAACCAAGTAATTTCTGAAGTTATTTTTAGCTTGTATAATTCGTTCAAATATAACGAGTACTAATGAGAAGCACATTTATTACAGAAATGTGCCAAAGTTTAAGCAGAATAGATATAACATGATTCCTGTTTTAAATCGCGGTGGCAGGCATTTAAAGTGTTGATATTTTTTAGCAATTTAACCAACATGTCGCTAATTGTAATAAAAGTATGTTAATAACTTTGATCACTTTTTTTTATTTATTTGAATTAATGCTGATGTCCAAATGCAAATACACAACCTAGAAAACAAACTTTAAACTTCATCTGAATCTGCATTTTAAATTTATGAATGCTCTCAAAAAAAATCTAAAATAAAAATATTTGAAATATGGGACAAATATTTGCAGATTGCAACATTTTATGGAAATTAGTGAGCAAAAGCACACTGCAGCTAGCAACAGCAAAATACTAACGAATCTCACTGAAGAGGCAGAAAGTACTTCCGCTGAAAACTGAAATGTACCGTTGCCATATTTTCTATTCATTTTAAGTGCAAATTTTGCATAATTTGCCTACAACTGCAAATCTGCGGCGAGTGTTCTAAACGAAGTCGAAAGTGCAACGTAGCAGTTGTCAGGGGTTGCAGGTGGTTGTTTCCTTTATTTTTTTTATTAAATTTTTTCTTAGTAATATGATTTTGCGCTCAATAAAATGCTGCCAAACCACAGCCACATTCACAATAATTGCAAATATTTAAAAATGTTAAAAAAAAAAAACAACAAAAAATAACCGCAGGATAATGAATGCTTTTACAGATATTATTAAATTAACTGCGAAGAGTGAATTATTCAGGAAACTTTTTCTACAGGTTAATTTCAAACGGAATCATAAATATGGAGAAGGTCGATTTCATAAGAGTAATATAATTCATTCGGTGTGTTTATAATGATTGATAATTAATGCTCATTACAAAGTCCTCATTGCACAACAAAGTATAACTTTTCAATGATATCAACTGTTATTTTCAATTAAAAAACCTTTTTTGTTTATTTGTGTATTTAGTTTGTTGAAATGCTAATCGCAGTCGTTATCAAAACCTTTTCCTTGTTGAAAATTAGATTCCTTGTTTAAAAATATAACAAAATTTATTAATATTTGTATGTTTCTTCATTGAAGCCCGGTGGCAATAAAATATTGCGTTAGCATTTGCCTTTTTCGTAATATGGAAATATTTTTCCCTCAAAAAAATATCTTTTGTGAATAAAATTATCAAATAAAATATCAATTTCTTTAAATTAAATTTTCTTCCCAGCCACCATTCAGTTATAAATACAACAGTGCAAAGATGAAAATATAAGAATTTATTACAAAAATAGTAATAATATGCAACAAGAGATGATTAAGCAAGAATTATTTATGACTAAAAAGTACAAAAAAATCTCTCTCTATGGGTTGTAGTTGTGTTTTTAATTGGCTTCGCCTGTTTTGTATAAAAACTAAATATATTGTTTCCTTACAGAGATTGATATATCACAGTCTCAATGCTGGTGATGATATTGGTAAAGAATTATTAGACTTTTCTATTCCCGTCTCAGCTATTAATGGACGTAACATAGTAAAATTGGTTTTTTAACGTAACATGCGTTGGTTTTTTTCAAAATTACCAACGACTTAAATAGTATAACACTTGATAAAAATTGTCTAAGCCATTTGATATAGAGCTATTCCTGTAATTCAGTTTGTGGAATAATGAAGTTGGTCTGTAGCTCTGAAAGGTTGTGGTGCAAGATCGAGCAAAAAGTTTAAGATTATTATGTACGTTATGCCACCGATGTCGTTAGATGAGAAACTCCTCAGAAAAATACCTCATCAGATTGATTGATCCTTTTCCAGAGCTCTGATAAATGATTGTTACTTGTTACTTACATTTAATATATCTCTAATTTAATTATCTTTCATTGATCTTTTCTTCATTAAACCTTATGTAGGGCATAATACTGATAAATTTCAATCAAAATTTAAAGTTGAGGTAGATCTATGTCAATGGCTTAATGTTATAAGGACATCTGAATTTACAGAACAAAAAACCAAAAACACCCGAAAACAATATCTGAAAAACTATTTTAAGCAATTTTTTGAAGATGAGTTTGAAGGTTAAATGTGAAAAAAATATGTTTTGTGAATAGTTCCCTTCAACTTTTGAGTTGGTGTCCGGCGAAATCTAAATTTCGAGCCTGCTTAATGAATAATAAGTTTGTCGGTTTCCATAACAAAAAGCTTGAAAAGTGCACGCCTTATTTTAAATATAACCTAGGGACAGTTCCAGAAATAAAAAAGAAACATGTTTTTAATGACTTAAATTTGATGTCCGAGACATATAGGACATATCTTTGAAATAGTTAATATTATATTATTTTTCAAAGATATACAAAAATTTTAAAAGAGGTTAAATGTTATGAGTAAAAAATTCAAGTTCAAGTGAGATATAATCAAGGTAGCATGGCTTACCACTCTAATATGATTTCGGAAGTCCAAGGCCTTACGAAGAATATGTAATTCTAGTAAAGACCTTTTTAACGTTCCATTATATTCTAGGATCGGACAAAAAAATGCATAAGTAAGAGGAGAAAAAACATTTGGCGGTTTTCAAATGGATAAACAAAAACAAAGTTTTTTTTTTAAATTAACGGGTGCACTTTTCAAACTTTATGTTTAAATTATATAAAAATTTTTTAAATACTCGTTGAAATAGTTATTCCATATTTTGAAATATAAAATATAACATTAAAAAAATAAAAACCTTTGATTTTTTTGCCTTTAATATACTTTCAAATAAAGGAAAGAAATCGGAAAAATTAAAAGGGAAAAACGAGCATAACTTTTTGAAATGGATGAACAAAATTGGAATGGTGTTTACTGGTTGCTTTAAAAATAAATTAAAACCAATAAGAAAATAATTTGAAAAATACCAACAGAGATAAAAATTGATAAAAATAATAAAAAATTGCTAAAAAAAAAATGTCGACCGTTCGGCTTTCGAACTCAGATCACCACTATCTTCGCTGGAAAAATTCGTTCATTGGCGGCAAATTTAATTTTTGCCAAATTAATAGAAAACAATAATACAGAAATTTGAAAATATAAACACTAATTTAAATTAATAAAAAGTCATATGAAATAATGAATAATTGGTGCAAAACTTAGTTAAGGTCATGGAATTCGAACCCACGCCGCACACTGTGTCCGTGTAGTGTATTTGGCGGTCTTAAATCAGGGAGGAGGCGTAGCTTCATGAAATTTTGCACACATTTTTTGTAATTTTTTTAAGAATTGTAATTTATTTTTTACAAAAATACGCCCACTTTTACGCCCACCTTCCATACAACTTAAATAGAAAATGTGGCCTAACTTCCATGATTTTAAATATATCAACTCAATTTTCACAGAACGTTAATATTATAATTGTAAAATTTGTTCCTGAAAATATGAACTTGATCCGCCTATTTTTACGCCCACCTCCCATACAACTGATGTATTAAAAAAGGCCATATCTTCTGTAAATTTGTAACTGGAATGGTTATTTTGTAGTGGCAAAAATATAACATCTATTAAATGCTGTTTTGAATATATGAAGAAAATCCGTCCACGTTTACGCCCACCCCCCATACAACTCCAATAAAAAAAATTTTACAGTTTCACTCTATTTCATTTATTAACAAGTTTTTCACATCTTCGTGATAATCTAATTTTTTAAGCTTCAGTTTCGTTCTCAATGAATTGATATATGGGTCGGAGGATATCAGCAAATGATGCATTACGTCTTGGTTTGTAGTGCAGCGCCCAGTTTTGCGCAAGTGATATAACCTATAATTTCTATAATCTTTGTTCCTCGCTTCCTGCGCTTCTTCTGATAGCATTCCTTTGAAAAATAAACCATATGTTAATTTAAAATGTATGAAATAAATTATATATTTAACCTACCTATAGGAAGAATGGCCTCAGATATAATTTTGCTACCATGTATCAAAACTTTATGCACTGTGATGGGCATGTAGTACCATCCATACAAATCAATGTACAATTTCGCCGTGTCTAGGCAATATATTTTAAATTTCTCAGGGTCTATTGCCTGACTGCAATTTATTGTGGACAATATAATTTTGAACCGATGAATCAGTTGCTCATCCACTCAATGGCACGCTACTCTCACATTCCAGAGGTCGCGGGTTCGAATCCCAGCGCAACCTTTTTTTTTTTTAAATTGGCATTGTTGCTGCTTGTCGGTTATTTCAGCTGTTTGGAATAAGCAGTAGCTTCACTGTTTGTTTGTGAAGCTAAAAAAAAAAACAATAAAAATTTTGCAGATGCCAGGGATTGAACTCACTACCTGTAGATTACAAGGAAGAAGCTCTATTAACTGAGCTATTGATACAATATTTGATTCGGGAAAATTAACATATAATATTCGGCAGGAAAATAAAGGTAATTATTAAATGCGTGAAAACTCGGAAAAACGGCTTTTCCCAGAGATGAGACCTGAATCGATTTTTCACCCACCTCTTCATCTATATTGAAAATATTATCGAAATCCTTATAGCCGTTTTCGAGAACGCAATTGCAAATATATATACAAATATTGCTCGTTTAATAGGATAAGATACATAATTAAAGTGATAGACATGAACATATGCAAAACAACAACGAGTAGTTGTTTTTGCACGCGCAAAATAACGCATAAGCAGGGTTTTTTGCACTGTCATTTTTTGGTTTTTCATTGTTTTTTTCGCGGAGGTGCAAAAATGAGCAGGTTTTTTTTTAATAACCTGGTAGCTGAGACTCTCAGCTTTAATTTGGTATATGACTCCATGTGTCGCACTGCTTCGCACACAACTAAAAGTCTACCGAAAAATCATAAATGTTGATTTTTTTGGTTCAAAATATATTGTTAAAAAAAAAGTTTCTTGTCAAATTTTTTAAAATTTTTTTTTTATTTACATACGTTTAATGTCTATTTTAAGAGAAAAAATACTTATAAGGTACATTCGATGTATAGTTTATAAGTACCAAGCTATTGAATATGACATAGAAAACCATCACATTTGACATTTGTTCACATACATCAACTTTGCGCTGCTCTGGACAGAAAACCTATGGAGATATTTGCATGAAATTTTTCACACATGAACTTTAGATATTTTTTAACAAGCTGTGCAAAAATCATCAAAATCGGAGAGATTGTCCAAATTGATTTATTGCCGCGGTGGACACAGTGTGCGCCGCCACGATCGCTGAAGGCGAAATTCGTTTATTGGCAAATTATTTAATTTTTGCCGAAATAAAGTAAAATAAATTCACAGTTGGCTGGTTCCACACAAATGAGGAACGGAAACATGAATTCTAAAATTCAATTGAAATAATTTTTGGTTCTCGCATTAAAATAGAGTCTTAAGTTACTCCTGTTGCAAAATTATTTTTAATTTAAATGCTTTTTGTATGTTTTTTTGACAATTTAAGTAAACAAACTCCGAGTTGAGAAAAACTTAAAATATTTTGTTTAGATTTAAATCGGTGAAAACAGCCATCTCTTGATGCACATTAAAAAAAATTAAGTTAGCAATGTTAAAAAAGATAACAATTATATCCAAGAACAGTTTATTACAAGGATTGGTTACTACGTTAACAAAGAAAAAATATTTAAACTGAGTGTTTTTTCAGTGTCACACCCGTCCCAGAAAAATGCTATAGTTTTCCTAAGAAGCAACATGGGCTTATGATAAGAATGAAACTTTCCTAAATTAAGGATAATGATGTTTTACATAAATTTGTTAACTTTTTTCATTCAATAAATTCTTTTTATTCTTCATTTCCGTTATAAGAAGTTGGTCACACCCGGAACGGTTTTCAAAATTTTCTTCTAATAATGAAATTTTTTCAAGTATATGAATAAATTCTGTGGTTAAAACTTGTTTTGTAAATTCATGTATAGCGAAATCATTTGTATAGGTATTAATTTGATCAAAAATTCATGCGAAAAAGTCTTTGTAAAAAAATATTTTTTTTTTAAATATAGTAAAAAATCGAAATTATTTGTATAGGTATTAATTTAATAAAAAATGCATGCAAACAAAAATTTTTGCCAAAAAAGATTTTTTTTTAAAAATTAATACATTAATTTAAAACATATTTTTTGATTCTATTGTCAAAAATAAGTCATAGTGATTAAACCCATTAAGTTCTTATATATAAATCCCACATCATTCGCACTCGTCACACCAAAGACAATCTTATGTCACACCCGTCCCATTTAAAAGTTTAAAAAGAATGGTTATCGCCATTTTTTCAAAAGATTTTTCACTGGTATTCAACAGAAAATATATTTAATTTGAAATTTGCAAGTCAAAAATGGTCTCATTGTGGCAGATGGACTGAATTTCAATGTTAAACTCAGAATTTTTAGTTTTTAAAATTATGCTCGTCAAACCAGTCCCAGGTGTTTAAGCGAATGTAACTATTAAACTAGTATAAATAATTGCATTATGTTTTAGCATTTTGAAACCTTGGGCTATCTTCTAATAGACCCTTTAGTAAATTGCTAAAATTTTAACCGGTTAATGCCATTTCCAGCACGATAAAGTAGTCAAAACGTCACACTCGTCTCTATGGAATGAGCCGGTTGCCATTTTTCGCTAAAAATATCATCTTTCTCTATCTTTATATATAAATTTCTTCTGTACATGGCTTTGTCACTGAACTCCCCTAACGGCTTAACCGATTTGAATGAAATTTGATGAGTACATGCGGCTGGGTCTGTAGATGGTTTGTTTTTAATGTTTGACCTGGTAGGTGGCGCTGTTATTGCTGTGGGAGTGTTTAAAGGGGTATTTGGGATTATAACTCAGAAACGAATTGAGAAATTGTCCTGATTCTTTCACTACACCATTACTTTTTGTGTATACAAAATTACAATAATACAAAATTAATAAAAATAAACAAACAAAAAAAACTTGAATTTTTATGATTATTTTTTGAACAGCAATTATTATACCCTAAACCTGAAAGGTCATGGTATATTAACTTTGTGCAAACGTTTGTAACGCATAGAACCAAGCGAGTCCGGTATGGAAAAGTATATATGTATATTCTTGATCAGCGTCACCTCGTGAGTCGAGCTATTCATGTCCGTCCGTCCGTCCGTCCGTCTGTCCGTCTGTGTGTTCTCCGTATACACAGGATAAGAAGAAGGAGTAGAGATAATTGGATGAAACTTGGTACACATGGTCACATGCACCCAAGGATCTGCACTATTGAATATTTTTGGAATCCGCCCATGGACACGCCTACGTCCCATACAACGCAATAATTGAAAACTGCATAACTCAGCTCATAATAAGCCTACAAGAATAAAATTTGATATGTATGTGTTTTATATCAACACAATGATGTCTTCGAAAAATGGACGGCATCCGCCTACGGACACGCCCACCTTCCATACAACCCAAAAAGTTTAAAACTCAATAAATAAGGTTATGTTTGTCATAGAGAAATTAAATTTGGTATGTATGTATTTTATACCAAAACTAAGGTGTGTTCAAAAATTGGGAGTTATCCGTCCATGAACACGTCCAGCTCCCATAGCGAAAGCACAATAAAAGCATTAACTGTGAACTACAGGAATAAAACTTGGTATGCGTAAATTTTTCATCAACATTTAAATGCAAATAAAATATAGGCTTCATCCGCTTACAGACACGCCCATTTACAATAAAAAATTGTTTGTTTTTGAAAAGTGAGTTTAGGTTATTTCATAGTCGGCCTAGACCGACTTTAGACTTTCTTTACTTGTTTTTATCAAATTTTTTTGCGAAATAAAGAAATTCGTTAAGGTTTTTTTGAAAAAGTAAAAAATTAGAAGAAAATGACAATGAAAAATATGCAAAATGATTGAACGGACAATTAGTCAAAATTTCAAACAAAAAAGAACTTAATGGAATTTTTTGTAAAATGACCCAGTTATTTACTTTCAAAGTCAGCACTTTCATTTTTAATTGATTTTTGTTTCTATTTCAACAGAAAATACAATATGTACTAAAAAGTTTTTGTGTATTTTAGGTACGAAAGTTTTTATGGAACCAATTTTTTGGAAATTTAAGAAACTTGCACGTTCTTATAGAAAACGAAATTTATCTAATAAAATACTTCTAAACCCAGAATGTTACTTACCACAAAGTTATGCAACTACCAAATTGCAAGAACATATCTTTAAAAATTCTTGCAAGGTAAATTATTTACCTTCCATATTTAAGGTGTTGGAACGAATCTGAATTGGATGAGGACCTTAGTATGTTTGGCTATGCCGAAAAATGTCAAAAATTTGGGTATAAATGGTTTAATATAAAAACGTGGCTGTTGAGGCACAAACTGTGTGTGGCTTTGGCGTCGAAGTGCTAACATGCTGTTTAGCCGTTTGAAGTCGGTATAAAACAAATAGATCCAGTTTTTGCTCCATTGTGTACAAAATTTTATAAGAAGCTCTAATAATGTCCTTTCAAGGGCTAAAATGGCCAAATTGTTTTGGATTTGTGAACATAGAAAAGCGCAAAATTTAAGAATAATTGCATGAAAAATTGGGAGCATTTTGTTATGATTCAGAGGGTTTTTTATACACTAAACCTGTAAGGTCAAGGGTATTTTATCTTTGTGCTAACGTTGGTTACACCTAGAACGAATCCTATTCGGTATAAAAAAGTATAAAATGGGCGTGATCCACCCATGAACATCCCATACAACTCACAATATTAAAAGGTTCATATTTGACTTTGAGAGATGAATCTTCGCATAGAAACATTTTATATCAAAACTAAGGTGTGCACAAAATATGGGCGTCATTTTCCCACCAACACGCCTACCTCCCATATAACCTACTATGGTAAAAACTCTCTAAAGAGGTTTATATATGAGCTACACAGATAAAACTAGGTATGTGAGATTATTGTGTGTGGTGACCGTGGTGTGCAGGTTAAGTGTGTGGCTTAGCACGCTTGGAGCCCGAGTTCGATCCCCAGTCGCGTCGAAAAGTTTTATCAATAAAAAAAATGTTTCTGATCGGTCACCACCTCTCTGCAGACAATGGCAAACCTCAGAGAGTAAATAATGCCATGTAAAGCTTCTTGAGAACATGAACTTTAGCCGTTCGGAGTCGGCATAAAACGTGTAGGTACAGTTCTCGGCTAATTGTGTGCAAACATTTAATAACAAAAGAAGCTCAGTCAAAGTCCTTTCAAGGGCTGAAATGGCCAATTTGTTTTTTTCTTGTTTATGTGAGATTATTGTATCAAAAGTAAGATGTGTTCACAAAATGAGCGTCATCCGCTCATAAACAGGTCCACCTCCCATATAACCCACAATATTAAAAACACTATTAAATGTTCATATCTGATCGATGAAACTTCGTGTGGGAACATTTAATATCAAAACTGCTGTGTGCACAAAAAATGGACGTCATCTGCGCACCAACACGCCCACCTACCACACAAACTACATTAGTTAAACCTGTATTACTTCTATAGGTGCAAATAATGCATGGATTTTTATAGGAAGTTACGTCTATTGGTTTTAGTATTTTAATATATATTTAAATGTTAGGGTATTTCATAGTCGGGCTAGACTGACTTTAGACTTTCTTTTCATATTTTATGATTATTTATAAGAATCACATGTCACTATGTTGGTTTTCACTAATATCCGAAAACACACATCCGATTTAAAAGAAAATTTGTGAATGTATGAGGGTGGTTTAAGCTTGAAGGATAGTTTTCGAACCGATAGGTGACGCAGTTGTCGTTTTTTACAAAAAGTTGTAATTATGTCAACGAATTTTTTAATTTTGATCAAGCTTCACCACAAATATGAATTTTCGTCTACCGCTTCAATGTTTTTTAATGCGATTTCAAGTATTTGTATAGGAAAATAGGGTATAAGTTAATATTTGAACAGAATAAACATTAATGAAAATCAAAGTTTTAAAATTATTAACCAAAAAAGTAAATTTTACCAGAACTTTTAAAGAAAAATATGCTAAAAATGCTAACTATTTTAACGTATCATTTCTCATAAGCAACACATAAAAAGCACCACAAGAATCGAGCTGCGTCGGGTATTATAAGCTAGTATTTTTATATATTTCTCTTTTTCATGGAAGCTTTTTCTCATTTTTAGAGAATATTTAGGGTCGCATAAAAAAAGGCATTCTCTGGAGCAAAGTCTATTTTCTCCTTAATATGATGCCTTTTTTATCATATTCCGAGAAACTTTTTCTGAGTGCAGTTTGAAAAGACATTTCAAGAAAAATTAGTTTCAAGTTTTTCTTAGCATGCATTTAATTTGCAATTTTATCTCAAAAAAGTTCCAATTTCAAAAAATCCTATAACCATCGATTCGATTTTTGGATTATCTTCATTCAACTTCGGTTTTGGTCAATACTGTTCGGTTAATGCTTTTTCATCTTTGTATAGCTTCTGCTCGAATTTGTTAAACTTCTCTTTTTTTTGTTCGTCTTTGGTTCTTGATTTCGTTTGCCTTCGGAAGATTTTTGTCGAAATAACGTTTAAAAGCATAGGATATATTTCAGTAACAGATACAAATACCTATCAAGTTTCATCAAAATCGGTTCATCCGTTTTGACGTGAATGAGCCAACCATAGTTGATTGAATACAGCTAACAACAGCATGAGATTCCAAACAACTCGAATTAACTGAGGAAAGGCATAACACTTGCCTCAGTTTCAAATTCGCATGTTGATATATCCATCAGCCACACATACAATATTCTACACTTGTTTCACTTGATTTCACTTTCTCTCCTACTTATCTATCTACCCATTTCCGAACCAAGGCAGACTTGACTGAAAAGGTTTAACACCTGAAATCCTTGCTTCAAAGCTAAAAAAAAAAAAATTAATTAAAATCCATCCAGGCGTTTAAGAGTTATTATAGAGTGCCACGCCCACATACTTCTGCCCATTTTTTACATTTGCTTTATCTTGGGTGCAGTTGTACCTTCATACCAAATTTCATTGAAATCGGTCCATAAGTTTAGGAGGTCTTAAAGTCTTAAGGTCTTAAGTCTTAAAAACGCACTACTTAAAGTGCCCTCTTGCGGAAGTCTTTGGAATTTTTTATAGCCTATGTTAACTTGGGCGCAGTCCTTCATTCCAAATTTAATTGAAAGCGTTCCAGGAGCTTAGGAGTTATTATATAGTGCCACGCCCACATACCTCCACCCACTTTTTTACACCCCCTATGCAGTGGCGTAGCGAGCATAACTGGCGCCCGGGGCAAAACAATTTTTTGGCGCCTCTAATGAAAAAATGAAAAAAATTATGATATATTATATATATTTTTTAATATTTAGTACAAATAATTATAATACACTTATTAAATTACATTAATACAAATAACACTATGCGTGAAAATCAGAAAAAGGTTCTGTACACGACAGTTCATTATATTTTGTTTCAGATTTAGGGTCTCTTAACACGAAAATCGCAAAACAAGTTTTTATAGTTAAGCCTAGTAGGGTAAACTGGGGTACCCTTGATTTTGGTGCTCATTTGACTATGACGTTTTCGGTATGAACGAACCGTTATTTTACAATAATTTGTTTTATAAATTTTGCATCATTGTATTTCAGTAATCGTCACGAAGTTTGACGATTCTTGCATTACATGAAGAAAAGTAACAGAAAAGTTCTTATGTTTTGCGCGCGTAACTGTTATTTTCCGGCACTGATACGTAACGACTTCTTGACCGAGTTATAAAAGTTATTCAAAGTACCTTTTACAAAAGGTAAAAACTATTTTTTTTTTTTTTTGAAAATATAAGTGAATTTCAAAAGAACTAAATATAAACTAAAAAAGTTATAAAAAAAAGATGCCGAGAGCATTTGGGTACATTCGACTTTTTTGATTGAGGTAAATTTGACAAATGTTAGTTGTACGAGTACAAAGATCGAGTAACATCGAGATGTTACCAATTCATTTAAAAGTTTTTTAATATATTTCTAAATTGGTTTTAATAAAAAAGGTGATTTCAAACATCAGAATAGGAGTATCATTAGCTGAAGAAATAAAAGGACATGAAGAGAAAAGAACTTTGATTAAGGAATGAAGAATGAAAGTCTAAGGATATTAGTAATTCTGAGGTTTGATTATTTTGGGTTGTTCTGTAATGCTAGTCTTATTTTTTCCCAAGTATACAGCCACTTCACTTTTAAATTATTTTTTATGTAGAGCATTAACATCAGTGGAATTCCCAAAAGCGTTAAAGACACTTGTGGTAATCGTTAACTGACCCTTAACTACCTCACCTGTTAACTCGTATCCATAACATCTTTGCTAGCAATGTTTATTCCTAACTTTGACAGTTTGTTAAAGATAACTGTTGCTTGCTTAACTACTCGCTAACTGAAATAATAAGTTTATATTTTTTTATTTCAATTAAGTAAATTTTACTATATTTAATTTAGACATCAATTGTATCGAACTGATCATGTTACATTCGATATTTTAACTCTATTCTACTCTTACAAACACAAACTAAAGATATATTGAATTTTTGTATCAATAAGCTGGTCTATTTTGAGAAGTAAAGCATGACTTTCTCAAATTTTTCAATTTCTTCACAACAAAATATTTGTCAGAATTTTCACGCAACAAAAAAATGAATGTTGCGAGTGAAATTTCACGCAAACGGATAGAGTACTAGGATTTACTTTCAAATATAGTCGCATATGTTGAAATATATCTTGTACACTTCTTGTTCAATATTAATAATCACGCTAAGCCGAATAAAATTTCTAATTTTCTTCATGTTTGATCAACAAATTTTTTCATTTGGATGAGTAGTTTTTGCGCTATCATAATTCATAAAAAATCGAAAACTATTTTAATTTTTAGTGGAGAATATAAACTACCGCCGAAAGAAATGCGTGCAAAAATACGGTCGGGAGATGCATTTGAGTGAAGACGCTAAAATTCGACATTGTACTGTATTTTTCATATTTTATTAAATTTTACACCGATCGATACTGAAATATAAATAATTACTATAACATAATTCCGTAAAATGTGAGTGCGGAACGCTTGATTTTTTTGAAAAATTTCATAGCATATTTTTAGGCATTTTTTATTTTGAGATTTATTCAAACTTCAAAAACTTATTATATTTTTTTTTTTTTTTATTTTGATATTTTCAGTTTTACAAAAAATTTATAAACTTATTTTGTCGTACCTACTAAAGTTTCCGTTTTTACTTCAAGTTATTTTATAAAAATTTTAAGAACTAAAAATTGTTATTTGCACAACATAAAAACGAATATGTGACCATCGATGATTTCTAATTCAGCTTAAAGAAAATCAATATTTCATGTTTTATTTTTATTAAAACCGGGCCCGTCATTTTTGACGGGAAAGAACTAGTAAATAATATAATAATATAATAAATATTTGAAGTGCTACTCTCAGGTTTGAAAAAACATCTTTTTCTTTGAATGGAAGTTCTGTTCCATTTAAATCTGTATTATAAAACTCACCCAAATTTTTACAATTCTTTTCAAGATCGTTGTACGGATTATTCTTACTTAATAAATTTTCAACGTCCAGAAAATACCAAAATTTGGAATAAAGGTCCCTTGTCTTGTAAATTGTGAACTTACTTCCTGATGCAGACGACTAAGAACGCTTTTTATAACGCCAGATTTTTCGCTTTCTGCGGAAAGACCATATCTCGAGTCAATTCTCCGCGCATCTGTCGGCGACATTTTATACGGATTGTTGTATCGATTCCCCATTTCTTACAAAGATTTTTAGCCTTTTCGATAACTTTTTCACATATCTCGTTACGAATTTCTGCAAGTTCAGTCGCCAATAATTTGAGATCATGGAACGCTTCTTTAAACTTAATTTTATGACCTTGTAATCTGAGCTGAACACGGTCAATTCTCTTAGAGTTCATGCCAGAAATGGACTAAAGTTATGATATTTAAATTCGGTTTAAGATAAAGATTGCAGCATTTCTGGTGTACCACTTGTGGCAGTATTTTCATCTGCTAATTTTTCTTATAGTTCTACGTATTCTTCCAGTCCCTCGACAATAACGCTAACTGCTTGCGCTCTGGCGCTCCATCGTGTTACAGATTCTTTAACAGATTTTTTAAAGCATTTTCAACAATTTCCATCGTAATATTGAACGTGAGAAAAAGAGACTTATGTTATCAATTCTTCGAAAACATGTTACAAAGATTGAATCTTGGTTAGCTGTCACAAGCTATCACAATGTTGCCTTGTTAGCTATCACAATTTACAAATATTGCCTTATTTTTTTCTATTATTCTTTGTTGAACGCCAGATATGTGATTTGACATAAGGGCAGCATTATCATAGCATTGTACCCTACAGTTGGCTTACTTAATTACTGAATTAATTAAAACAAATTTTTTTGCAAAACTTTGTTTGTCTTGAGAATGATTTGGCGCCCCTCAGCGAGTGGCGCCCGGGGCATGATGACACCCCCTGCTCCCCCCCTCGCTACGCCACTGCCCCTATGTTCTTTCTCTATATGAAAGGTACTCGGAGTCCAAATTTCAGCTCAATCGGTTAAACGGTGCTCGAGCCTATACGGAACAGACAGACAGACAGACAGACAGAGGGACAAACATTTGATTTTATATATTAGATAATATAAACTATACTTTTGTAGAAAGCTAAAAAAAAAACCATATAGCTGAATTAATCATTGACTATGAATATGTCTCATTATGTCTGTTATGTGCAGCAGTATTAAAAAGTAAATTTTTTATAGGATCCATAATTTTGAAGAAGGGTGTATAAATGAAAAATGGAACAACAATTTTTATATCACAACTTATTTAAATAATTTCATCATTGAATATAATATAATTACTGATTGAATGTGATTTAATTCACTTTGAAACAATCAAAAACAAACTACATCAAATTTCGCTTTTAATTAATTTAGAACATTTATTTGAACTTTAATGAAACAAATAAATTTTAATAAGCACCAAAATATTCGCAACACTTAATTAAAACGAAACAAATTAAATGATGTTAATTTGCTTATATCCATTACAGCGTATAATACTTTTTTGGTTATGGCATTTTGAGTTGGAGAAACTATTGTGTTGTGTTGTATTGTGTTCGGTTAAAAAAAACGTTTAGCAAAACAGACGAACATTTAACAACAAACATGAAAAAAACAAAAGGCTGATTCCACACTAATGAGGAACGGAAACATAAATCCTAAAATGTTTTCAATTTAAATAATTTTTGGTTCGCGCATTAAAATAGTTTAATGCGATTTCATTTAGTTTTAATGCTTTTTTATGTTTTTTTGACAATTTAAGTAAACAAACTCTGTGTTGAAAAAACTTAAAATATTTTCTTTATATATAAAACCTTGAAAATAGTTATCTCTTGATGCATATTCAAAAAAATTTGGTTAGCAATGTTAAAAAAGATAACAATGTTATCCAAGAACAGTTTATAACAAGGATTGGTTACTGCGTTAAAAAAAGAGAAAATACTTAAGCTGAGTGTTTTTTTTGTGTTACATCCCTCTCAAAAAAGGCTATAGTTTTCCTAAGAAGCAACATGGCCTTATGATAAGAATGAAACTTTCCTAAAGTAAGGATATTAATGTTTTGGGGCATTCCATGCAAAACGGTATATTTTAGCAAAAGAAAAAAAAACGGACATTTTTGATTTTTTAACAACGGGGCAGTGAACCTACATAAGTTAGGTACCTTATGGTATATAATATTTTTTCTGGCTCATCACTGCAATGACCAAAATATATATGGGCATTTCCACCAAAAAGTCAACCGAGACGAAAAAATTAAAAGTTTTTGATAACAATATTTGATGTCTTATTCACATAGGAAAACAATCAAATTTAAGTAATTTAAATACATTTTACATTTATTCATATTTCATTTCAAAATATTCGGATGCAAAAAGCGCAAATGTGAAATATTGCTTATTTTGATATTTCTTTGGTATGTCTTGTCTTTTTAACAGTTATTAAACAGAAACATAATGCATTGACTTTTGCTTGCTCAAATCTTTCTAGGAGTAAAAAGAACGAAAAAACAAATCAATGAAAGAAAACGGTAAATTTTTGATTAGCTTTTTCGTTTAGTTCGTTGTCACGTTCGATATGCAAAAAGAACATTTTTTATCAGTGCTTCAGAAGAACATGCAGAAAGCTGACAAAAAAATTATCCTTAATTGAGTTTATTCAAGCGGCTTTAAAAAAAACTTGTATAGAGCTGGTCACGAGCGACATGGTAAGTGAGAAATTCAAAATTAATTTTTAAAGTGAAACTTCTTTAGCCGCGTATACAACATACGGCGAACGAAACGGGTAGTAAAATCGATGTAACTAATGAAACTGAGGCGAATTAAGGTGAATTTAGTTTAATTTAATTGAAATTAAGTGTTCGAAACACCCTATAAATTCGAAGGAAAAAATTATCAAATAATGGTTTGAGTCCGAACTAACAGACGAATCAATCAACAAACTCTTGAATTTTCAACATGTATGGTTCAATGGCCAATCGGATGCAATAAGATTATCTGAGGTCACAGACAGGTCATTGGCAATGTCATGGATTCCATGAATCATTTGGACAAAAATGAATGAATCTATGGCCAATCGGATGCAATGAGGTTATCAGAGGTCACAGGGGCGTCATTAGCGATTTCATGAATTCCATGGATCATTTGGACAAAAATGGATGATTCTGTGGCCGATTAGATGCAATGAGATTATCAGAGGTCACAGGCGTGTCATTGGCACTTTTATGGATTGCATGAATCATTTGGACCAAAATGGTTGATTCGGATGCAATAGGAATGTCAGAGGTCACAGGAGGGTCATTTGTACTTTTATGGATTCCATGCAGCATTTGGACAAATATGGATGATTCTATGGCCAAACGGATGCAATAGGACTATCTGAGGTCACAGGCGGGTCGTCATTCACGTGGCGGCCACACACATATGTTTTTTTTTTTGTTTGCTTACATAGATAAATTATTAATGTAAATACGCACTTAACAAATTTTTATTTTAAATATAGATGAGCACAACCAACGACGAAAAAAACAAAAATAGATGTAAGCGGTAATACTCATGAAATTTTTTTAAGTTTTTTATTATTATGTTTGAATAAATATTTTTGTTGACTTATGCAGAGTTTATTTATTTGAATTTCATTATAGAGCAGAAAAAAAACATATATGCTGCTCGAAAAGTGTCACGTGCGACATGTCACGTGCGACCATCTCTTTTATTAAATAAAAAAGTACAAATCCTTTATGTCTACAATGCTAGCCATTTTTAAGGAACATCAATGCACAACATTAAAAAAAAATTACATAAAAACATTGCTTCCCATTTCGCTGAAATCCGCGTTTTAATTTTTTGCTACGAAAACCACTTCTATGTTTGGTCACGTGCGACCACCTTGGTTTTTTTCTAATATCTTGATAACTAAAAATGACCCAACAATTGACAATACCTATAATTAAAGGGGTAATTGAGAGCTATAAGGCCCGCCAAATTATATAGTTATGATAACGTCAAAGAGATCAATGCCATAACTTTACTTAAACTTTTTTTCAATTTTTCCTCTTATTTACATACCTAATTGTTATATAATTGATTTTATTTCATAACGCATATCATGTTATTACTATCACAACCTTTATTTGTCCAAGAAATAGTTACATTTCTTTAAAATCGATTATATTATAATTAGCAAATTGATGTTGTGTACTACGTCACGTTTAAAAGATATATATATTGACATCACTAGAGTAAGAGTGAAAGTGGAATTTTTTTACATCACTACTAAACAGACAAAGTGTCAACAATTGTAAAACTACTGAATCTAAAGACTTTTTCATTTTTAATATATTTAAAATTAACAGTTAATTGTTTGTCGCGTACGTCACACAGTTAATGGAAGTTTTTGAGAAAGGACAATATGTGGAAACAACTAAAGTTGCAGAATAAACTGTTAACAATTATAGATAAATTTTAAACGCAGATTGAAAAAATTGTGTCCATTTTTCATTATCAGTTCAAACTTCAGTAGGAGTTATAGGCAAAAATCTAAAAATTTGCATTTTTTTTTAATAATTGCACGATATCTTTTAAATGTGTATAATTTTTTAAATTTAAAATATTAGTTATTTAAATTTGTGAATCCAAAGTTGAATTATATTTTTTAGTTTTCGAAATATATCCCTTCAAAGCTGAAAAATATAAAAAATTTTAACATATTTTGAGACTGTAACTTTTTATCCTCTCTTAAATTTTCAAAAGTATTTTTTATATGCTGGGAAAACTCTCTATAAAAACTTTACATAAAACTTTTTATCAAAAATATATATTTTTATCTCTGTTTTAGAGATATTTTGAAAAATGTATCAATGTACCAAAACCAACTTACAGCGTTTATCTAATATTGACACGCCCTTTTTTGAGTCCCACCAACTTTCTTTATCGTGATTTGTTATAATTCTACCCACTACTTCACCGAATTTCAGTACCTTAGTATGAATTTTTATCGGAAAAAAGTAATTTTATGCAAGTGCCGCGCCATATGGATAATCCTTTCCACTTTTTCGTCGAACGTTGTACTGAATCTTTCTACCCCTGTTCCATTTCAATTTCACAGAGACACAGAGTTTTTGTAATAATGATACGCCCATGAGAAATCCCCATGGATACCTAGCAAACCATCACGGACATATAAACTTTCATATTCTGCAATGCATTGGAGACTAAATTCACACTCAAGGATACAACATGGATGCTGAAACACCAATATTCAAAGTAAAAAACCACTAATAGAATGGTTTAAATTCATACGTGTCGCGTACGTCACACAGTATACGACACGTCATGCTTGCTTTTTATAAATTTTCACATATTCTTTAAGTTTAAGTTCTGTTTTTATTATACAAACCAGACATCAACACTGGTTGATTCATTGTCGGGTACGTTACACAACATTTAATTGTTTTCAGTCTTTTAACCATCAGAGAGAAATTTGCTAAAACGTATTTATAAAAGTGTGAGAGGTCTTAAAGTAATAAAATAGTGTAACAGACTAATTCATAATTACTTCATTTTTTAGCAAGCATCTTTTAAACATAGTAAAATTCGTACAAATGTCGTGTATGTCACGATGGAATGCCGCTTTTACATAAATTTGTAAATTTTTTTTATAAAATAATTTCTTTTTATTCTTCTTTTCCGTAACAAGAAATTGCTCGCACCCGGAACATTTTCAATATATTCTTTAAATTCTATTATATTTCAGTAAATTCTTTGATTAAAACTAGTTTTGTAAATTTATGTGTAGCAAAATCATTTGTATAGGTATTAATTTCATGAAAAATTTATGCGAAAAAAATGTTTGCAAAAAAATATTTTTTTTTTATATATATTAAAAAATCGTAATCAACATTTGTTTAGGTATTTATTTGATATTGTTTGAGTTAGGCAGCTAGCACTTGTTATTTTTTAGAAAAGCAATTAAAACTAGCAAGGTATATCTTCGACTTGGCCGAAGTTAAAATACCCCCACGGACGATTCGCAAAGGTACAAAATCTTAAATAGCAGCTCTATTTATATGAGATTTAAAAAAATTTTACTATTTTGATGACGTCTAAAATACATTCATATCAAATTGTTTTCCTGCAAAGTAAAGACAAGCCTTTTTATAAAGTTTTCAATTAGGGGCTGTATGGGAGGTGGGCGTGTTCTTGATAAAATATACACTAATACCCAATTTCAGGTCTGTAGCTTAAATATTAGCCTATTTATACAGTTTCCAATATACATGGGTATGAACACCGTTGAACGAACACCAATGGGCGTGTTCATCGGTGGATGACGCCCATTTTTCTAACACATCTTAGTTTTATTATAAAAAGAATAAATATCTAATTTTATTTCTGTAGCTTCGACAGAAGCCTATTTATAGAGTTTTCAATTTTGGGGTTGTATAGGAGGTGGGCGTGTTCATGAATGGATAGCGCCCATTTTTTTCTCATGTCTAAATTTTTATATAAAAATAATAAATATTTAATTTCACTTTTATAGCTTCGACACAAGCCTCTATATATAGGTTTCAATAATAGGGTTGTATGGGAGGTGGGCGTGTTAGTGGGTGGATGAAGCCCATTTTTCTAACACACCTAAGTTTTGTCATAGACTTTACAAATACCGAGTTTAAGTTCTGTAGCGTAAATATTTGTTTCTTTATGGAGTTTTCATCATTGGGGTTGTATGGGAGGTAGGCGTGGTTTTCATCCGATTTAGTCCATTCTCGAACTTGATCTTAGTTTTTTTAAAAAAATATCGAATTTCAGCTCGATACCTTGAAAATTACGGCTGTAATCGTGTCCACAGACAGACGGGCAGACAGACAGACGGACAGACGGACAGACAGACGGACATGGCTAAATCAACTCAGATGGTGATGCTGAGCAAGAATATATATACTTTTCTATACCTACCACTCCTCCTTATGGGCGTTACACACGTCGTAACAAAATTAATATACCCCTTACGCAGTACGCGTGGGGGTATAAAAATTTGATTCGCCTAGTGCCTAATTCATATTTTTAAGTAACTATTTTTGGGCAATTCTGAGACCTGTATCTTTTGTTAAGTTAAAACTTTCTTTCTTACGGAAGCAACAACAAATTCACTTTCTGTTTATTAAGATTTTTATTATCATTGCAATTTTTGAATGTTATATTTTTGTTTTTATATTATTAAATTAGTTTTCAATTAACGTTTTAAGTATTTGTTTTAGAGGAACCTGAAACGATTTTTAACCATAAAACCCTAAGGAAAATTTGTTACAGACTATATTTTTAACTTGCAGTTTATTTAATCTTTTATTCAATTTGCCACAAGCATTCCTACGTTCACATATAACCAAATACATCAAGTTAAAACATAAACATACACTGATACACCCACTATCAGCTGCAATTGTAATTGCGCATGGGTTGGAGACCAGTGTTTAATCCTTACAACAACCACTTTGGGAATTCCGTTCCGGCTATAATGCATTAGATTGTTGTTGTTTTTTGTTTTTGTACAACTTGTGTGCTTCTATATGCAAGTAATTTGAGAGGTTGTTGTTGTTGTTGTTGTTCTGTGAGCATAATTAATTGCAAGTTTTTAGTGCAAGCAATTAACAAACACTTTTTCAAATAATTACAACTACACACATACACTATTATTCGAGTGCCTACTTATGTATGTTTTTGTGCAATATGGAACGAGCATGATGATTACAGTGGTGGTAGCGGTTCGCCACATTGGGGTCAACTGTTGGATCGCTGCTTGTGGCAACCATGCGTGCATGCATACTTAATAATATTTATTTATACGAGGAACACTTTTGCTGCCATTTGTGGTATTTGTTTATGTGTTTAACATTTATTTTCACATAATCTCACTCAGTTTAATATACAAAAAATTTTAAAAACGCAAATGCAAAAAAAAAACATCAATCTACTAAACTTTTTAATGAAAAAAAAAATTGGGTCTGCTCTAATGGGTCCTATTTTAATAAACCGAAAAGCGAAATTAAACAGACAAATAGAGAAAAATTCAAATAAGAAATTAAAAATGTTGAAAATTTAAAATATTGAAACAATTGAAGAGGTAGCTGCAAAAAGGGTGAGATGTGCACTTTTTGACCAAAATGGCATTATAGAAAGCACAGTCACTCCTTCATGCGCCCTCAAAATATTCAGTTAATATCTTGTAAGCTTATAAACATCAAAAACTCAAAAAACTAATTTACATTAAAATCGATGTGTGGCTTTCTTGCATGGAATGGAAGAGTTAACATACGAAAAAAGCTCGAGTTTAAAACAAAATAACAGCCAAACATATTAGAACAAAATCAAAAGTATTGTTTTCTGCTTGCATTGTCTTATTTTTCTCTCCTTACTTTGCAAGTAGCAGTTAAAAGTTTGCAGTAACATGTGATTCGGATCTTATCAAATAAAAGTGCTATTTAAATTTTAAAACTTTTGAATAAAACTAATTTGAAAAGTGATTCAATAACTATCTTCTGTCGTTGGCACATGACGCAATTCATTCGTTTGCGAACGACAGCAGCATTTGTCATTGTTATTCTTTGAAAAAAAGCACGAGCTCTTTGGAGGTTGAGACAAAGAGTCAAGAAATCAATAACACCTTACTAACGACTTGAAAAAATCTGCAAATGGGGTCTTGCTAATTGAGTCAAGTTTAATTCAAGCAAGACCCAATGGTGTTTGTTAACCCACAAGCGAGTAAATTGTCTCTCAGCATCCCTTAATATGAACGGTGTGGATTTTACCAAGACAGCAGCTCTTGACCATTTGGGCATATCCATCCAATCCAATCTTCGATGGAACGATCATATATTCGATGTGTCGAAATAAGTGTCCAAGTGCCTAGGTTTCTTAAAAAGGTGCAAGAAATACTTTAGTCCAGTTGATCTTCGTGCTATCGACACTTTATATATTAGATCTAAAAACTTTTTAACAAAAACAAAACGTACTTCAAAATCACTATAAAGTAAAAAATAAATGTATGGAGCTGAGCTGAGCTGGTCACATAGACTCAAGGATCTACACTATTGAATATTTTTGGAATACGCCGACGAACACGCCCACCTCCCATATAACACAAAAATTGACAAGTGAAAAATGAGTGTCATGTGCCCACGGATACGCCCACATCCCATACAATGAAAAAATTGAAAACTGAATAAATAAGCTTCTGTAAAACCTACAGAGATAAAATTTGGTACGTATAATTTCTATAATAAAACGAATATCTTAAAAAATGGACGTCATACGCTTATGAACACGCCTACCTCCCACACAACGCAAATAATCAAAACTACATAAATAAGCTTGTGTTTGTATTACAGAGATTAAATTTGGTACGTATGTATTCTATAATAAAACAAAGATGTTTTTGAAAAATGGGTGTCATCCACCAACGGACACGGAGAATTGAAAACTCCATAAATAAACTTATATATGTCCTACAGATATAAAATTATGTATGTATGTATTATATATCAGAACTAAGATTAGGGTATTTCATAGTCGGGCTAGACCGACTTAAGTCTTTCTTTAATTGTTTTTATCATAAATATATTAATTTTTTTGTGGTGACCTTGGCATGCAGTTTAAGTGTGTGGTTTAGCACGCTCGAAGCCCGAGTTCGATCCCCAGTCGTGGCGAAAAGTTTTTTAAAAAAAAATTTTTTCTGATCGGTCACCACCTCTCTGCAGACAATGGCAAACCTCAGAGAGTAAATAATGCCATGTAAAGCTTCTTGAGAACATGAACTTTAGCCGTTTGGAGTCGGCATTAAACATGTAGGTCCAGTTCTCGGCTAATTGTGTGGAAACATTTAATAACACACACAACACAATTGATCATAAGAAGCTCGGTTAAAGTCCTTTCAAGGGCTGACATGGCCAATTTGTTTTTTTTTTGTTTTTTTTTTTTAGTTTTGGTATAAAATACATACATACCAAATTTGATCTCTCTATAATCTATATAAACATAATCTTATTTACTGAGTTTTAAACTTTTTGGGTTGTATGGTAGGTAAGCGTTTCCGTGGGTGGATGTCGTCCATTTTTCAAAACCATCTCTGTTTTGTCATAAAAAAACATGCGTGCCAAATTTTATCTCTGTAGGTAAAACAGAGGCTTATTTATTACGTTTTCAATTTTTGGATTGTATGGGAGGTGGGCGTGTTCATTAGCGGATGACTCCCATTTTTCGAAAACATCAATGTATTGATACAAAACACATATACACCAAATTTTATTGTTTTAGGTTAATTATGAGCTTATTTATGCAGTTTTCAGTTTTTGCGTTGTATGGTAGGTAGGCGTGTCCGTGAGTGGATGTCGTTCATTCTTCAAAACCATCTCTGTTTTGTTATAAAAAACATACGTGCCAAATTTTATCTCTGTTGGTAAAACAGATGCTTATTTATTGTGTTTTCAATTTTTGAGTTGTATGGAAGATGGGCGTGTCCGTGATCATATGATGCCTATTTTTCTAAGACGTTTTTAGGCTAATACAAAACACATGCATGCCAAATTTTACTGTTGTAGGTTAATTATGAGCTGATTTATGCACTTTTCATTTTTTGCGTTGTATGGGAGGTAGGCGTGTCCGTGAGCGGATTCCAAAATTATTCAATAGTGTAGATCCGTGGGTTCATGTGACTATGTGTACCAAGTTGTATCTAATTATCGTAACTTCTTCTTCTTATCCTGTGTTTACGGACAATACACAGACGGACGGAACGAAAGGACGGACGGACATGAATAGCTCGACTCACGAGGATCAGGGTCACCTCGTGAGTCGAATATTTATACTTTTCTATACCGGACTCGCTTCGTTATATGCGTTACAACCGTTTGCACAAAGTCAATATATCCTGATCTTTCAGGTTTAGGATATAATTATTGGATTCGGTACCCAGCGGTGGCCAACGCGGTGGACGTAGAAGACCGCATCTCCGTTAGAAAGACCAGGCATTGGATAACCTAACAACGCTTGGAGTAAGTAAGTAATATGTATACAGCACTGGATTGGCTCAAATTAAGTCCAAGATGTGTAGCTACATCAAGAAGTGTAGCAATATCAAAATGATTAAATTCTTATTCCACAAAAATAACCCTTATGTCTTAAAAATTCGCATCTAAGAAGTTCAAATTTGAAATCTAGAAATTTAGAAAATTCAAATGAAAAGTAAGCCTAACTCCCATTCACAGAGTCTTCATCAGAACAGAAAATATCATAAAAAGTCCTTAAAAAAAATTAATCTGATAACTTAACAAATTATTATATAAGATTTAATTTGCAATATATACGCTTAGTTTGAAATTCAAATGAAAATCTCTCATACAAAGTTAAGTCTCTAAAATATAAAACTTTCATATGATCTTCAAAAACTAGTGTAATAACTGTACATCTCAAACATTAGGGCTGCGAAAATTCCCAAAATTAGCCACAAAAAGTGACGTCATTAAAATAATAAAACCTAAATATCTTCGTGTCTACTTCAACACGGTAGTTAATTTCAAGTCGAAGAAAATTCCTTATTCGTTTTTAATAAAAATGCTTGATTTTTCGAACGTATTGAACTTTAATAAGTACTCACGATAGGAGATCTGAACAAATCTTACGTTAATACATATTATATTAAAGAAAATTAAGAAAGAAATTTTCGAAATTGAACATTTTAACAACAACAATAGTTTTTAGCGAAATTAAAAACCATGTGTTGAGATTTTTTCACTCCTTAATTAAAAACAACATATATGGATAAAGAACCTCAAAGAATAAGATTAAAAAACAATTTAACGGATATTTATTTAATGTTTCAAACAAAAAAAAATTAAAGCAAACCAATGTAGAATGTCCGAGTTATTCACGTTACAGCTTTAATTCCAACTACAATAATATCGATCCTGTTAAATGACTACAACTTGTCTAACTAGAAGTTTAAACTGCTGTTTAATACATTAAGAGTATTATTTAAGGTCATATAAGAATACATATATTCAATTCTACTTATTCACTAAGACTAAGATGCATTCAATATTAAATGTATTAATGTAGACGTGCCACAAATTAAATGTGTACCCTAAATACCGCACTGGTATGAAGTAATCAGTGTTATCAGCATTAATTAAAACATTCTTTTACTTGACCTTCATTTTGCCAAACATTCTAATGATTGCTTCCGGTCTTGAACATAAGCATTTAAGTTTTTCTTTCTTCGCTATGTTTCTTAAAGCTCATAATATTTAATGGTTTCTGAAACCTTTTCTTTTTGTTGGGATTCTTTTGCATTTACTCTTTATCTACTGCATATATATTGCCTTCCTTGTTATGCCGGCTTAATTTTTACTTTCGTTGCTCTTGCTACTCGTTTTAACTTTATTGTTTTTATGCGAAAACTTAAATAGAAAAATTCTTAATATATCCTAATTGGGATAAATTTGACATTTGAGGTGTAATGGCTGTATTCTCTTCTCACTTCCTCTTCTACTCACAATGCTACTTAAGTGATGTGGCTCTGTTGTACCAGCATCTAGCATCTGTTTATCCAACAGTTCCAATCATAATGCTACTGATTAAGCATCTAACTAAGTCCTGTTGTATTGCAGCTTAGTTAAACTTTTTCTTGTTAAACATTTTTATGGGGTTTGTTCTGTTACGTTGAATTTTTTCGGTTTTTTTCTTATCGTGACTTCTTAACTTTTTAAGGACTTTTTGGTATCCTTCGCTATGTTTGTTTTTTTTTTAATGTTTCGCTGACGTGGGCTTGCAAGAAGTTTGTTAAAATGTTAAATTGTTGGTGGAAAAGTTACGAATGGGCAGGTCGATTAGATAAGGAAGTGAAGAGATTCCAAAGTTAAGGGTTGTTGGCATTGGGAAAAGTTTAAACCAGTTGGCAGCAGTAACAATGTAATTATTAAATTTATATTATTAAAAATAATATTTTTCTTGGAAAAAAATTAACATTATTTTCGTAAAACAAATTTGACGGTTTAATATTTTCAGCAAATGAATATGAAAATGAGATAATTAAAGCTTACTAGCTTTCGGGGTGGAAAGAATTGACAATTTTGGAGAAAAATTTTGTATTAACAGTGCAATAAATCCGAATTAGAATCTTAATATTACTGTACTTTTTTATATCTTGGTTTTTTCACTTAACTTTGATTTTTGTTAGATATGTTTAATATATTCTTACTTGCGATAAAAATGTTGGTCCTTTGTGTAACCTTGCTACCAAATTGCGGACATTGTAAAATCATATAAAATCAAAATACTTGTTTATGACTTATACTTATACATCTTACACTTGTGACTTTTTCGAAGAAGATCTCGAGAAGAAAAACATACAAACATAAAAAACAGAAATTAATGTATGTGTGTTTCTACAACTTTAAGCTTCTTTCTTTGCTTCAAAATTTTCTTTATTATTTCTTTGAAATAACAAAAAACAAATCACTATCAGAGATTGAATGAAAAAAGTTCTGTACAGACCAGTTCAAGTTTACTCTAGAAAAGTTTCAAGGGAGCAAAAAAAATTGTTACTTATGAAAATTCCATACACTTCTTGGGTAATCTAACAAGTATGCATATACTTAACTTTGCGTATGACAGGTCATTACTTTTTACGGACCTCTCCCATAAACAAAAGCTATCTACGCCACTGCCTATGACAAATAAAACAAGTAAGTAAACTCCAAAGTCGGTCTAGCCCAACTATCAGTACTTGGGCGACATAATCTCAGAATCCCATCCATCGCATATTTAAATGTTCGACGGTTTATAATGTATCGTTAATTTATCTTAGAAACAACATATAAGACAACAACGTATTTTTCAATAAACTTGAAATGCATTTTTATTTTGTGATAATTTGGTTTTTCAACTTAACGAAATTGGTTTTGGTATTTTTATCCCTAAACAAATAGAAAATAATTTCGATAATTTACTTGCCATGCTAACCAAAATTAAATAATTTTTGAATGCGAAGTCAAAGACAAAAATATATAATAAGAGAAGAGAGAGAAAAATACCATTTTTAGGCAACCGCGTATTTATTTTTCTTTATTTTGGCAAAATTTAATTTTTTTGCAAATGAACGAATTTCGCCTTCAGCGATCATGGCGGCTTGGGTTCGACGACCGACACTAATTTTTGCAGCATAGTTTCTAGTATTTTATTTGATTTTTTATTAATTTTAATTATTGTTTATATTTTTCAAATTATTTTATTACTGTTTTCTAAGTATTCGGCAAAAGTTGAACAATTGAATTCGACGGCTTGGATGGGAAACCCACGGTCAACACTTTTTTTAAGCATTTTGTTATTATTTTTTATCAATGTTTATCCTAGTTGTTATTTTTCAAATTATTTTCTTATTGGATTTTATGAATAAAAAGCTTCATTGCATCAACAAAAATCTAAAAAAAGTTTTAAATCTTCTTAAAAACATAACAAAAGCATCGAAATATTTGAAAAATAAGTAATATAATAATTGTATTAATTAATATTAATTATAAATTACTATTATACAAATCATCAAAATATTTTAAAAATAAGAAATATAATAATTATATTAATTAATATTAATTATTATTATACAAAAACATCGAAATATTTGAAAAATAAGTAGTATAATATTTTTTTTGTTGATCCAATGAAGCTTTTTATTCATAAAAATAAACAGAAAAGATAAGAAAATTAATTGTAAAATGAAAACAATGATTCAAATTGATAAAAATATTAAATAATTGCTAAAACAAATAATTGTCGGTCGAGGGATTCAAATCCTCGCCACCACAAACGGACATAATTCCGTTAAAAAAATAGTTAACCACACTTTAGGGTTAACTATAATAGCCACATGCTGGCAGACTGAATTGACAAAATGAAAGCGAGCTCATATGAATATATATGCATACCTATAATTGGAATTGCCACAGTTTTGTTAAGTTTCGTTGACTTTGATTGGCTTATTGGAGAGCGATTCAAATCGCTCACAGCATAGGCAAGTGTCAAAAAAAAATTGAAAACAAAAAATTCATACAGTTCGATCAAAGCAACAAGGGCTGTGTTTATTAATTTTTTTTTTTTTATATCATTTTATATATGTATACTTTTTTCAAAAAAACTGACAAATAAACACAGACAAAACAAAATAATTTTGTGACACTTCTCAAAGCCAACGTCGGGCTATTATTAGTATTCTTCGATATTGACAACAGCCGACTGGCTTTCCGTTCAGTTTTTGACATAAGCGTATGCCAGTATGTGGCTATTAAAGTTAGCCCTTTAATCAGTACACTGAGGGAAATATGTGTTAAAATTAAATAAAATTGTGTTCATTTTAAACGAATTTGTTTTTGAAATAGAGCTTGAAACAAATTCATTTAAATTAAACACAAATGTTCTTAAAGTTTAATTTAAAACAAGGGTTTTTGTTTTTAAAACAATGTTTTTAAATAAGAAAACAAATTTAAAACAAAAATTTTTAAATTTAAAACAAATGTTTTAAAGCATAATTTTTTCGATGCCATTTTTTAATTTTTTCCGAGTTTTTGATGACAGATTCGTAATGAGCGACCCTTGGGACCCTCCGAATACCGAATCTCAACTCCTTTTAATGAAAATTGTATTTTAAATATTTCAATATTGAAAAACTGAATTAGTTTTAATTTTATTTTATGTTCGATATTTTTCAAACCAATGAAAATTCAAAATTCAAAAAATGTCAAAGAAAGTTTCAAAGAAATAATGAATGAAAAAAAATAGAAAGGAGTGTATAGTTGAAATTTAAACACAATTGTTTTAAATTTTGTTTTGTAGAAACGCAAAGGCGTTAAATTTATATGTTAAAAATTTTTGTTTAATTTTAAAGTATGTTTTTTTTCTCAGTGTACTACACTTCGGCTAAACATCTAGGCTATATAGTTTTTATTAAAAAAACTAAACGAGAAATATATCAAACCGGTAGTGTTCAGCGACAAGAAAGAATCTAAAAACTTCATTGATAAAGAACAGAGTGTGGTGTTGGCTATTTCAGCTGTTTTAAACAAGCAGCAGCTTCACTATTTGTTTGGTAAAGCTCAAAAAATACATTTCATCGAAATCGTTATTTATTTTTGTTTAAATATCAATATATTCTTTAAATAAAAAGAGCAAAATTTGTGTATATATTTTTTGTCTATGAAGAAATATCACAAACCTCTGAGGCGTCGAGACAAACCCGAGCTGCATGAAAAAAGAAGACGGAACATGGGCTAGTGAATGGGATCAGTGAAGAATCTCTAAATATATAAGTAGAAACTCACTTCCTAGGCTGTTCAAAGAAAGGGAATGTTCCAACACAAGAAGAGCATCTACCCGCTGTTGACAACTTCTTAGACATTATTACAAAATTGAAGCTAAAATGGTCAATAGAAAGCTTCAAACTGAACAGGACCAGACGGTATAGTCCCAATCGAAATTCAAAAAACTTACGACATCATCAACCAATGGGTTTTGATGATCTACCAAAGCTGTCTTGAACTGACTCACATCCCAAAACGCTGGAGATACGTGAAGGTAGTCTTCATACCTAAGGCAGGAAAGAGCTCACATATTTCCCCAAAAGACCCTAGACCAATCAGTCTCTCATGTTTCCTTGTTAAAACTTTTGAGAGATTAAAAGATATCCAGTTGAGACTTAAAAAAGAAGTAAACCCACTTTCGCCAGCGCCACATTCTTACGCTAAAGGAAAATTCGTGGAAACAGCTATCCACCTGCGCTGATAGCAGAAAGCAAATGCTAGAAGACAGACTAATAAGTGTAAATCCCGGAACAGCATCCACGCTAAGATATGTATCAAGGGGAAGTTCTCACGTCTCTCCTCTGGAACCTACTGGCAAATGAAATACTGGTTATGCTAGAGAGAGGGTGGTACAGGGTGATAGCCTATGCTGACGACATTGTTAGTGTCACCACAGGCAAGTATATATCTACTCTTAGGGATATTATGCAAAATTGTTTGAACACCCTCGCCAATTGGGTTTCCAGCTGTGGACTCAGCATTAACCCAGAACAAACTGTGTTTAGTGATATTTACTTGACAACACAACTTAACCACAAACAGTCCTTCAAAAGTTGGGAATACAAGGCTAAATTTCTAGGATCAAGCAAAAACCTGGGTCTCATCTTAGATAGGAAACTAAACCGGAAACCCAACCTGCTCGAGAGAGCTAAAAAAGTCAATATAGCTATATTCATACAAAAAAGCAGTGGGTAACACACTGGCTCTATACAGCTGTTATAATTCCAATATTGTTATATGGTGCTTTAGTCTGGTGGTCTGGACTGAACAAACAAATACACCTCAATATACTTCGCACAGTTCAAAGATCAGCAGAGCTGTGCGTTAGCGGAGCACTGAGAACCAGTCCTACGGACGCACTCGACACAATGTTTCCACTTACTCCACGTTTGGAAGCCACCACTCAATGGAGAGGAGATACAATAGGACACTCTAGCATTAGGAAACTCTTTCCTCCAATACCCGAAACACTAGACTACATCCCGCAAAGATTTTTCTTCCACAAAAAGTTTGATGCATCTATTCCCTCCAGAAAAGAATTGGATATTGGAAGCTCTCCGCTTAGCAATGCAATTGAAATCCGCACTGATATATCAAAATTGTATAGCAAAAAGGGGAGAAGTCTACTCTGAATCACTAAACATTAATCTTGCCTTAAGGCTACCTAACCACTGTAGTGTCTTTCAAACGGAAGTTATTGCTATACTTGAAGCTGTGACTTGGCTTCAGTTGAATGAAATATCAGCAAAGGATATTTGTTTTCTATCTAATAGTCAAGCCGCTTTGAAAGCCCTGTTCAAATAAATTCAAAAACAGTCCTAAGCTGTCACAGATCTCTAAATGAAATGGCAGAACAGCTAAAAATCTTCCTATGCTTGATCCCCGGACATAGAGACTTTTCAGGAAACTGCAAAGCAGATGAAGTAGCTCGAACTGCAACTACAAATACTTTATCGAGAGAAAAGGAAATAATTGATATACCTCTTAAACTGTAGTCTTATCTGTAGAGGAAATTTATGAAGTTATGTTAAAAATAAAAGTTTTTATTAAAGCTGATAATGATGGCATATCGTCTTACTTACTTACTTACTTAGGTGGCCATGACAACCCGTTGACGGGTTATGGCCGACTTCATCAGCTCTCGCCAGGCGTCTGTGCTTAGCGTGCGCCGTCTCCAATCTCTTTCACCAAGCGCGGTAAGGGCTTCCTCGGCCTGGTCAATCCATCGGAGGCATGGTCTTCCTGTGCGTCGTCGACCCTCGGCTTTCACCTCAAACACCTTTTTCGCTGGAGCTTCTTCATCCATACGAAAGACATGACCCAGCCAACGTAGTCGCTGAATTGTTATACGCTGGACTAAGTCAATGTCGTCATAGATCTCGTACAGTTCGTGGTTCATTCAAATGCAATAGTCGTCGCCAACTCGAACAGGACCAAAGATTTTGCGAAGAACTTTCCTCTCTAACACCCCAAGAGCGGCTGCATCTGTTTGCGATACCACCCATGCCTCAGCACCATAGAGAAGCACTGGTATGATGAGCGTCTTGCAGAGTGTTAGTTTTGTCGATCGAGAGAGGGCTAATATTAGCAAATGTTGTTCTTCGCTTTATCTCCAGGCTGACACTGTTGTTGCTGTTTACGGCGGAGCCAAGGTATGTAAACTCCTTGACAACTTCAAAGTTATATTTGCCTGCGGTAACATGGGAGCCTAGACGCTGCGCTACCCTATTTGCAGATAGCATATACTTTGTTTTGACTTTTTTCACCGTCAAACCCACTTTGGCTGATTCCTTTTCGATAGCGGCGAAAGCAGCAGTTATATCTCTCTTGGTTCTGCCGATAATATCGATACCATCAGCATACGCAAGAAACTGGACACCTTTGTAGAAAATGGTAGCATTTCGATGTACACTTGCCTTTCGTAGGATCCCCTCCATGATGAAATTAAAGAGATCTCATGATAGCGGGTCGCCTTGTTTGAAACCTCGTTCGGTATTAAAGGTTTCGGAGAGGTTAATTCCTACCTTGACGGAGCTGCATGTATTGCTCAACGTTATCTTACAGAGTCTTATCAACTTTGCAAGTATACCGAACTCAGACATTGTTGCCGTCAGGCAATCCCGTATCGGGCTATCGAACGCAGCTTTGTTATCAACAAAGAGATGATGGGTGTCAATTTGGTTTTCGTGGGTTTTCTCCAGGATTTGGCATAGTGTAAAAATCTGGTCTATGGTGGACTTGCCAGGACGAAAGCCACACTGAAAAGGTCCAATCAGTGTTTTGATATGCGGCTTCAATCTTTCACACAATACGCTCCAAAGAATCTTGTATGCGATGGAAATAAGACTGATACCTCGGTAGTTGGCGCAGAGTCTCCTTTCTTAAGAATAGAACAAAGTACACTGAGAGAATCGTTGAGCACGCTTTACGCTAGCCATATTTTGCTGATGAATTGATGCATGCACCTTATCAATTCACCTCCGCAGGTTTTAAACAATTCTGCAGCCTGGCCGTCAGCTCCTTTGTTGCTTTGTTGTTTTTGAGTCGCTGGGTAGCAACTTTAACCTCGTCATGGCTAGGTAGTGGAATTTCCACTCCATCATCGTCGATTGGTGGTGTCAGACTGCATTCTCCAAGAGCGGAATTTTTGGTTTCGTCGTCTGCAAGCAGATTGGACAAATGCTGTCTCCATAATTTCAATGCGCACTGCGTATTTGTAACCAGATCACCACACTCAGAAAAAAGCTTATCGGAATATGATAAAAAAGGCATCATATTTAGAGAAAAATGGTATAGACTTTGCTCCAGAGAATGCTATTCTCTAATTTCGATACTAAAAATTCTCGTATATCGAGAAAAAAAAAATAAAAAAAATATCGTTTTTTAAGAAAAAACTTTTTATTTTTGAGAAAAGATTTGTTTTTATTGAAGAAAATACTTCTCTTAGTGAATTTTTTATCAAAATCTAAGAAAAGTTTTTCATTTTCAATAAATTTTTCTCTATAAATGAGAAATTTTTGTGCAAGAAAAATACTTATCATTATTAGAGACATTGAAATATTTCCATTTCCTAGAAGTAAAGAAATATTTCTTCGAAAATGTGAAAATTTATTCTAATTTAAGAAAATTTTATTTGAAAAAGAGAAAATTTCTATATCGAAAATAGAGAAATTTTTTACCGGAGCAAGGTATGTGTTTTTTTTTCAGTGCATTCTCATCTCTACAAGTGTATGCTCCGGGCTTGAAACCTTGGGTTAGACGCTTAACCTGCTGGTAGAATTTTCAAGCATTCTTCTTGCCCTGGCACACCTCAATTTTTTGTCGCTCACGCTTTTCTTGCTCTCTTTTTTTTACGTCTGAAAAGGTATCTCTCTTCCTGCCTCTTATCGCGATAGTTTTCGTGCATGGCTTGCTTTGAAGCTGACTGCAGCGTCTTTTTATATGCGGCGTATTTTGCTGCTGTCGCGTCTCGACACTCCTGGTCATACCATTCGATGAGAGGTTGCGGGCGCCGAAAACCAATGACTTCCTCAGCAGCAGTGCGCATATAGTGGGATGTATGTGCCCAAAGTCCGCCAGCGTCGTCGAGGCAAGAGTAAGGTTGGTGGAGCTTAACCGAGAGTTGAGCGGAGTATGCCTCGGCGGTCCATTGTGATAGCAGCTTATTGATATCAAGCTTTTGTTGCATATCTGAGTACATATTCTTCGCCTTGCACAATCGCATGAGGACCTTGGCTGCAACAAGATAATGAAAGAATTGTTTTCGTATCTAATTTTGAGTTTCAAAATATATATAGTTTTTTCCCCCATTTCGTTGAATATTTCTTATTACATCAGTTTTTAAGTTTTATTTTTTAAGTAGTCTGTAAGGATATTGCAAACCAAAGACGATGAATAAATAAATAAAAAAAATTAATAAAATAAATAACCATGTAAACTACTTACAAATGAGCTATCTTTGAAAAGAAAAATCTTGAGTTTTTCTACGGGAAGCACAAGCAACACGGCGCGTCAGGTTAAACTAGAAACTAGAAACGCACCAACTCTAACTAGAAACGCTCGAAAGAACTAATTTCGCTTAGAAGGTATCAAATAAATATTGTTATCGGTGTCTTAACAGGGCACTGCTTAATTGCGCTCGAAAATTAATACCTCCATAACGATTTCTCCAGAAGCGCAGAGATAAGGATAAGGAAGAATCCATAACTCATCTTCTCTGTACATGCCCAGCGCTAGCTAAAAGCCGTCACCTTTTTCTGGGTAACTGGTTTTATAGTAACCTAGACGGTTTCTCAAAATCTTCGGTCTACAGTTTGCTAAGCTTTATTAATAGCTACAACTGCTTCAAATAAAGTAGGTCAATAATTAACCCCCTGGTACCACAACGAGCCTAATTGACCTATGTGTGTCTTATGTGTAACCTAACCTAATTTACATAAAACGAGAGTTGTGCAAATTTCTTATCAAATGCATTAATTTTATGGAATATGTTCTGGTTTTCACAACCAAAGTAAAAGTTGAAGCATTTTTTACAACATATCAGAGTATATATCAACTAAAACATATTTTCGTGGGAAACTGTTATATATTAAGTTAACCGAAACTTGCCACAATCATTCATTTTTACTGTTAGCAAAAACAAGTATTGCAAAAAAACATATTTCGAAATAAGCGACATCGACCAATAAAACGTTCGTTGTTGCGTGATACCAATACCATTGATACACTGCCGCCCTGCCACTTTCAAGAAATTCACGAAAGTTCTACAAAAGAAGCAAAAACATCACCGACTTTATTCAACTTCTTTGCCATACTTTTCCGAACCAATACACAGTAAATGCAGCACATCGAGAAGTATGATGGCCTTGAAAATGCACTACCTCAATCATGAAGCTGCAGCTGCTTGGTGACTTTGAGCACACTTAGCGTTATACAATCGTTACCTGCCACTCTTCATTTTATTGGTAAGGCATCGAATGAGTCGTATCCCAATCAGCCATTTAGAAATAGTGCTTGGATTAAGCTTACATGCAATACAAAAAGCAAGCCTTATCCAAGCAGGCTTGGAAAACAGTTGCCTAAGTAATAAATTTCCAAGTTGCTTTGTATAACTTATGCTTAAAACACAAAAAGCAAGTGATGAACAATAATACATGGAGAGGCATGCATTAAGTAAGTGTTTTGCAATCATACTTAGAAAACGCTGACAACGGTAATAGTTTTGCAACTGTTCAAAGTTGTGATGCTCTCATATATATATACAAATTATTTTATTTTCATTTGTTTGCTCGGCAGCCATAAGGCTAACGGCACGGTGATAGAGTGTCCGACTCATATGCGATGGATCTCTGGTCATGGCAAACACAAACACTTTTGATGGCATGCAATTTAAAAAACGAAAATAAAAATTAAATAAAAATAGAAATGTTCCGGTTGGGAATTGGACCTTGGATGTCCGAACCACAATTGGCTTACCAACTCAGCCGCGGAATAAACATTTTTCGCTAGTGCTAATTGATTTGTTGAATGCAGTACACTTGGAAAAAGCTTATTAAAACACTTATATGCAATTGTAAAAACAACACTTGGATTAAGCTTGAAGTAAGAAATATTATTCCAAGAGTTCACTTTCGTTTATCCTATAATTAGATGAAGCGATGAATAGTTAATGAAAGCGTTATCCAAGTTTGAGGCTTCATTTGTAAGCTTGTTCAAAGGTTATTCCAAGCTTATTTGGCTGATTGGGATGCGTCCAATAATGCCTTTCTTATAGTGCTTATTTTCACCCTATACAGGAACCCATAAAATGTACTGTAAACTGTATTCCTGTTCTCTACTGACTGTTGGTTGTTTTTTCTAGTTATTCGTTGTATTTCTTCCATGCTATCGGTTTTTACTGCTTCCAAACAATTTGATTTGATTCCATTAAAAGAAAAAAAAAAGTTGCTCAAGTGATTTCCGGATGCGATCAATTCGCAGATTGCATGCTTCAGAATGTCAAGAATACGACAGCAACAACAACGACGATGACAACGTCGACTACGTATGCGGTAGTGTCGTTCGGTATGAACGACATCAACGACTTGACTAAAGTTGACGTTTGCGACAGCGTTGATGATTTCATAACCTATAAAGAGTATTTTTCTTACTTTCTTGCTTCCCCACCCACACTCTAAATTGCACATGATAGCTGCAACTTAAGCAATCAAAAACCACACTCACACCTATAAGCAGACAGACAGACAGACAACACACCTTTGTCAAACATACAACACCAACACACACGCACACATTTACTCTACTGTGTGCTTAATGCAATCACTGCAAGAAAAGTTTCTAGTGTTGGTAAAGATTTTTAGCAAGAAATGAAAATTTCTTTGAGTGATTCAAGCACTGAATATTTGTGTGTAAAGAAGAAAAAGAAAAAACATTCAAATAAAAAGTTGCATACTTTTGAGTGCTGATGCATGTCATCAACGAGACAAAGTTTAAAAGTTGTTCCTTGCTTGATTTTGTGGGTGTATGACTGTGTATGACTGTGTGTATTTGACAAAAAGTTATGCCTTCATTTTGCACACCTGAAGATACTGTGTAATGAGTGTTGTAAGTAGTTGCAAGCCACTCCTGTCCTCAACTGCATTCCGTGGTTTTTACATTTTTAGACATTTGTTCTTATTTTTCTTTTAATATAGTTTGGAATTTAACATTTATGATATGACAAGATGTTCACAATTTTTACCAAATTTTAGATACATGTTTTAATTTTCGTGACAATGTAACAAAAATAACATTATTTCAATGGTAAGGCTACAATAACTTATTATACAGATTGTCCAGAACATTAATGCATTCCTTCTAGGAGGTGACTGGGGAGGTCGAATTGAGCAAAAACCGGTATGGTAGCAGGTGTGTCCATTTTCATCCCTCTAGGAGTTACAAGCTAAATTTTTATTTTGCCACCTTTTACTTCGTTATTGCCTTTATAATCAAAACTAACAAGCATAGAACAAATCTTATGAATGAATTTTACACACTAGTCGATTTTTGAGGTATAAGTTTAAAATTAATTTTTATACCCTTAACCTGAAAGGTGAGGGTATATTAACTTTGTGCAAACGTTTGTAACGCATAGAACGAAGCGAGTTCTGTATAGAAAAGTATATATATTCTTGATCAGCGTTACCACGTGAGTCGAGCTATCTATGTCCGTCCGTCCGTCCGTCTGTCCGTCCGTCTGTGTGTTGTCCGTAAACACAGGATAAGAAGAGGGAGTCGAAATAATTAAATGAAACTTGGTAGACATGGTCACATGCACCCAAGGATTTGCACAATTGAATATTTTTGGAATCCGCCCACGGACACGCCTACCTCTCATACAACGCAAAAATTTAAAACTGCATAACTCAGCTCATAATAAGCCTACAAAAATAAAATTTGGTATTTATGTGTTTTATCTCAATACAAAGATGTCTTTGAAAAATATGAGTCATCCGCTAATGAACACGCCCACCTCCCATACAACCCAAAAATTAAAAACGCAATAAATAAGCCTCTGTTTAATCTACAGAGATAAAATTTGTCACATATTTTTTTTATGACAAAACAAAGATGGTTTTGAAAAATGGACATCATCCGCCAACGAACACGCCTACCTTCCACACAAACCAAAAAGTTTAAAACTTAATAAATAAGGTTGTGTTTGTCAAAGAGAAATTAAATTTGGTATGTATGTATTTTATACCAAAACTAAGGTGTGTTCAAAAATTGGGAGTCATCCGCCCATGGAGACGCCCATTTACAATATAAACTTTTTTGTTTTTGAAAAGTAGGTTTAGGATATTTCATAGTCGGCCTAGACCGACTTTAGACTTTCTTTACTTGTTTAAAAATTAAAATTTGTAATCCAAGGCCTATTTTCTAAGAAATTTTTAGAATTAACCAGTTTTTTCTGATAGTAAAATTTATTTGAAATTCAATTACCGTTACTATGATGCAAAATTAAAAGTCATAGCACCAAAACTGTGACCAGTTTTTTCCAGTTTTTTCTGCTAGTAAAATTTATTTGAAATTCAATTACCGTTACTATGATGCAAAATTAAAAGTCATAGCACCAAAACTGATAACTTTTAAAGTACACTGAAAGCAGCACTGACTGCAAACATAATAATATTTTATTCTGAATAATGACAAGCTTCAATAGCATCAGTTTAAAAAATTTCTTGGTTTTTCATTTCGAATGATATGAACAAAGTGCAATGTAGATTGTTCGGGAAGCTTTATTTCAACATAGCATTCGACGGAGTATTAACCAAAACAATACATTATTAACCAAGACAATAAATTTATGTCAAAAACTGAAGGTGTTCAATAGGCCGGATCATTTTTATATGGATATAAAAAATTTCAACCGGTTGGGGTCTCAAAAATTAGAGGAACTCATTAAAATGATTTCTGCATATTTTTTTTTCAAATCGGAGAAAAACCGCCGAAGCAATTATGATTCTCCTGAAGGTCCTTTTTGGTAAAAAAACATGTTTTTTGCTTGTAACTTTTTATTTTTCACAGAATGCATACCCACATTTTCTTAAAAGTTAAATTTCTTACTCATACTAACATTTTGACATAAAAAAATTTTTAAAATTTTGTTTTTATACCCCCACGCGTACTGCGTAAGGGGTATATTAATTTTGTCACGACGTGTGTAACACCCAAAAGGAGGCGTGGTAGGTATGGAAAAGTATATATATTCTTGCTCAGCATCACCACCTGAGTTGATTTAGCCATGTCCGTCTGTCTGTCCGTCTGTCCGTCTGTCCGTCTGTCTGTCTGTGGACACGATTACAGCCGTAATTTTGAAGCTATCGTAATGAAATTCGATATTTAAGCTTTTTTTTAAAACTAAGGTCAAGTTCGAGAATGGGCTAAATCGGATGAAAACCACGCCTACCTCCCATACAACCCCAAAATTGAAAACTCTACAAAGAAGCTAATATGAAAGCTACAATACTGACATTTAATATATGTGTATTCTTTGTCAAAGCTGATATGTCTTAGAAAAATGGGCGTCATTCACCCACTAACACGCCCACCTCCCATACAACCCCAAAATTGAAAAATCTATAAAGAGGCTAATATTAAAGTTACAAGACGGAAACTCGGTAATTGTGTATTCAATGTCAAAACTGAGGTGTGTTAGAAAAATGGGCGTCATCCACTCATTAACACGCCCACCTCCCATACAACCTCAAAATTTAACAATCTATAAAGAGGCTATTAAAGTCACAAGATGGAAACTCGGTATTTGTGTATTTAATGTCAAAACTGAGGTGTGTTATAAAAATGGGCTTTCTCCACCCATTAACACGCCCACCTCCCATACAACCCCAAAATTGAAAAATCTATAAAGAGGCTAATATGAAAGTTACAAGACAGAACCTCGGTTTTTGTGTATTTTATGTCGAAACTGAGGTATGCTAGAAAAATGGGCGTCATACACAATCTAACACGCCCACCTCCCATAAAACCCCAAAATTTAAAAATTTATAAAAAGGCTTATATTTAAGCTGCAGGAAAACAATTTGATATGTATGTATTTTAGACCAGTGGTCATCAACGCACGGTTCAAGCAACAACAAAGAGAGCTTTCCGAGTGCAGAGCTTTACACTGAAACAAGAAGTTTTCAAAAGCTCTCGCACCATTTGGTTGAAGCAAATATTGTCGCGTGTTTGATTAACATTATAATGTTGTGTTTTTGTTTTTATGTTTGTTTGTTTCTATTAAAATATCATGTTAATTAATAGAATAGATGTTAAAACATAGAAAAGAGCAAAAGGGATATAAAATATTGTAAAAGTTAATGAAAATAATGTTTTAAGAAGTTCCACGAAAAATAATATCATACATTGTAATTGACAGTAAAAATTGTATTGCAAATAAAAATTGTAAGCACCATCTTTCCTGAAACTTTGCAAAATATTTATATTCATCAACAAACCATCGAGCGACAACCTTACCACATGAACGCTCAAAACAAACTGACTAAAAATTTAAAGCACAGCAGAAAAAACAAACTTTTACGCAGTGTAGTTGACAGCGAGCCGAATGCTACTTCGTGTTCAAAAGCTTAAAAACACACGACGCCCGCGGGCTATGGGAAAACATAAGTTGATGACCACTGTTTTAGACACATAAAAATAATAATATCTCTCAAAAGCTCATACAAAAAGCTCTTCAATTTAAGATTCTTCCACCCTTAAGAATCGGCCGTGGGGGTATTTTTACTTCGACCAAGTCGAAGATATACCTTACTAGTTTTTCTTCAAAAGAGTAGAGCTGGGCGCTTAAGCAAAGGAAATACGATATCGACTTCTCCACTTCCTCATCTTGGCAGCTCTTACAAAAGTCAATCGAATGATCTTCAATTATGTCGGTATGCCTTTCTATAAACAGAGTTTTGACTGTAACGCAGATTATCATTGAACCTTAGCCATTCTGTAGCCATGAAAAACTTTCAATAAAAAAAGCAAACGACTTTAACACCACTATAAAGAAAAAGCATTTCAAAATTCCTTTTCCCGTTCATTTCATGTTCAAACTTGATTGCACCATGATACAAAAAAACAGTCTTTGGCAAAATAATACGAATTTTTGATACTATGGCTAGATACTTAGTAAAAGCCTAGCTGGGTTTCACGAGTTTGGCGACCTTTTTTTATGGCCCCGCTCATATTGTGATCCTTAGTGATTTCGCTTCCCATCGCTAAAAATGCTTCTATCACTTTTTGGTCAACAGCTCCGTCATAGTTGCAGATATCAGTTGTACTATCTTTGGCAAAGATATGGGTAACAGTCTAATAGTCATATAAAAAACAAAACATACTGATGAAAATATTTTTTTCAACACTTTTTTGAAAAATTGGAAAAAATTGTTTGCTGTTTTTGCAAAACTCCTATAAGGAAATCCTAATTTTTCCCACACCATGTTCAACAACATTATAGCCGGAGGAAAATTGAAAAAATCTTGTGAACATACTTATGTGATCTGAACACTTCAACAGTACTTGAGAAAAGATAGAAATATCATGTTTTTTATTTAAAATATACATAAGTGATAAATGATGATAACTCTGTGCGACAGTCCAAAACCCCTGAGAAATAATGTATTTTTCTGCTAGGTCTTATCGAGTTAATGAATTTTCAAACTTGCAATTTGCCGGGAAGTCCTTAAACTCCAGACTTACGGTAAAAAAATCGGTTTTGCCCACATTTGTCCAATTTTTGGCCTATTATCGATTTGATTTTCGATTTGCTATATATACAAATATTCATTTGTCACCTTTGAAAAAACAGTTACCTTTATTGAAAAGTCTTAACAATAATATAAGCTGCGTTCGATTCACCAGCCTGGTTGAGGATAGCGGAAGTCAACTACCAATTGAGCTGAGTAAAGTTGCATTGCCAAGTTCTTATTTTTTAGTTGGTTTGTGTACAGGATAGGGTAAAATCTCATAGATTCTGCCAATATGTGATGTGAGCACAAAAACAAAATTAAATGCCTTCAAGCAGTCAACTGTGTTAGTTTCAAAATATTTCAAAATATCTTCTTATTTCGATTGATTTATTGGCAGGTAAAAAATTTTAATTTATTTATTGGTGTGGTCTGTCATAACAGAGTTGCCAACAATTGAGCAAATAATAGCAAAATGTGTTTTTTTTTTGTTTTTCTACGTTTTTTTTCTCATAAGCGATTTGGGCACTGGCGAATCGAACGCAGCTATTATTGTCTATTATATTATTGTCAAAAAGTTATACAGTTACATATAAAGTTTTGGCAATCAAACCAAAGAATTATTGAAGTGAAACTTCTTTGGCGGCGAGTGAAATTTCAAGGTCTGTTATTTGTGACGCTAGGCTAACGTTTTGAATTCATATGAAAATTTTCAAAAAATTATCGTCGCTACCGGAAAATGAACCCGAACTTTGTACTAAGCATACCTCAAAAGTCGGAAGCTCTACCACTATGCCACGTAGGCACATGATAAACATGCAAACAAAATGCAATTATTATTGAACGGGTTTTGGTCCATGCCTTGTGTATCACAGACACACACCATGTCTCAAGAACGCGTTTTGATCCGTACCATTTGATTCTCATCCTAAGAGTATGCACGGAAATTTTATTTCTTTATGCTTGAAATGCTGTACATTACATTAAAGAAAAAGCAACAGACTAACAGATACATCATTTTATTGCTGCAATATAACAACTGTCATAAACGTTTTAATAATATTAATGAAATTATAATTTTATTACAACACTTATTGCATATTTTTTTTTTTTTTAATATCGAATCCTAGCTTATAGCTTAGTTTGAAAGAGCATATCATAACGTTGGTTGTTATAAAAAACTTGACAGATGATTGACAACATGCATGATTGACGTTTAATAATGAAGACTGCTGAATCGTTTTTGCCATGCCAAAAATGTCCCGAAGCTAAGAAAAGTAAGTCCTTAAACAGGAGCAGAGCACGTTCGTGAATACAGCCGCAGCTGGGTCTGCAACTACTGATGAAGGTGTAGTGATTGCAACATCGGCTGAATTCCAAAATTCATTTTTAAGAAGCATCAGTGTGTTTTTCTTTGGTTTGGTGCATAAAAGATCCACTAAAATTGATCAACTAAAACGTGCTTAATAATAACAATCCAGTTACGCAGTTTTGGTGAAACTGCAAAGAACCAATCCCTAGAAAAACACACTGATCTGATACTGTGAAAAAATGCATTTTGGAACTCAGTCATCATCTCAGCAAAATTTTAAAGCCAACCAAATATACACAACAATCAATGTTCGCTGCTTTAAGAGGTCCTCACTTAACATCATCAACATACCTTTTATTACTCTTATTATCAGGAAGTAAAAGGCAATAATCAACAAGATTTTCCTCTGTTTTCGGAGGCTCCATCAACGAGTACTATGCAAATGCAATCTAGCATTTAAAAAGTGACAAAGTTGAGAAGACATTCGAAAGCAACTAAAACACCAACTGAACGCGATGTAAACAGGAACCGAAAATAACTGTTATTTTACAATTTTCAAATGAAAAAAATTGTCGAAAGACTTTTCCAAATATACCATTATGTTACAAATGTCCGCAGCCTCATGAATATTAAGTGTCATTTAAATTTTTGACTGATACTTTAAAAATTAAAAGTTAACTGTTATTTTTTTCGGGGAAAAAAGGTTGCTTTTGCCTTTTATTTTATCACTCAAAAGTAACAATTATTTTGTGACTTTTAGTTTTTTGGTCAAAAATATCAGGAATTTGTTTTTTTTTTTAAAAGGCCGCTTGACAGATTGAACTATTGACACCATGTGTAAAATGACTCACCGATGAGAGGAAAATAATGGTATGAATAGTTTTTTAGTCGGTAAAAAGACTTTTGAAAAAATATAAATTACCTGATATTTTTGAACGAAAAAATTAACGGCAGAAAATAACTGTTATTTTTGACCGATAAAATTTAAGTAAAAAATAACTGTTACCTTTGAACGAAAAAATATAAGGCACAAAATAAATTTTATTTTTGTGGGAAAAAATAACAGTTATTATGTAACTTTTTCAATAGAAACCAAAATCGGTACGGTTCCTGGATGTAAACATTGAATAAAGAGAATATTATTCCATTTTGCATTGATTGAATTTCTTTTCAGATACTTTCTCTCTCTATTTCACACTTAAATATATGTATCTTATTTGTTACTGTTTTAGAAGTTTCACTTCTGCTACATGTCCGTTGCAACACGCGAGTTTTTTTCATCGAAATGTGTTATAAATCGATTTTGTAGGTGTTCTGTAAGTATGTTTTATTAATTTCTTAATTATATCTTAGTATTATTTTGTGTCTCAAGTCTACTTTTTACTTCGTTTTAATTAAAATTAGTTATGTTTTATAGGTTGTTATGTAAAAGTTTAGCTGATATGTTTTCGAAAAGTCAGTGATAATATAAGTGTAAGTTCGTCTTCGTATTTAAACAGCTACATTTAAAAATTTTATGTCAGATCATACGTTTTAAAACAAAGCATCCAGATAATGATCTGGTAACCGTGGTGACCGTGGTGTGCAGGTTAAGTATGTGGCTTAGCATGCTCGGAGCCCGAGTTCGATCCCCAGTCGCGACGAAAAGTTTTTTCGATAAAAAAATTTTCTGATCGGTCACCAGCTCTTTGCAGACAATGGCAAACCTCAGACAGTAAATAATGCCATGTAAAGCTTCTTGAGAACATGAACTTTAGCCGTTCGGAGTCGGCATAAGACGTGTAGGTGTAGTTCTCGGTTAATTGTGTGCAAGCATTTAATAACACACAGATCATAAGAAGCTCGGTCAAAGTCCTTTCAAGGGCGAAAATGGCCAATTTTTTTTTTTGTGTTTTTTTTTCAGATAATGATTTTTTGTATCATTATTGAGACTGAATATATCGTTATTGAGGAAAATAGCTTCTTGAATAAAATAGCATATATTAAACGTCTGTAATGTTTCTAACATTTCATTTTTATTGAATTGCTCGAATTCGGGCAACAGGTTTAATAGTTTGTATAAAACTATCTTGTTGACTTTTGTCTGAATCTTTTATCCTGAATTTTCAAATTTTACTCATTGCATTCTTGATATGCATGCAGTTCAAAAAGTAAAAAATTAAATAAGACAACCAAAGCGTGCTTAAGTTTTTACATTTTTTTTTTTTATTTTTGTTTTTTTCTGATTACAAAACTAGCATTTTCATTGCATTAGCCAAGAGAAGAAAATATTCACTTATCAGATCAACATGCAACCAAACAACAGCTAAGACCGGCCCCAGTAACCGAGTAAGAAAATTCCAAATTATCACAAATTGTAAAAGTTTTTGATTGTTTATCTTCACACAAAACAAAGCCAACAAGTTCAGCAAGAAAAACAGAACTTGAAAATTTTTGAGTTTTTTTTTTAATTACTGCGGTCACAAGGTTCACCACAATTTCATCCACTTCTCGCAATGTTATTGTGCCCGCAATTCTATTATTTTTTTGTGACCACTGCAGCACAAGCAACAATTTTGCTAAAATCAGAAGCATACAGAACAAGAACATCATCTAGTTGGCCCCAGAGAGGCTGAGGCTGGTGCCCAGTGACTGACTTGCAAACGGATGCACGAAATTAGCCAAAAATGTTTAAAATAAGTTGTTAGCAAAGCAAGGACAACGGCAGCAGCAGTAGCAGCTGATGACTGACTAGCTACTACTGCTGCTACTGTTGCAACAGCCGAGCCAAATTATTAATTTAATATTCATCCTGTTGCCAAATTCCGGTTCCGCTGCCAACGCGCTATGCCCGCCTTACTCACCACTTCCGTCTTGCACCATTGCTCGGGTAATTTGCTAAAGTGGGCATAAAACAATTTCTCTCACTCACTAAAATTGTAGTAAAAGCTTAAAAAAATCCCAACACTTGCTTGCTTCCTTCCTCCTTTCCTTCCTTCCTTCCTTCCTGTGATTCCACTTCTCCCCACTAGTCATGCTTAAAATAACGTATTTTGCCAGGTTTCTGGTTTCTGGCCTTGTCTGATTAACGTTTAAACTCATTAAGATAACAGTATTTCCGCCCATTTTGAAATGCTGCACTTCCGAAAAGTAAGTATGCTTCTTTTTCTTTAGCTGATCTGATGCTTTTTCTACCCACACTACGTCTCATCACAGCGGCCAGCATCCTGGCTGAGCGACAAGTTTTATTTTGCTGTTTTTCATGGCTTAGAAGTCAAAAAGTTGCAAAAGATTAACAATTGCTGCTAAAACTTTGCATTTTATCTGCTTTTGTTGTTCTACTTCTGCTAAGCAAGGCCGGGATATTAATGTGGCAACAACAAAGAGCAGCCACTTTTTTTTTTTTTTTTGTTTTTATTATAATTGTTTTTGTTGTGATTTTTATAACCACCGCTAATTCCTGATTATTACTTTAAGTGGCAAAGTTTTGTCGTATGTCTCCGACATTTTGCGGATAATAATAATTAAAACGGTTTTAATTGCAAATGTGCTCGGAATTATGGGTCGAAAGGCTTTTGCTAATGACATCAGGAGGAAGAAATTTCAATATTTATTCATGCATCTTGTTGGCTATTTATTCCAAGGTATTGGGTTAAATCTGTTGAGCTGTTGGGTTAAATCCGTATAGCTTTTTCAAAATAAGAATGCATCCTGATATATTACTAAATTTAAATAGCATTATTTCAGAGATTTATTATATAAACATCTTTTCAGACTTCACAAACTTTGATTAAAATATTATAATAATCACGAAGAAACTTGGGAATCAGTTTTCGGATTCAGTTTCTTGACGAAAAAATTTCTAGTATTTTGCACACACTACTTTGTAAATGATATTATGTAAGATTTTTTCAGTGTATGACACGAAATACTATACCTATAGAAGGTGGGTTAAAACATTTACAAAAAAATCGATAACCTCTATACCTACAATGATTGCTGCAAAGTCCTCAAGATGAGTCAATGAAATAAGAAGGCAATTATATAAGGGTGAAAGGACAAAGTAACATATTTTAATATGTTAATTAAGGATTTGAATGTAAATGGTAAATTAAAAATGAAACCAAACATTTTTTTTCCATTTTTCTGATATGAACAAAATATTTTTAAGATTGTATAAGATTTTGAAAATACGAAAGTGTAAAAATGGTCAACAAAACGCAACAGCTACTTTTCCCCAGCCAATTTTGTTTCCTACATTTTAATAAACTAGAGGCATAAGATTAGAAAAGAATCTCTGAAGATTTTATAAACCTAATAATCTTTGGGCGATATAGGGATATAGAGAAAGAGCACAACTTTATTTAATATGAAAAAATAGAAAAAGAATATAAAAAACAGGAGAAGCTAAATAAGGGCTTTTTTATGAACAAGACGATACCTTTCTCTTTGAAAAAAGCTAGAATATTAAGTATATTTCTTTGAAGGATTTGTTGATCATTTTTTCTGAAACGGCATCGGAAAAGTATAGCATGAAATACAGGGTACTTATCGAAATCCGAACTGATCGAAGAAAGGCCTTTCTGGAGCAGATGAGGATTCGATGATTTGCTTAAAATAATGTTTTTTGTTTTAATATATATATCTAGATTCTTTTTAACTACTTTTCTCTCTGTTTTTTTTTTTTTTTTAGTATTAAGTTTAACTTTTTTCAATAAAATTTTTAATTTGAATTAAGACAAGCAAGAAAATTTTTGTTTTCTTTGTTATTTTTTTTTTTTTTTTTTTTTTTTCTTAAATGCACTTATTAACTTTAACCATAACACTGATATAATTATTTTTTTTTGTTTTTTTTTTGTTTTAAGTTTTTTTTTTTTTTATAAGATTTTCTGCTGGCTTTTTGTATGTTAAATAGTTTCTGTATTTTTATGTTTTTATGTTCTTGATGTTTTGGTTCCTAAACGACTCAATTTTGGTAGAATTTTACTGTACCAAACCACGCGTTTTTTGAAACTGCGAGACCAAACTGGTTTCTAAGCTGCGGGAGCTGACTTTGCCAATCTTGGTAATGTAAAGGAAAATAGCGAGGAGATGATGCGGTTTTCTTAATAGAGAAAAGAGAAAACCAAATGTTGCTAACCTTTATGTTTTAAATGTATTTATAATATTACCTTTATATCAAACTGTATTGGAGAGATCATTTAACTGTTGATACGAATAAACTAAGTTAGAATTCTGAATTTTTTTTTTTTTTTTTTTTTTTTTTTTTAGAACAGGCATGTGAATTTTGCTTTTAACAGTTGGTACTAAACTATGAGAAGTCTGCATGTTAGGTTTGCGTTTAGGGGTTAAGTTTTTTAGTTAGAATAAATTCAATATCTAATAAATATTTTAGGAGTTTTAAATTTCATGAAGTTGAAAGCAACTAATTATTATATTTTTATGTTATTTATTTTTGTATTTTTTTTCAAATTTAACAGGGTTAGGGAGATGTTCATTACAAAAGCTGTGCGCCACTATAAAAATTTTTTATGGCCATACTGATCCCTGTTCCTTCTGATCACTTCCCTGTGACTTTCTGCATGCTTTCAAAGTTCAATATTATAATATTTCACAAACAAGTCCAAAAACGGACTGGCTCAAACAAAGGAATAACATCAGCCACCACATCCACACAAATCCATGATTTTAAAATAATGTCAGTATTTTTAAAGAGAACTTAACCTTTCAACATGCCAACCGCAGCAGAACATTCCACCCCGAACAATGAAATTATCTTAAGTCCGCATTCATAGTAAAAGCTGAAGCTGGTTAAGCTTTTTCAAGCGATATCATTATGGTTTTTCTTGCTGTTGCTGTTCAGATTGCGCGCTTTTTGCTCGCGCTTTTAGATACTTTTTCGCGCTGATGCTTTTCATAGTGCGCGCTTTTTGCTTGCCCTTTTAGACACTTCTTAAGCTTGTTGCGATGCTGTAATAAGAAAAAAAGTACTCAAAAGCGTGTTTCATAAAGCTGCACATCAAAACACAAGCAAGAAATAAAATAAAACAGTCAAATTGTGCAAACAAATGAAAAAGAAAAAGAAGCGTTAAAAAGAATGAAACAACAAAGCATAAGTACGACATGAAACAAAACAAGTAAAGAAAATCTAAAGTCGGTCTAGGCCTGACTATGAAATACCCTAAACCTACTTTTGCAAAAAAAAATAATATTATTGGAAATGCGCGTGTCCGTGCGCGGATGAAGCCTATATTTTATATGCATTTAAATGTTGATGAAAAATTTACAGACACCAAGTTTTATTCCTGTAGCTCACAGTTAAAGCCTTTATTGTGCTTTGGCTATGGGAGATGGGCGTTTTCATAGACGGATTACTCCCAATTTTGAAACACACCTTAGTCTTGGTATAAAATACATACGTACCAAATTTGATCTCTCTATAACAAACATAACTTTATTTATTGAGTTTTAAACTTTTTGGGTTGTATGGGATGTAGGCGTGTCCGTTAGCGGATGACGTCCATTTTTCAAAACCACCTTTGTTTTCTCGTAAAAAACATATGTGCCAAATTTTATCTCTAAAAGTTAAACAGAGGTTTACTTATTGCGTTTTCAATTTTTGGGTTCTATGGGAGGTGGGCGTGTCCGTGCGTGGATAATACCCATTTTACGAAGACATCTTTGTGTTGATATAAAACATATACACACCAAATTTTATTGTTGTAGGTTAATTATGAGCTAATTTATCCAGTTTTCAATTTTAGCTTTGTATGGGAGGTAGGCGTGTCCGTGGGTGGATGATGTCCATTTTTAAAACCATCTTTTTTTTTGTTATAAAAAACATATGTGTCAAATTTTAATTCTGTAAGTTAAACAGAGGCTTATTTATGTGTTTTTAGTTCGTGGGTTGTATGGGAGGTGGGCGTGTCCGTCAGCGGATGCCGTCCATTTTTCAAAGACATCTTTGTGTTGATACAAAACACATACATACCATATTTTACAGGTGTAGGTTAAATATGAGCTGAGTTATGCAGTTTTCAATTTTTGCGTTGTATGGGAGGATGGCGTGTCCGTGGGCGGATTCCAAAAATATTCAATAGTTCAGATCCTTTGGTTCATGTGATCACGTGTACCAAGTTTCATTCAATTATCTCAACTCCTTCTTCTTATCCTGTGTATACGGACAACACACAGACGGACGGACGGTCGGACGGACATGAATAGCTCGACTCACAAAGTGACGCTGATCAAGAATATATATACTTTTCTATACCGGACTCGCTTCGTTCTATGCGTTACAAACGTTTGCACAAAGTTAATATACCCCGACCTTTCAGGTTTAGGGTATACAAAGTATCAAAAAGCCTCTATGAACACTTTGCGCTTTTTTCATATGATTATTCATAAAGCGTTTTTGAGCAGCTGTAAAAAGATTTAGCTTCAGTGTTACTATGAAAGCGGCCTAAGAAAATAAAAGCTGTAAAACAGCCATATAGAAATAATACTTGTAACTGAAAAACCTAACTATATAGAGAAGCGAATGCCAAAAACTGATACACCCTTTTTCTAAGCAAATTCTTGTAAAGGCTACAAAAAAAACAAGCACGATAAGAATCGGTTGAAGAACGATAAGAAGAGTTGAGATCCAAAATATTTTATCGAAAGAACTCAACGGACCTAAGAGACCTGGATATGATCATATAACTCTTAAAATTTAGTTTTATAATGAGGGAAATTTAAAATTCACAAATTTATTTTTTTTGAAAAATTGTTGTTGAAAAAATTTATTTTGATAAAAACAGCATTGATGTCTATGAAAAGTTTTTTTGGGGAAATGAAAAATCACAAGCAAAACCAAGCTAAATTGTGGTACCCAGGGCGAACGCAGGGGGGTTGTGGGGGTTAAAATTAATGAAAATAAAATGTAAAGGCAAAACTAATACAACTTAAAAGATTTGAGTAAAAATACTAAGAGTAAAAAAACTTCTTATGAAAACTATTCATTAAAATAAAGGGATCTTAAAACACAGGATTCAATACTCAGAGTATTATACTCTTCATAAAGAATTCCAGTCTAAAATCAAACGAAAGACAAATAAAATTTGTAAAGCAAAACGATAAAAATTATGAAGTATTTTATATCAGTTGTATTATTTTAAGCTATGTTTTGTTGTATTATATATTGTTTTGATAATTATCGCTAAATATTTGTAGAAAGCACTACTTTGAAAAATATTGCCACAAAATCAAAAAGCACTAATTCAAAAACATAAAACGACCTCGGAAGTCGATTGGAAATGGTGTTTGACCACCATTCCAGGTACCGCGTTTGAATCCCGGGCAAGACATAGTCTTACGCTGTAATTTTTTTTTTAATTATTTCCTCATTTCTAATCAACTGAAATTCAAAATCGACAATATTATAAGATTTTACAGGTACGTACAATAAGGCAGGCCACTTTGTATGGGTGAAAAAATATGACAAAATCGTAGTCGCAAAAAATATTCTACGGAATATTCTGAACAGATTTGCCCAAGATACCCTTAATTTGAAATTGATTGCGAGCCTCCGGTTTTTTGAGAGAAAGTTTGAATTTGTGCTTTACTTCAGGATATGAAAAAATGTATACAAACATTCAAAAAACATGTATTAGGGTAAATATTTTCCTGATTTTCGTTTTCCTAACGCAAAACGGGTCCGTCTCATGGCTTTCGATTTGTTTTATTTTTGGGCTATAGATTCCTTTTAAAATTCTAAGAATATAAGTTCATTTATTTTTTTTTATCGCCCTTTGTTGAAAAGTTATGGACTTGTCAATTCTGCAAATCGTCCGAAGACGCCAGAATCGTGAAATTTTCAATTAATTGTATCTACGTCAGTTTTTATCCAATTTTTATAAATAAGGTACTGTTGGAAAGTTATTGGAAATAACTTTCTGGAAAAAATATATAATTTTAAAATTTTGGATTTAAGGGTTGCCAACCAATTTAAAAAATATGTATTTGCTAATATTTAAAAAAATCATAACTTTTTCTTTATTTTTTATTTCTTAAATTTGAAGAAGAATGTGCCTTTAATAACACAAACTATTTTTTTTAACTTTTATTTGTATAAGATTAAACAAACTTTTGACTGCAATTTTAAAGATAATTCAATTTTTATTTGTTTTGATTCAAAAATTTTTAAAATCGAACTTTAAACAAAAAAGTTATGATGGTTACTCTGATGCTTTTTCAATAACAAAGTTACAATGATTTGTATGGGTTGACAAGTATGAGCCCTACCTCGAGTCTACTTAATGCCATGTCTACACAGAGAGTTGGAAACGCAAATCCAGTACAAAGTTGCGTTTTGCCCTTGAACTCAATATAAACGCTGGCGTTTCCAGTACAATTATGCAGTAGAAATCGCCACTAAACTCAACTTGCTGTCTACGTTTACCAAAACTTAATTTGAAACATGCCTAAGAGCATACTAGTGTTTTGATAAAAACATTCGTTCAGTTAGATTTTAGCAGTGTTCAGTATATTGAACGATTGGAAATGCCAACAACAGCTGATTCTCAATTGTGCAAGTTTCAATTTGTGGGCCGATATAATTTTCCATTTCTCCTCTTTATCAGAAGTTTCGGCAAATTTTTCAATTAATTGTTTCACTATTGACTTATATTGATTGACTTATATTCTTAGAATTTTAATAGGAATCTATAGCCCAAAAATAAAACAAATCGAAAGCCATGAGGTCAATTTTTGAAGAAAAGTTTTTCGTCATGCGTGGAATTGGCGACTTAGTACAGTACTTTTTTGGTTCTTTTTAAATTTTTTTACATTTTGTAACAAAACACAAATTCAAACTTTCTTTCGAAAAACCGGGGGCTCGATATCGATTTAAGGCTCAGAGTATTTTTTGGAAAAGATGGTCAGATTTTTCCGTAGAACATTTTCCGCTCCGACGATTTTTTGATAACAAAAATTGACACAGCTTGAGGCTACAAGACTCAAAACATATGCAATTAACCCATGTATCATTGAAAAACCCATTTGAATAGAAAAAACCCATGAAAATTATTTTTTTTGCTTTTGATGGGGATGGTTAGGTAATAGATCAAAATTTCGTAGACTACTAGATGTATCTCTAAAAATCTGCCATTTGACTAGAGTAACCAGACTTTAAAAATCCTGAATTTTCGGTGGTGGAAAGAGCGGCAGGGGAAAGCAGAAAATACAGAAAATAAATCAAAGCACAACAGAAATATTTAGTTTCTTATTTTGCCTTTTCATCGACACCAACTATGGCTAATTCGCATTATTAATAAGAAAGTAATAATTAATCAAATGATTTGAGCATTTTTCTAGCAAATCACGCGGTCAAGTGTTAATTTTAACCTCCACTTCTAAAAGTAATCGGTGCAGATTTCAATTAGCAGTTTTGTCGTTTAATATTTACTAGTATCGCCTGGGGTCGAAATTCGACCAATTTATTGATTGCCTATTTATAATTATATGCGAGATGATAAAAATAAATTCGAGGCTATAACTCTTAATTGATTGGAGATATAAAGCTATTTTCTTCAGAAAAAAATTTTTTTTATTTAATTATTTCTTTCAAAAACAAGAAAACAACATTTTAAAAAAATTTAATTTTGTCAAAAAAATCATAGGGGGTAGCCTTGATTTTTTGATGGTACGGACAGTTTATTAATTTAGTGTCAAGACAAAATAAATTCACCTAAAATTCGGTATAGACCTTGAAAGAAAATCAAAAATGCAATTTTGAGTTTTTGTTTTTTTACAACAAACATCATTTTTACCCCATATTTTTAGAATAAATCAAATTTTATGGTCGTTTTTTAAAATTTATAATTTAAATATAAACAAACGAAAAACGGTATTATTTTCAAAAGTTTTTTTAAGTTAACTGATAAGACTTAACCCTTCGATGCGTGAACAGGTCCCTAGGGACCTATTTACTCCTATTTCGGCCAGGACAACACCCCCCAAAGTTACCATGTATTCCAAGAGAATTTTGTGGAGAATCGTTTAAAAAAAAAATAAAGGCAATCCAACCAATGGTTTAGGTGCTACACCCATTTAAATCAAATACATGCGCGGATGCGTGAACAGGTCCCTAGGGAGCTTGTACTGAAAATGCAATAAAACACTTATAAATGCATTTGTTCTTCGCTTTATTATAATTTTTTTATTGTTTCAACATATCACAGATGTGTTCTGTGAATTTTTGGTAATTTTTGGATAATTGTTATTGTGTCCTTGAAAGCATAATAATGTGGTAGTTTATTTTTGTACTATTTATATTACGTCCTTCCTTGAAAACATAATAAAGTGGTAGTTTATTTTGGTAATTGCTTTTCGTTGGAAACATAATAAACCAGTTCTTAAAATTTCTACCTATACTTCACTAATCTGTTTTATGTACAAAGAGCAGATGTGCATAGGTTCTAATTTCGTCAGCCAAATCATTCTAAGTTCAGACAGTGAGCAGTAAAGTGTGATATATAAAGTGAAAATAAATGGCAGACCAATATACAAATATTGAAGTTGCTGAAATGGTTGTACGCCGTAGTACAAGATACCAGGAAATGAGTGTGAATGAAAGACGTGCAGTTGATGACAGATTTGCTAATTTTATGCAAGAAGAGCTGAGCGGTGACGAAGCCTATGATGCTTTTGGCAATACAGCTGAGAATGATGACGACTCCATATATGAACCAGGTTTTCATGGTGATGATTCGGACGCAGAAACTCAACAACATATCGAAGTCAATGAAGAAAGTGATGACAGCGATGTTGACGACGAAGAAAACAATGCACAGCAAACAAATGACAATTACTACTATGGTAAAGATGGCACACAATGGTGTAAAACAGCACCCCCTACTTCTCGCATTCGAGCTCATATTGTGGTTGACTTCACAAGAAGGAGGAATGGAATACCATCACACTAAAGGAGTTTGATGTATTTTTGGCTATTATTCTACATGCTGGACTCACCAAATCAAATACCGAACCTGCTAGAGAGTTATGGGGCCCAACACATAACCCAATATACAAAGCTGCTTTGTCCTACGATCGCTTTATGTGCATCAAACAATTTATCAGATTCGACAATGCAAATACACGACAGCAGCGACTAATCACCAGCAAAACTGCGGCAATTGATGATATTTGGGAAATGTTGCAGTCAAACTTAGCAGCAGCTTACACTCCGCATGAGTCATTGACAGTTGATAAGCAGTTATTCCCCTACAGAGCCTGCCAAGTATGGAATAAAGGTATGGTGGTTGTGTGACTCCAAATCATACTATCCCGTCAAAGGTATGATCTATTCTGGTAAATTGCCAAACCAGGATCGTGAAGTAAATCAGGTCCAAAATGTTGTACTTACGCTTATGGAGAGATATATGGATACTGGCCGCACAGTTTATGCAGACAACTTCTTCACAACGTTGGATTTGGCACGTGTTTTGATGAGGAGGAAAACGGGCTACGTTGGAACAGTTCGCGCAAATAAGAAGTTCGTACCTCAGGAGTTCCAGAAAAATCGCCAGCGTCCTGTCCTAACCACATTGTTCGGCTTCAACGATGGCGATATAGCACTATCTTCATATGTGCCAAAACGAAACAAAGCTTTTCTTCTTATGTCTACTCAACATTATACTTGCGCTGTCGACGAGGCCAGTGCAAAGCGGAAACCCTACAGCATTCTGGACTACAATGCTAATAAATCTGGCGTAGATGTGATGGACCATGCTGGGCAATTACTCGTGCAAACGCTCTACACAACGCTGGTCATTAGCAATGTTTTACAATATGGTAGACGTTGCTGCACTTACTGCATTCACCATATACAACGAAATGCAGCCTGACCAACGAAGTGATCGACGACGGGCGTTTCTCCAGCTCCTCACCAGGCAGTTGGCAATGCCAAACATTGAGAATCGGTCCCTAAACAACCAAATCACGAAGCATCCAAGGATACGCAATGCGATGGAGACATTTGATGTCAGGGTAAGAAAAAACTGCTCCAATTTCACAACCAGACTACTACTTTTGTTTTTTTTTTATTTTTTTTTTATCTTTTCAGATAAGACCAAGACCGGTAGAAGTCAATTCACCAGCATTTGCGCCAAGGACGAACAGGCCGTCATGCCGCCTATGGCGTTCTGAGTACGGACGGCAGCGAAAAACGAGGGCCTACTGCTTCAATTGCGACAATGCTGTTTGCGGAGAGCATTCTACAGTCCTCCACCGCTGTCATACTTGCAAACAGGCCACGATGGACCAACAGCAGCAACAACAACAATAGAAAATAAGATGTTTTATATGTAAATTTTATTCAATTTCATATGACCCATGTAAAAAAAAAAAAAAAAAAAAAAATCTATATATACAGTTTTGTTCTTTAGACAATAAAAAACATAAAAAAAAATTTAAAAATTTTTACAAATTTTTTCATAGTAAAATACTTAAAAATAAAAAAAGGTCCATGGGGACCTGTTCACGCATTGAAGGGTAAAAAAATGTTCACGCATCGAAGGGTTAAATACAAAAAAGAAATAAATAAAATCTATTCACAGATGGCGGAGATATTGGCTTCCCAATTTAGAACATTCAATTTGAGACAGTTTTTTTCTCTCTCTTGGCATTTGGTTGAAACACACGCTAAATAACTAACGACAATATTAAGAAAATTCATTAAAAATACTTTTGGTTAGAACTTTGCTGTAATTTTTAACACATTTAAAAGAAAATTTATTAAACTTTTAGAAAAAATGAAAAAAATTTAAAAACCGTTAAAATCCGACCAAGATATTCACATGGAAAGTCAAATTTTTGAGTTCAAAACACATTTTTTTACAAATTCAACAATTGATGAATGCATAAAACTAAAATTTTTTAAGAAATTGTGACTTTTAAAAAAAATTCAAATTCTAGCAACTTAAGAACTCTCCTCCAACCAAATTTCATTTCAATCAAATAGCAGATTTTTTCTCAAAAATTTTATTTCTCTCTTAGAAGGTTGGGAACCCCCTCTATCAGATATATCATTTATATATACATTCTGCACATCTGGGCAACAAAACCTTTTAAATGATATAAGTTTTAATTGCTTTGAGTTTTAATTAATACCAAAAAAGCGTACGACAAACTTTAATGTTCACGTATTATTATATAAGATTGCATTGCAATTATTTAAAAAAAATTCGGAGAAAAGCTGTAACGATGGTCTAATGGGTTGAAAAATACCCAATGAATATCTCACCAACGCATTGATGTATGGGCTGAATGTTTGTTTTTGATAATTTTGAATCAATTGATCATGCAATCGTTTATGAAATTTTATAAATCGTATGAGCGGATCTGGTTCCAGGCAGAAATGGGTTAATTATTTTGGTCAGACTGGGTTATTAAAATATCTACCTCTGTTAAGTGTTCGTAGGGGTCTAGAAAATAATATTGAGAACATTTCAAATGCAATGGTCCAAAATAAAAAAAAAAAACAAGTACTGAAGTCTAAAGTCGGTCTAGCCCGACTATGAAATACCGTAAACCTCCATTTTCAAAATACAATAATATTGTAAATGAGCGTGTTCGTGAACAGATGAAGCCCATATTTTATATGCTTTTCAATTTTGATGAAACATTTACAAACATTTATAAAAATTTCAAATTTTATTCCTGCAGCTCACATGTTAATGCCTTCATAGTATTTTCGCTATTGTCGGTTTTATGGTGGGTGGACGTGTTCGTAGACGGATTGCGCACAATTTTTTAATGCATCTTAATTTTTGTTTAAAATACACACATTTTTAGCTAAGCTTATTAATTGAGTTTAAATTATTGGGTTGTATGGGAGGTGGGTCGTCGTTTTGTTATAAAATACAAACGTACCAAATTTTATCTCTGTACTTTAAACATAATCTTATTAATTGCGTTTTCAAAATCATCTTTTGTTTGTTATAAAAAACATGTGTACCAAATTGTATCTCTGTAGATTTAATATAAGCTTATTTAATGAGTTTTAAGTGTCCGTGTTTAGATGACACCCATTTTTCGAAGACATCTTTGTTTTGATATAAAATACATATCGCCCATTCCACGCATAACGCAATACTTTTTTTCAAAAATTGAGCAGAAACGTGCTACTTTTGAAAACGTTTTGACGCGATTACAAAATTATTTATTCATGCTTGTCAACCCATACACATCACCCATACACGTCAAAGTAACCATTGTAACTTTTTTGTTTAAAGACCGATTTCAAAACTGTTTGCTAAAAAACCAATTAGAATTTTAAAATCTTTAATAGGGCAATCAAAATTTTGCTTAATTTTATACAAATACAAGAGAATAATTTTTTTTTTTTATTTTCTATACCAAGGTCAAGTGTAAGGTCATCAAAAGTTATGAATAAAATGTTGGTCTTAACAAGGTTGACCATTTTACAGAACAAATTTTCAAGCATCTTAGCCTTAATGAAATTTATAGTCCATTTAGTGCCTCAAAATGATGAGGTGTGTGCACAAAAATTAAAATTGTGAACATATAAAAGCTCCATCACTAAATAACTTTTTAATGAAAGGCAACATTCTTCTTCAAATTAAAAAAAAAGCGACAAATATTTACGCCTTTTTTGAGAAATTAGCAATTACATCTTTTTCAAATATGTTGGCAACCCTAAAATCCAAAATTTAAAAAAAAAAATATTTTTTTCCAGAAAGTTATTTCTAATATCTTTCCAACGGTATATCATTTATAAAAATTGGTTTAAAACTGACTTAGGTACAATTAATTGAAAATTTCCCAATTCTGGCGTTTTCGGACGATTTGCAGAATTGACAGGTCCATAACTTTTCAACGAATGACGATAAAAAAAAATTAAAAGAACTTAAGTTGTTAGAATTTTAATAGGAACTTAAAGCCGAAAAATAAAACAAATCGAAGGCCATGAGACTGACCCGTTTTGCGTTATGCTTGGAATGGGCGATATGCTCCAAATTTTATCTCTGTACGTTAAACATGAGCTTATTTATTGAGTTTTAAATTTTTGGGTTGTACGAAAGGTGAATAGCTCGACTCACGAAGTGACCCTGATCAAGAATTTATATACTTTTCTATACCGGACTCGCTTCGTTCTATGTTTTAGAAACGTTTGCACAAAATTGATATACCCTGTCCTTTCCGGTTCAGGGTATAAAAAGACATTGTTCTCATAACATTATTTAATGAATAACAAATTTAAATAATTCAGAAAATGAAAACATAAAACCCTCCCCAAAATTTTTTCCTATCGATCGGGTACATGCCCCAGTTTACTGCTAAATAGTACTACTATACCGCCATCCAAAATTTTCCTATATAAAAGCGTGTTAAAACCAATATTAACATATGGTACCTAACTATGGGGTAACTCTTCCTAAACTCATGTTAATCTTAAACTCAGTTAGAGGGCTCAGTTTAAAATATTCAAAACAATTACTGAGCACCTGAGTACATGAAAAACGATCACTTAAACATAGATCTGATGGGTTTTAAGCCAATGCTACCAGCATTAACTGCATGGTCATCCAAACCTCTTTAGCTCGATTCTTAACAAATGTATCCCAAACAGCACGTCTTAGAAGGAACGATATACCAACCTTTTTTCAATGAGGACCATTTTCATTTATATTTCTTTAAGATCTATTAACTAATTGCTAGTAATAAATAGGAAGATTCAATAAATTAAGAAACGTCCAATAAAAAAACTGGACATACAAGATGTATCTTTGTATATATTGTACAAAATTAATATATCCACACCTAAGAGGTGTAGGGATACAAATATTGGAAATATCTCTAATAGTCTAAAAAGATACAGTTATTTTGAGTAGGTAAATTTTATTCTAAGATTACGATTTCTTAGTCGAATTTTAACGGTTTTCAAAAAAGAATGTTGGTCTGTTTGTTCTTTTCTCCAATAATTTGCAACTTATTTTAAATTATTATTATCTTCTCGAGTGTTTATAATCTTCAAAGTTTATTATTTTTATTTTATTTTAACTTAAATATTATAACTTACTACTTTTTTAAAGATGTCTTAAATTAATAAGTCAGCATACTTATTTTAGTATTTTTATTAGTTTCAATTTTACTTTATAATTTAACAACAACCTTGAATGAAGTAGTTTCAAAATTATTCTCTTAGGGCCAGTTTTTCAGTGCGGGTTTAAACTCGAGTCAAATTAAACCAAGCTTAACTCAACAAAAATAGACGTTAAAACTATGTTTAACTAGATATTGTAGCATTCGTTTAAGTTGAATTGATTTAAATTATCATATGATGTGTTTTTTTTTTGCTTAAACCGAGATTAAACGTCCAATTTGGTGAGTTAACCTCGGTTTAATTTGACAAGAGTTTAAACCCGCACTGAAAAACTGGCGCTTAATGTGTGTATATTTTTTCATTAAAGTACAAATCTTTGAAAATAATTCTTATATGTATTCCGAAAGTATATTAAGTTATGTACATTTTTATTATGCATTCACCTAGACTTTTGACTGATTTGCTAAAACTCGGGTTACAGTTTTAAGAACAATTATTTCGAATCATTACCTTAATTTTGTTTCTTTAATAGCCGTTTTATTCCATTATAAGTGTGTCAAAATATATATAGCTTTGCTACTACATTAATATGCTATGGTTGTCATGCATCAGAGTTCTGTTGTGTCTGTGCAACCATCATGGCTGCCAACTGTGACATATTTTAAGCATTCAAATGCAAGCAATAATTTGTTGCAGCCGGCCACAAAGCGTACAAAAACATGCTCTCATAATATACACACAACAACAACAACAACACCAACTACAACACACACACACAGCCCTACATAATTATAATGCACTGCAAAAAAATATAAATAAATTTAACAAAAAAGATGTTACAAAATTAATGCGTGCTACCACGCGCGGGTTGATTCGTGCTTGGTGAGTTCATTAAGTTATTAAATGAATGAATTTAGAACAATGTTTTTTAAAACAAATAAACAAATAAACATCTGACGCCTTATGGGTATTATCTCGTGAACTAGTTTTTGAGAGACTTTTAAATATGTATTTTGGGGCGGAGATTTCAAAAATGGCATTAATTTTTTTCTAGTATTCCTTTCGTGATATCCTCAAAAACAGGTTTTTGCACTTTTTTTGATCATTTGCACATAAACACAAAAAAAAAACAAAACAAATTGGCCATTTCAGCCCTTGAAAGGACTTTGACCAAGCTTCTTATGATCAATTGTGTTGTGTGTGTAATTAAATGTTTGCACACAATTGTCCGAGAACTGGACCTACATGTGTTATGCTGACTCCCAACGGCTAAAGTTCATGTTCGCAAGAAGCTTTACATAGCATTATTTACTCTCTGAGGTTTGCCATTGTCTGCAGAGAGGTGGTGACCGATCAGAAAAATTTTTTATTGAAAAAAACTTTTCGCCGCGGCTGGGGATCGAACCCGGGCTCCCAGCATGCTAAACCACACACTTAACCTGCATGCCACGGTCACCATCATTTGCACATACCTTCATGAAATTTTATCCTTATTGCATAAACTGTAAGCTTCACTTGAAATAACATGGGTTCAAAGTAAAAAAAAATGTATGTAATTTTTTGTTCATTTCAAAAAATTATTTCATTTCGAACAATGTTTTTCATATTGACGACTTCCTAGGCTGAGTTGATATATTATTTGTCATATTAGAGTCAACAAAAGCTTTTATTGAGGAGAGACATAACATTCGCGGTAGAGAAAACAGACCTTTTTTAAAAAATTCATATTTCAGTGAAAAACACACATTTTTCCAAAATTTTCAAAAATTACAAAAAAATATATTTTTCACACCAACATAGTTTTATAGAGTCCAAACTGCTTCGCTGCGGAAAGTCTAGTCTAGTCTAGTTCCACAACATGCATCTAGCAACATTGTTTTCACGGCAATTTAATTGAACCGACCATTTATTTTACCGTGAAAAGTGACAATTGCCATTTCATTTAAGAAAAAAGTGCAAGCAAAAGAACAAAGTTTCTAATTAAAATTATATTTTTATACTATTTCTAAAGTTTTGCAATTAATAATTGCAGTTTTTTAGTGTTTTTTAGTAAATTTGTAAGCTGATCATCAGCTGTTCGTTCGAAACAAAATATATGTATAATTTTCACACAACAAATAAATGGATGTTGCCAGTGAAATTTCACACAATCGAACATAGTACTAGTCTTTAAAAAAATTGGTTATCGAATGACAGGAGCTTTTTTTACATTTTTTTTTTTTTCAATTTTTGGTGATGTTCCAAATTTGAAAGTCGGCAAATCTAGAAAAAGTAAACCTAAACCTTAAAAAATAAAAGTGCTTTAAATTCAATAAAAATACATGGAGAAATACGTTAAGGATATTGCTTGTGTTTTCCTGCGGTAAAAGCATTTTGAAAAAAACATATTGTATCCTTAAATTTTAACTGATTTTATTGAATGCACTTTTAATTTCTAGCAAGTTAAAAAAATTGTAGGTTTTTATTTTTTGTAATTTGGTATTTCGCGATTAAAATATCAAAGCACCGTTACATAATATGCACAATCGAAACATGTTCTATTGAAAAGTGAATATAACAATTTTTAAAAAACTCATTTTCTATCGAAAAATAAAATTTAAAAAAGTAATTCAAGCGTGAAACGTGAGTGACAATTTGTATTGATAAGTTGGATTATCTTGGAAAATAAATGGCTGGCATAATTTATGTCTCGGATTTACTTTACATATAAGATTAGTGAATTTTGCATTTTTTTAAATCAAGCAGACGCAATTATTTTTCATTAAAAAAAGCATTTGAAGAAGTGAAACGTGAGTGACATTTAATTTTTTTTTTGTTTATTTTTGTATTAGAAATGAAAGAAGATGACAAAAACATCAAGAAAAAATTAAAGCCGACCCTAAAAGAACGTATGAAAAAAAAGATAGAGAAAAATTTAGTTAAATCTGGATTCATATAAGAAAACAAATTGAACAAAGATCAAAAAGATCTAATCAAATCATTATTTCAAGTCGTTGGCCTTGACGGAATTGCTTATAGGCCAGTTATATAGTCAAATTTGGCGCGGTCTTTGGCTTTTAATGAGCGTAAGGATCAACGAATTAGGCATAGTGATATACATACAGATTCGGATGCAGAACCGGAATAAATGTTGTTAAAATTATATATTTCTGAAATAGTTTTGTGTTGTTTTTATATTATGAATTATTTTTGTAACTATATTATGCTTTACATTATCCTTTCCATACAAATTTTTTTCTTTTTAGTATAAAAATATTCTTAATATAGAGACAACATTTTTTTTTAAATATGCTTAATAAAGTTCACCAGATTAACCACAATGCAAAAAAAGGACAATTAAAATTGATTCGAAACGTGAGTGACATCCACGTGAAACGTGAGTGACAAAATCAGTATATGAAAAAATCTTAAAATTCTGAGAAAAAACTAAATTTTTTCCTGCAGTTAAAATTTCTACTCAATTTCGTTACGGAAAATGACTTTATTCCTTATAGTAACTCACACAATTCGCAGATTTTTAAGCAATTTGTTAGAAGAACTCGAAAAATGAAAATCGTACGAAAACGTGAGTGACACACCATTTAAAGAGAGTTTTTTCGAAATGTGTAAATATATATAAAATTTTTTGCATGAACTTATAATAGTGAGCTTAAAACTTATTGAACCCATATAATTTTATATGAAAAGCTTTTGAATTTGATGAAGAAAAACTCATGTTTACTGCGATGACTGAAACGTGAGTGACACTGGATTTGCCGAAGTGTGTTTTTTCGAAAAAAATATTGACTTTAAAAATACATAAAATCAAAAAAATATGTAAAAAAAAGGTCGTATCATACGATAACGAATCACATTTAAAATATATACAAAAAACAAAAAATTCGTCAAAAAATAAACCCGCTAGTGCCGCAACCAGTACGAAAAACATGGTTTCGAGATAAACGCGTTCAAAGTTTGTGAACAAAGAAAAATAAAAATGCGTTCTCAATAATCCGGCTGTAACTATTGAACCCGTAAGAATTTTTTCATTAAATGTTTTTCTTAAAATCTAAAAATACAAAATTATTAAAAGACCAATTTCAAAACACGGCCAATGTCATGTCCCCCCTTAAGGTTTTTTGAAGTATAAGCTATTATACGCTAAACCTGAAAGGTCAGGGCATATTAACTTTGTGCAAACGTTTATAACGCAGAGAAATAAGCAATCCGGTATAGAAAAGTATATATATTCTTGATCAGAGTCACCTCCTGAGTCGAGCTATCCATGTCCGTCGGTCCGTCCGTTTCGAGTCGAGATAATTGGTTAAAACTCGGTAGACATAGTCATATTGGCCAAGGGTCTGCACTATTGAATATTTTTGGAATTCGCAAACTGCTACGCCTACCTCCCACACACAAAAAACATAAAAATTAAAAACTGCGTAAGTAAGCTCCTTATTAACCTACTACAGTAAAATTATGTATGTGTTCATGTTATATAAATAAATAATGTATTCGAAAAATTGGTGCCATCCTCCCACGGACACGCCCACCTCCCATACAACCAATAATTAAAAACTCATTAAATTCATTAAACGTACAGAGATTAAATTTCGCACGTATGTATATTATATCAAAACAAGGACGTCTTTGAAAAATTGGTGTCATTCACCCATGGCCACGCCCGCCTCCCATACAACCCAAAAAATCAAAACTCAAGAAATAAGCTCAGTGTTTAACCTACAGAGAGAACCTACAGTACGTATGTATTTTATAACAACACGAAGATGGTTTTGGAAAATAGGTGTCATCCAAATACGGACACGCCCACCTCCTATACAAACCAAAAATTTTAAACTCAGTAATAATTTTTGACCTACAGAGATAAAATTTTATATGTATGCATTTTATACCAAAAAAAAAAAAAAAAAAGATGTATTAAAATGCATTCTTTAAATTTAAGCGTAATCTTTCCATGAACTCGCCCACCTCCCACAAATCATAAGCTTATTTATTAAGTTTTCAATTTTTGCGTTTTATGGAAGGCAGGCGTGTCCGTGGGCGGATGCCACCCATTTCTCAAAAACATCTTTGTTTTGTTATAAAAAACTGACGAACCAAATTTTTTCCCTCTAGGTTAAACATAAGCTTATTTATTGAGTTTTAAATGTTTGGGTTATATAGGAGGTGGGCATGTTCATGGGCGGGTGACACCCATTTTTCAAAAACATCTTTTTTTTTTTATATAAAATACATACATACATACCAAAATTTATTTCTGTAGTTAAAGTATAAGCTTATTTATTGATTTTTCAATTTTTGCATTGTATGGGTGGAGGGCGTATCAGTGGGCGGGTGAAACCCATTTTTCGAAAAACATCTTTGTTTTGATATAAACTACACACAAACCACATGCAATATTATTATAATTGTAGGTTAATTGTGAGCTTATTTATGCAGTTTTTAATTTTTGCGTTGTATGGGTGGTAGGCGTGCCCGTGGGCGGATCCCAAAAATATTAAATAGTGCAATTCCTTGTACCCATTTGACCATGTGTACCGAATTTCATTCAAATATATTATTCAATTATATTATACGTTTGGAGATATTTTTTCTCAAATATCTCCAAACGTTTTTCCACAATCCTTACTTAAGAACTCTTAAAATTTCGACAAAATTTAGTTAAATGTCTCTAGAGCAGCGATGGGCACACACATACTATCACATTCTTTGATTGTGTGTAAAGCAGAGAAAACGAAGATCAATTTTACGTATTTTCTCGCTATATTTTAAAAAATTGCGCAAAGAAATGTTATTTCAACAAATGCTGAAAAGCAACTGACTTGATTTGCTGCCAAAATAAATATAAAGCAACATCCGAATGCACGCAATCGTAAGCCACCCGAAGTAGCTTACACTGTTCATGTGTCGACGTCGCGCAAGCAGCATTTTGCTTCCAATCTCATGAGATAGGAAATTTAATTTGTGCCCTTCTCTGCTCTAGAGCACTTAAGTACCTTAACACTAAAAAAAGGAGTTATGGTAAAATTATCTAATTTAACTTGGGCAAAGCATATTTATTCTATAGTAAGTATTTTTATTATATTTTTATTTTGTATTTTAGCTAAGAACAAAAATTAAGATTCATAAAAATTTCTACAGTTCAATTTAAATAGCAGCTCAGAGAAAAAGAACGCATGAGTTTTTTGTATGATAAACTGGATATTTAGGTAATTTTACATAATTATTAATAATTTAAGTTATTTCTGTCAGTGTGGCAAGACAATCGTAAACAACAAAATTACTTAACAAACGCACACACAGAGCATACATTCGTTACAAAAAAAGATAACCTGCAAAACACACAAACAAATTATGAAATAAGCACAATAATTACTCACCCAGGAACAAAAAACCCGTGTGCGCTGACTCCCAGCATATACAGTTATGTTCGAGTAAATAGCAACGGGTAGTAATAAGTAGTTTTTAGAATTGTTTAAATGCATTTACAAGAAAGTTTCAGTGTTACGTGAATATCGTTTAAAAACTAAGAAGATTCTGACACGTGTTGTATTTTTACATGGCAATACTTGCAATGAAGTTCAAATGGCAATACTTGGAATTAAGTTTTATTTATCAATTGAATATTTTTAAATAAAATTTTGTTTTTTTTTTTTTTAAAGCAGCTACATAGATTTTGTCTGCCTCATTCCTTTGTAATAGAATTCTTGTAACGAGTTATGTTTATTTATTACAAATGTTTAAATTAAATTGGAAAATAGCGTATTCGAAAATACCCAATACATGTCAAGCTTACAAGTAGTATTATTTTTAAAAAAAAATAAAACTTTTAAATTTGTATAAACAGGAAAGATAAATCGATAATCGATTTGCCAACAAACAGCAATCCAGAAATGTTCAATCATTTTTAAGTAAAACTTTTTACCTAAGATGGAAAAATTAAAGAAATAACTATATAAATGTGTGGTTGTACTTGGTTTAACCTACAGCAGACACTATAACTTGTAAAATTTATCATGATACTTCCTCTACTCTTGTATTAACTCCATACTATGAGTTAAGAACTCGCCAGAGAAAACGCTTGTTAATCCTTTTACAAATGTAAAGTTAAAATTAAAATGAATTTTTTGGTCGATTATGGCCGTGCGTAAGTTCGTGACGTGCGAGACGATGAACTGTGATAACCAACTTCAGTCCTCAAAAACAGAAAGTTTTTTCAACAGAAATACTCTCTTCTGAGTGGCCGACAGCCATGCCATGAAAAGTTTAAAAGAACATGTACATGCATTAGCCGTTTGGAGTCGAAACAATTTGTAGATCCAGTTCTCTCTAAATTGTGTGCAAGCATTCAATAACACACACAACACAATTAATAATAAAAGCACTATGAAAATCCATTCAAAGACTGAAATGAATATAATCGTAATATATAAAAGACAAGCGTCCTGCTCCGTGCTCTATATCGTTCAAACTGTTATAGTTGTTATTGTTATGTATAGGCTGAAAATGTTAGCCTGGACCAGAACCTGTTTCGCTATTACAGTGCTTTCTACATGAAAAAATTGTTAGCCTAAAAGTATGCACACAAAATTTTTTTATATTAATCAGTAAAGGCACATTGACGAGGACTGGAACCAAACAACATTTGAGGTGAATGAAAAATGTCATATCGTCTGCTACTTGATTATTTTGAATACGACCCGTCGTATGACGGGCTTCTATACTAGTTGATTATAAGAAGCACTGTGAAACATTTTCCAAGGACTGAAATGGCCGATTCGTTTTTTTTTTTGTTTCTTTGAACTGTTGAGTTCAGAATTAAATGTTTTGAATTAAGTATTAGGAAATATGTTGTAAATTTAGATTACAAAAAAAATTATATAAGAAACAATCTTGAAAACCGGAATTAAAAAACTGTCATTGTGTCTTGGTCATCTTTTGTAGTTAATCTTTAAAAATTTAAGTCAGAACTATTGCGATTTATTATAGACTTGAAAATATGAAAACCTTTTGGGGAAAACGGTTCAATCTTCGTGTTAACAGAAACTTACTGGAGTAAAATGGAAGACTTATATTAAAAAAAAATAATGTAATTTTTTTAGTAATATACAGTACAACTTTTGCTTTTTGAAACAATGCTATAGAATGGTAAATATTTTGAATACCCTAAACCTGAAAGGTCAGGGCATATTTACTTTGTGCAAACGTTTGTAACCCATAAAAATAAGCGAGTGCTGTATAGAAAAGTATATTTATTCATGATCAGACTCACCTCGCTAGTCGATTTAGTCCTGTCCGTCTGTCCGTCCGTCCGTCTCAACATCACTCGATACGGAGGAGTGATTCCAACTGAGGATTGCCGGAAAACATCCACAAACCGCAGGAAAAAAAAAATCTAACTTCAAAATTTACATACGTTCTCAATTCGCCTGGCTATTTACCCAATCATCTAGTTTTAATGATAGTAAAGCTGAAGTTTTAACATGGGTTGACAAATCAAGGTGGCTCTGCCTAAAAGTAAAACTAATAACTCTAAATTTAACATCAAGACTAGTTATAATAAAAATAATAGTTATCATGCTAAAAAACTATATATAAAATAAAAACTCCGACTATACCTAACCAAAACAACACACCTTCCGAAAACAAATTACCTAACAGCAGTCCTAGCTCTGATCCTAACTGGAAACTTTAAACTAATATTTTTCCAACTTTCATTCGGCAGATCAATCACACTACAAAATCTCCTAACTCGAATCACACACTTCCATCTTCTTACCCAAAACGAATCTCATTTAATCTCAATCCTAACTCGGATGCACCATCAGATAAAAATGAGAGTAATATTTTCGACACACTCTATCCTAACTTTGTTCATTTTTATATTATAAATTCATCTCTTTCCGATTTAGTCACAAATAAAGCCCATAACCAACCTGGTAGCCCCACTTCTTTCATCGACCGTCTTCAACCACCAAAAGTTTAACTTTCTTTGAATTCTTGTGCTGACAATGAGAGCAGATATGCCCTCTCTCGTCATAGAGAGAACAGTGTTTTTAACAATGTGAGTCTGTTTCTTGCTGTTTCAGCAAGAAGGTTTACCTACTGATGTCAATGAATTACGTAAGTTGTTTATCAGTTTCCAAGAGCAACTCGATTTGACGATCCACCAAGTCAAAGAAGATCTTGACACATACGGTGCTCATGTAAGGTCAAAACATGTCTCTTCTCTTCAAAAGTCAAGTAAAGAGCAGCAACAATATTATTCCTAACCAACTTGCGCATAATCAAAACTCTATTCCAAGCCCACTTTTTGTATCTCTGTACTACCAAAACGTTAGAGGATTACGCACCAATATCTCTACAGTGTTTCTAAACTCTCTTAAGGAGGGACATAACATTCACGGCAGAGAAAACAGAACTTGTTTTAACAAGTAAAGAAAGTCTAAAGTCGGTCTAGGCCGGCTATGAAATACCCTTAACCTAATTTACCAAAAAAAAAATAATATTATTGGATATGGGCGTGTCCGGATGGAGCCTATATTTGATATGCATTTAAATGTTGATGAAAAATTTACCAAAAACATACCAAGTTTTATTCCTGTAACTCACAGTTAATGCCTTTATTGTGTTTTCGCTATGGGAGGTGGGCGTGTTCAAAGACGGATTACTCCCAATTTTTGAACACACCTTAGTTTTGGTATAAATTACATACATACCAAATTTAATTTCTCTATGACAAACATAACCTTATTTATTGAGTTTTAAACTTTTTAGGTTGTATGGGAGGTAGGCGTGTCCGTAGGCGGATGACGTCCATTTTTCAAAACCATCTTTGTTTTGGTAATAAAAAACATATATGTTAAATTTAAGCTGTGTAGGTTGAACACAGGCTTATTTATTGCGTTTTAAATTTTTGGGTTGTATGGGAGGAGGGCGTGTCCGTTGGCGGATGACACCCATTCTTTGTGTTGATAGAAAAGACATACCAACCAAATTTTATTATTGTAGGCTTATTCTGAGCTGAGCTATGCAGTTTTTAATTTTTGCGTTGTATGGGAGGTAGGCGTGTCCGTGGGCGGATACCAAAAATATTCAATAGTGCAAATTCTTGGGTCCATGTGATCATGTGTATCAAGTTTCACGCAATTATCTCAACTCCTTCTTCTTATCCTGTGTTTACGGACAACACACAGACGGACGGACGGACGGACGGACGGACGGACGGACGGACATAGATAGCTCGACTCACGTGGTGACGCTGATCAAGAATATATATACTTTTCTTTACCGGACTCGCTTCGTTCTATGCGTTACAAACGTTTGCACAAAGTTAATATACCCTGACCTTTCAGGTTTAGGGTATAAAAATGCGCTCTCACTAATCCGGCTGTAACTTTTGAAGCCGTAGGAATTTTTCCATGCAATTTTTAAAATACAAACACAAAATACAAAATTATAAAAAAGTCAATTTCAAAAAATGGCCAATGTCATGTCCCTCCTTAAACTTCCCTACAATATTTTTGCCCTATCTGAGACCAATCTTACCCAGGATTTCAAGGATACTGAGGTATTTGCGTCTGATTTCGTGTTTCTATCGCAAAGGGGTTCATATTCATTATCTGCTGCTATATTCGCGTTTCTCAACCAGTGAATGGTTATCAGCTTGCAGTAGACGCAATTGATCTTATTATCTTAGTCCCCCATCTGACACAGTTATATTTCTGGGGGACTTTAACCTTCCCAGCCTTCAATGGGTTCTGTCAGATGACGAGTGCCATTATTTCGCTTCAAATGCTACATCTGAAAAAGAAATTCTCTTTACTAGCTGCCTTTTAGACTCTGGCCTTTACCAGTTGAGCGGAGCAACTAACAATATAGGTCGAAAATTGGACCTTGTCTTTTCTTCAGATTCGGATAATTGTGTAGTCCTGGCGCGTAACCACCTACTTTCAACACTCGATCGCTACTATCCACCTCTATCTCTTACCTTTTCTTACAACAATAATATCATAAACACACACTTTGAGCACGCGTATAGCTTCAACTTTTGGAAAACTAATTTTGTACAACTTGATATCTTAATCAGTAGAATCGATTTCCAACATCTTTTCGATAATGCCCATGAAAATGTTGATAATTCTGTTGCTCTCTTCTATGACAAAATTTTTGACTGCTTCACACTATCTGTCTCATTTAATAGGCAAAAGAACTTTTTGTCATCTCCCGCCTACTACAATAAGGAACTACGTTCACTTCGTAATAAAAGGAACAAACTTTGGCGCACTTATTTAACTTCTCGTTCTTCTATTGATCGCACAAATTATCTTCACGCCTATAACCTTTTTTTTTCACTCTTTGAACATCTATATGAGTCTTATCTTGCTCATGTTAAAAAAAAATTGGTGTCGGATCCTTAAAGCTTCTACAAGTTCATTAATATTAAAAGAAAATCTGACAACTTTCCATCTATCCCTACTTTTTCAGATATTCTCAGATAACCCGAAAATAATTGCAAACTTATTTCAATAATTGCAAATTTCTTCAGTCAGTCATTCATAAGTCATAAGAATGAACTAGACTATGAATACTTTTCTTCACTAAGGAATTGTGCTCAAACCTCGCTAACTTCTGTTGATATTACACTTAGCAAAGCGACATAATCTTAAAGATGATTTTTCCTAGACCCAATGGGTTGCCTGCTATTGTCATCTTTTGACACTCTTTCAACTTTCTATTTCTAACTCAGTTTTTTCAAAGTCATGGAAGAATTCGTACATAATCACTTTACATAAAAAAGGACCTAAAAATTATATTTCTAATTACAAACCTATTGCAAAACTGTCATGTATTCCAAAAATTTTTTAAAGTATTATCTACGACATCCTCTTCTTCTACTGCAAATCCATCTTTTCTACCAGTCAACATGGTTTTCTCAAGGGTAGATCGACTACCACCAACCTCACACAATTTGTTTCAAACACTTAAAGCTCGTTGGAAAGCGGTTACGAAGTTTATGCAGTTTCCACCGACTTCAGTAAAGCATTTCCCTTTAAGTTTTTAAGCCTTTGGTTTTCCATCTCTGTTTATGATATGAAATAAATGATCATATAAAAATCTATCGGCGTTTACAAACTAATGCCGATTCTCACAAACTTCAAGACGATCTGGTCAGCTTTTCCATTTGGTGTCAAATAATCTTCTGGAACTCAACGTCAGCAAATGTCAAGCTATAACATATTCTCGTAAGCGACTTCCTCCGACTTCCTCCGAGAACGTATTACATTATCGGCAAGCCAGTTCCCTCTGTATACTTTTTACGAGATTAAGGCGTTATTTGCGACAAGGAACTTAACTTTAGGTCTCATATTGATAATATCATTAGTAGCGCCAACTGTGCACTTGGTTTCGTGAAACACTGGTCCAGAGAGTTCTCCAAATATTTACGTGACTAAATTTATCTATCTTTCCTTTGTTAGACCCATCCTCGAATAAGCCAGCCAGGTTTGGTCTCACATCTATTACACCCATTCAATGCGAATCGAAGCCGTTCAACGCAGATTCATTCGTTTCGCTCTTCGTGGTCTTCCCGGCTCTAACAGTTTCAACTTACCTTCTGATCCCAACCGTCTGAAGTTGATTAACATGCAAACTCTTGCAAAGTGAAGGGAAGTTGCTGATGTTCTCTTCATTCATCAACTAGTATGCGGTACCATTTACTGCCCAGAACTACTCCAATCAATATCCTTTAATACCAACCCACGCAACCTTAGGTTTATACCTCTCTTCCACCTTAACTATCACCGCACCGACTATGGATGTAAAAAACCTATAACCAGAATGTTAAGGGTAACCAATAATTTGATTAGTTAATACGATTTTCTATATAAGTTTATAATTCTTAAAACACATATTTTTAAAGAATTATATTTAGAGCTTGATGCCAAATAATTTGTGAATCCAAACAGGTTGCTACAACAACAATGTTCTTTGCAGATCAAACCGAGCAGACTAGAAAATGGTTTCCTTCCCCTCCCTAATGGTACCATTGTAAATTAAGATACTCCCTGTTAATTATAAAATTAAGTTCTTAAGTTATTATTTTTAAGTATTCCGGACAGTTTATTAATATAGTGTCAAGACAAAATAAATTCACCTTAAATTCGGTATAGACTTTGAAAGAAAATCAAAAATGCAATTTTGAGTTTTTGTTTTTTTACAACAAAAATCAGTTTTACTCCATATTTTAAGAATAAATCAAATTTTATGGTCTTTTATTAAAATTAATAATTTAAATATAAACAAACAAAAAACGGTATTATTTTCAAAAGTTTTTTTAAGTTAACTAATAAGACTTAAATACAAAAAAGAAATAAATAAAATATATTCACAGATGGCGCAGATATTTGCTTCAGAACTTAGAACATTAAATTTGAGACAGTTTTTTTCTCTCTCTTGGCATTTGGTTGAAGCACACGCTAAATAACTAACGACAATATTAAGAAAATTCATTAAAAAAACTTTTGGTTAGAACTTTGCTGTGATTTCTATCACATTTGAAAGAAAATTTAACAAACTTTTATAAAAAATTAGAAAAATTGAAAAACCGTTAAAATCCGACCAAGATACATCACATGGAAAGTCAAATTTTTGAATTCAAAACACATTTTTTTACAAATTTAACAATTGATGAATGCAAAAAACTACATTTTTTTAAGAAATTATTACTTTTAAAAAAAATTCAAACTCGACCAACTAAAAAACTCTGCCTCAACGAAAGTTCGTATTAATCAAATAGCGGATTTTTTCTCAAAAATTTAATTTCTCTCTTAGAAGGTTGGGAACCCCTTCTATCAGATATATCATATATATATATACATTCTGCACATCTGGGCAACATAACCTTTCGAATGATATAAGTTTCATTTATTTTGAGTTTTAATGAATACCAAAAAAGCGTATGACAAAATTTATTGTTCACGTATTCCATAGTCGGGCTAGACCAACTTTAGACTTTTTTTATGATTTTTGTAAAACACATATAAATAGTTTATTGTGGAAAGTTATCTGAATATGCACTGTCAGCACTGCTATTTCATCGACCACAGCTGTATATCGTTTCAGACCTTAAATGACATTAAACTTAAAATGGCTGTGTTCGTTGGCGTTGCTTGGTTGTTGTTGTTGGGTACATAAATTGAAAAACTTAAATTGTTTTCCCAAAATGTTCATTAAAATCACTTGAAGTGTGTGCGAATATGTGTTTGGTAAGAACGGAAACCGGAAGTGAGCTCATATATGCATTCATTAACACACCAGCCCAGACACGGCCAACACATAAGAACACATGCGCGCAATTGTGACACTGGAATTTCATTACATCAAAGTTTTTTTTGTCTGTTGTTGTTGTTGTTGTTGTTGTTGTTGTTGTTGTTTTGCACTGTTATTTGTTGCTATTTGCTGTTATTGTACACATAAATTTAACGCACAGCAACTAAAATGCATTTTTAGTGCATTCAGTTGAGACAATAATTGTTGCATTTTATGTTGATGTTGCTGACAATGGCAACAAGCAAAACCAACAATAACAGCAAAAACAACAAATTAAGTTGGCTTGTAATACTTATTAAGTTTGTTATGACATGGTATTTATTATTTTTAATTTAATTTGTCGCCATATTTAAATACATGTACCTGCAAACAATTTCTGTCAGCATTCTGTTGAATTATCAATTCAATGACGTCATAATTTTTTTTTAAAGTAAATAGTAGGTAGATACAAAACATTTTATTGATATTCTGAACAAATTTAACTAAGGAAGTTGCGAACAGTACATTTATTTTGACCTTCCCAGCCGTGTTAGTTATGTGCTTATAACAAGTAAGTGTTCTCTTAAAGGTCAGATTTAAATTTTTTGCATAGTTTGCATTTTCAATGTTGCTGTAATTTAATGACTGGTTAAGAGCAGTGAAAATGCCATCAATACCATAATGGTTTTTCATATTCCAGTTAAATCAAAAATTTTTGAAACAAACAAGAGAAAATTCGTTCGAATTCCTTTCAATTTTTATGTCTATAACGGCTATTATGATGATTAAAACAATTGTTGAGTTTTGCGATGAAAAGCAATAATATGTAAATGTCTCCCATGAAATATAGACCACAAAAAAATTAAATTGTTTAACCCAAATTTGGTACCTAAAATGATATAAAAATTATTCTTAAAAAAATATAAATGCATTTTAATAAAACAACGCATTTATTGCAAATATTTAGAAAACAGAAAAGATCAGTTTATAAATTGGCTTTAATCTAACATAAATTAAAATGAAGCAATTGCTTCTAAAAACTTCCATGACGTCAACGTAATATCTCTTAAAATTTAAAAATAAAATAGCGAAATAATAACGAAATAACAAAATTTCCACAAATTTTTTAAAGCAACTTTGAAAACCATCGATTGAGAATACTTAAAAAAAAATAAGCCACATTTAGATATTTGTCATCTATCACATATCAAACCAATCACTTTTTAGTGATTTTTCATGTGGCACCAAACACTGGTGCCGCTTCAAATATGTTGTAAAATTGTAAAAGCTTATAATTTCAATATTATTACTTTACTTGTGAATTCAAATGTTTTTGTATTAAAGCCAGCCTTGAATGAAAACTACTCTAGCACGCACTACTTATTCAAGCAAATAAATACGAGTACTATAGTTATGTTCTAAGAAGAAAATGAAGCAAGTCCTTCAAACATTAAGTACATAATCCTCGCTAAGCTACGAACCTGGCGACAGGTGCAGATTTTCAAAGTCAAAGCCAAGCAAGTATCTACTTCGTACAACTTCCACCCGCTAACTTATCTCAATTCAGTGTTAAAATAATAACAGACACTTAGCCAAAAACAATCATCCACACATAGAGACAAACAAATCACCAAGCTATATAGCTAGCTGTTACGCACACAAACAAACAGCCAAGCAGAGAAGATTCAGCAAAGAAATAAGAACTGCTTTACAGTATGTTTTGCCAAGGCAGACATTAATGTTTTGCTTACTGTTTATGTGGTTGTGTTTATGTCTAGAATTACTTAAGTGTTGAAGTGTTTAATTTGTAATCCATGCTAAGCACACACACACGCACACTTATAAAGTCGGCACTTAAAGTGGTTAATAGTTGATGCTACATGCAACACATTCAGCGCACATACAAAGGCAAGTTTATGTTTCCTGCCTTATAACAAGCCGAAATGTGATAAGATAACTAACACTTTCACATTCGTAGATTTAATTTATTTTCATGTATGTGTTTGTTTGTAAATATTCTAGTACGCTTAACTGTAAACCATGTAATTTGTGCATATTTATTACATTAACATTGTTTGGCCTGCATTCTACTTAACGGCTGACGAGCATCATAATTATTTCGTTATTTACACATTTGTTTGTATGCGTTTTTGACCTATAACTTTTTCAGTTAAGATATAAAGATATTTAAAGTACTTTAACAATTATCTCATAGTATTTAAAAATCATCATCAGAATAAAATAATGAATAAAGGAGGCCAGCGTTAATGTGAAAGTCAATATTTCCCCTTCTTGCTATAAATTAAAAGTTGTCATGTAGTAAACATTAATAGTATTTAAAAGATAAAATGTAAAGTTTCCTGCAATTCCATGCAGAGAATACAGCAGCAAAGATTTGATTTCTAAAGCAAATATCCAATTGCTGATTTTTTTATTTCTTGCTTATTACTAGTGTCCGACCGAATATTCGGTTTCGGTTTCGGTTTCGGCCAGTTTCGGCCCTTTTAGTCAGTTTCGGCTATTCGGCATCAATATGGCCGAAACCGAAACCGAAACCGAATAACTCTAAACACTAAAAAGTTCCTTAAAGTGGTATTAAAAATTATCTCTTTATTTATTATTTTAAAGTTGAACTTTAATATTCAAAGAATATTAATCGTATGTATACGTTATTATTATCTGTTTGAATTGTTTTGTTTTTGAAAGCTTTTAATAAAATTTTAAAAAAAATAAAATGTTTTTAAAAACTAATTTGTATGTAGACTTTCAGTTTCGGTTTCGGTTTCGGTTTCGGCCGAATATTACAAAAATGGCCGAAATTCGGTTTCGGTTTCGGTTTCGGCCAAAATTTTGGTTTCGGTCGGACACTACTTATTACTTTCACTAAAATTTCTCCAATAATATTTTTCATTATATCAACAAATTACTGAGAAGTACTCTTGATGTTTTCTAAAAATCTGCAGAACTGTTTAATTTTATGTTTGCTCAGCAATACTTTTTTATATTTCACTTTCTCGAAATTTGTATCCTGTTTCTCGAAGTTTCTGCTTCATAAATATGGAGTCGCAGACCTATTGGCAAAAATATTAATTCTATTTAAAATCATATTCATATTTCTTTAAGTCTTCTTTAAATATTTATCGTAGCCAGATCATAAAAGTCTGAAAGTGAAGCGTTAAAAGAAAACACTGTTACCCTCTAAGCTCATGTTGTGACAGTTTATTCGGTTTTATTTTTAGAGTAGAAATTATGCTTTGAGCAGTGTTTACAAAGACATAAAAGATTCCAAATCAAAGTTAAGTGGTCTTAACATTTATTTCCAAGAACTTGGGTTACATATTTTTGAATTTACGTAAACATCCCTCATCAGGTAATGGATTATTTTTTTACTGATTCAGAGTGGGACGACATGCTCGAATGAGTTTGAATGGCTTATAACTAGTTTTAATTTTTTTTTGTTTTTTTTTACTTCATTTCAGTTTCATACAAAGAAGAATGGGCAACATTTTAATGCACCAATTTACAACCGATGAGACCAAATAATGGGATTATTAATCATGGGATCGTCGTAATTTGAATATGGGCATCGAACCCTCAAAAGCAACATATAACCGCCTGGTTAAAACTATTTGACAAGGTACTGTAAGAACCATCTCAGAGCCAAAATATGGCGAAGGTTTCAAACAGATGTACATTTTAAACGTATACGGGAAGTATTCATTATAAATGATAACATATAATAAATCATAACTCGTTGCGTTAAAAGCAGGGGCGTATGAGTAACATTTGCTCATATTTATTGAAAGAGAAGGGGAAAGAGGAGGAGAAAGATAAGGGTAAATAGAAGGGTAAATAAAAGGGTAAATAAAAGGGTTAATAGAAGGGTAAATAGAAGGGAAATGATAGGGATAGAGATAGCTATAGGAATAGGGAAAGGGAAAGGGAATAGGAATAGGAATAGGAATAGGAATAGGAATAGGAATAGGAATAGGACTAGGAATAGGAGTAGGAATAGGAATAGGAATAGGAAGAGGAATAGGAATAGGAATAGGAATAGGAATAGGAATAGGAATAGGAATAGGAATAGGAATAGGAATAGGAATAGGAATAGGAATAGGAATAGGAATAGGAATAGGAATAGGAATAGGAATAGGAATAGGAATAGGAATAGGAATAGGAATAGGAATAGGAATAGGAATAGGAATAGGAATAGGAATAGGAATAGGAATAGGAATAGGAATAGGAATAGGAATAGGAATAGGAATAGGAATAGGAATAGGAATAGGAATAGGAATAGGAATAGGAATAGGAATAGGAATAGGAATAGGAATAGGAATAGGAATAGGAATAGGAATAGGAATAGGAATAGGAATAGGAATAGGAATAGGAATAGGAATAGGAATAGGAATAGGAATAGGAATAGGAATAGGAATAGGAATAGGAATAGGAATAGGAATAGGAATAGGAATAGGAATAGGAATAGGAATAGGAATAGGAATAGGAATAGGAATAGGAATAGGAATAGGAATAGGAATAGGAATAGGAATAGGAATAGGAATAGGAATAGGAATAGGAATAGGAATAGGAATAGGAATAGGAATAGGAATAGGAATAGGAATAGGAATAGGAATAGGAATAGGAATAGGAATAGGAATAGGAATAGGAATAGGAATAGGAATAGGAATAGGAATAGGAATAGGAATAGGAATAGGAATAGGAATAGGAATAGGAATAGGAATAGGAATAGGAAAAGGAATAGGAATAGGAATAGAAATAGAAATAGGAATAGGAATAGGAATAGGAATAGGAATAGGAATAGGAATAGGATTAGGAATAGGAATAGGAATAGGAATAGGAATAGGAATAGGAATAGGAATAGGAATAGGAATAGGAATAGGAATAGGAATAGGAATAGGAATAGGAATAGGAATAGGAATAGGAATAGGAATAGGAATAGGAATAGGAATAGGAATAGGAATAGGAATAGGAATAGGAATAGGAATAGGAATAGGAATAGGAATAGGAATAGGAATAGGAATAGGAATAGGAATAGGAATAGGAATAGGAATAGGAATAGGAATAGGAATAGGAATAGGAATAGGAATAGGAATAGGAATAGGAATAGGAATAGGAATGGGAATAGGAATAGGAATAGGAATAGGAAAAGGAATAGGAATAGGAATAGGAATGGGAATAGGAATAGGAATAGGAATAGGAAAAGGAAAAGGAATAGGAATAGGAAATTAATCATATATTCTTTTAATTGGTTCCACACAACTAACGATTCTGTAAATCTTTTACGCCCAAGAGTATCGCAAAAAGTTCTCGTATTTAATGTGAATTATTATAAACAGTTTCTTCCTTTAAAGTTTCATAAAAATGCGTCGAGTTTGCTCCAGTGTCTAATATATAGTGGCTTCTCTAAAGTTAAGTAAAGATATCTATCGCTGAAACTTTTGAATAATTATTATTTTAATTATCATTAAATTACAATTTTTTAAAGCTACAAAGCTAGGGTTTAAACCCACGTCCCTATATGACATTCTAGCATTCTTCCACTAAGCTATTGGAAATGATAATATAAATATATCAAAACACTTTTAAAAAATATTGTAAAATAGACACACATTTCGACAAAAACACAAAAATACTTCAACACATGATTTTAATAGCACAAAAATACTTAATAACGAACGTTCATTCAACAAACAAAATTGTTTACTTAAAAGCAAACAATTCAATTTAACAGTTTTTTAAATAGCAACGGCCGGCTGTTAATAAACAGCTGAAATTTTTCTGAGTGTGTGGTGATCATGACATGCAGGTTAAAAAAAAATTTCTGATCGGTCACCACTTCTCTGCAGACAATGGCAAACCTCAGAGAGTAAAAAATGCCATGTAAAGCTTCTTGAGAACATGAACTTTAGCCGTTTGAAGTCGGCAAAAAAAATTTTTGTCCACTTCTCGGTCACTTGTGTACAAACATTAAATAACACACAACACAATTGATAATAAGAAACTCGGTCGAAGTCCTTTCAAGGGCTGAAATGGCCAATTTGTTTTTTATACCAGAAACCTGAAAGGTCAGGGTATATTAACTTTGTGCAAACGTTTGTTACGCGTAGAACGAAGGTAGTCCGGTAAATAAAAGTATATATATTCTTGATCAGGGTCACCTCGTGAGTCCAGCTATCCCAGTCCGTCCGACCGTCCGTCCATCTGTCCGGACGGACAGATGGGTGTTATCCGTATACACAGGATAAGAAGAAAAAGTTGAGATAATTAAATGAAGTTCGATGCACATGGTCGAAGGGATCCCAGGATCTGCACTATTGAATATTTATGGAATCCGCCTACAGACACGCCTACCTCTCATGCAACGCTTAAATTGAAAACTGCATAAATGAGCTCATAGTTAGCCTGCAGCAATAATATTAGATATGTGTATACTTTATATCGAAAGAAGATGACTTAGAAAAATGTGAGTCATCCGCTCACGGACACGCCCACCCACCATACAACGCAAAAATTAAAAACTCAATAAATAAGCTCATGTTTAACGTACATAGATAAAATTTGGTGGGTATGTATTTTATATCAAAATCAGCCTACGGACACGCCCACTTCCAATACAAACCAAAAATTTAATACTCAATAAATAAGCGCATGTTTAATGTATAGAGATAAAATTTGGTTCGTATGTATTTTATGTAAAAACAAAGATGTCTACATAGGTGTCATCCACCCACGGATACGCCCACCTCCCATACAACTCAAAAATTTAAAACTCAATACATAAGCTCGTGTTTAACGTGCAGAGGTAATAATGTTCGACATGTTCGAAAAATGTTTGTCATCCGCCCACGGACACGCCCACTTCCCATACAACCCAAAATTAAAAACACATGAATTAGACTTTGTTTAACGTACAGAGATACAATTTGGTACAATTGTATTTTATAACAAAAAATATGGATTTGAAAAATGAATATCATCCAACCACGGACATGCCCACCCCCCATACAACCCAAAAATGGAAAACTTCATAAATAAGCTTATGTTGGCCTTATAGAGATACAATTTGGTATGTATTTATTACATTGAGTGTTATCCGTCCACGAACACGCCTACCACCCATACAACCTACAAAGCGAAATCAACATGTGAGCTACAGGAATAAAACTTGGTATGTGCAAATTTTCCATCAAAATTGAAATGCATATGATATATGGGCTTCATTCGCCTACGGACACGCCCATTTTCAACACTTTTATTATATTTTTAAAAAGAAGGTTGAGGGTATTTCATAGTCGGGCTACACCGACTTAAGACAATCTTTAAAAGTTTAATTATTTTTCAGTTAACAAAGTATTTTGTCCGCTCGAGACATTGCTTTGATATAACATAGAAAAAATTTGTGCGAACTTTAAATTTTTTATGACTAATAGGATCAATTGCTGCTGCTCTTCTTTACGGGTGTAAAGAGGTGTTTTGGTAGTACAAAATAGTTAATTTAATTTCAGTCTTCAAGTTTAAATTTTAGAAATGTTAAAGGATATTTCATCAGGTTCATCTTAAATTCTTTTCAACTAATCGTATCTCTTTATTTATTTAACGTTAACGTACCGCTTAAGATATTCACTGCCGTTAAGATATTATGCTTCATCATGGCTGATTTATGCCAAAGTGAAGGTAATTATAATTCATTTTAAATGCAGTTACGGTCATCGTAACTATTATTACCATCATCCACAGCAATCTAACCGGCAACCTGTAGCATCGTTACCCTTTGAATAAATTACAATTCATTTCCAATAACTGTACACTGCACACTCATTCTCACTCGGAATGAAAGAGAAGAAAGAAAAAAATAGAGCAAATTAAAACATGCAAGAATGTCGAGTAATAAAAGAAAATAATTTTCAGTTCAGTCTTTCTGCAGTTTTTAATTCCTTTTGCAGTTATAATAGAAATGAAGTTGAAACCTAGGAATGTAAACGAGGAAATTCAATTAAAGCAGAATTCTCTTTTTTTTAATTTTTTTCCCTCCGTTTCTTAGAAACCTTAATTTCATTGTAATTGTTTAATCCGTTAAATAAATATCAATTTCCTTTGTACTTTGTAAGAAAGTGGGATTATTTTTTTAAGAAAAGTGAAAATCATGGTCATAATTAGATGTATGATTCTAATACATAACTCTACGAAAATTTTCTATTTTAGTTTGACAATATTTTACTGCAAATTGAGTTACAATTCACAATAAGTTCTTTATGTTCAACTAATAACATTTCAATAGCACAAAAGTGAATTCATTCAATTTGTTGTGAACTGATGCCGGAAACCACAAATTCAATAAAGTCTGTTCTAAAAAAACACAATAAATTCCCAAAGTCAATAAATGTTGATGCTTAACTTCGTATTTTAAGCTGAAAAATTCAATTCAACTTCATTCAATACAATTCAATTTATCAATAATAAATATTATTGATACGAGTAGATAAAAATATATGAGTTTACAAACCATCAAACATTTATGCGCACAACAAGACAGTGACGGCAATAATAGTCAGTTTATGATTGGTTCAATCAGTTTTTATTTTTTAAGTCAACAACAGTAGTATTTATTTCAACTACAACAACAAACAAACTTTAAGCACAGCATCCAAGAAGACAACTAGAGAATACTTAAAATCAATAAAACTTCTAGCAAGAAAAAAGTTAAAAGTTGAACTGCACAAAATCACACATGCTTCATACTCACCTGATATCCCACAAAACCCAACATTATCCACACACTCTACTCATTTGTGCAAAAAACAAAAAATCAAAACCTACTCTTACAGATTTACGAGTTCCAACGAGTGGGAGCAGAACATGAACATATCGACTCTAAGTAACGACATCTTCGAGTTTGCAAGAATGTATGACGTTATAATGATTCCCCAGGAGAGTTGATAGCTAAATGAATGTTCGAAATGTTGCTGAAAATAATTGAGGCAGGTGGAATGGAATGGAATGTTGCAGCAATGAGGTGGTTACCCAAGCCTGTGGTAAGCCCCAACACCACGTCTATCCTAAAATGCTGCCATCTATGCCTGAGTTTGCCGCTGTTGTTTATTTTTGCTCCATATTTTTATCAACAACCTCATCATCATCATCATCATCATCATCATCATCATCATCATCTTCATCCACATCTCTGCTGCGTTGTCGGCTTTGTTTTGGTTTGCTTTGGAATTGCCTGCGGATCCGCTTAAGTTCTCAACTTCGAATCCAAGTGAAAACAATTGAGTGAAGATATTTCACTGCTTTACCCTGGCGGCAAAACATTGTATTTGAACTGGGCAAGTTCAACTGCTTAGCTTAGAGCTCTGCTAGCTGTAGTTTTTCCAACCCTCATCTGCACCTTTGCAATTCGAATAAGATTCACTGAGTTCTACAGCAATGTTTGGATTCCATTGGATGTGGATGAAGAATGTTAGTTGATTCTAATTGAGTTACCGTAATAAACATCAAATAACTAGAATTTAGTAAGCTTTTATCACCAATAGTGTTGAAGCTATAATAGTTTATTAAGTGTGTTCATGACGAAAAAATATGTTCATTGCAAAATATATAAAAAACTAGTAAGGAATTATCTTCAAATTGGACGAAGTTAAAATACTCCCACAGCTGTGTCGAAATAAATATATTCGAAGATATTTAAGAGGCATTTCATATAAAAGGGACCGCAAAAAATGTGAGGATCTGAAATTTGTTCGTAACATAGTACTAATTATACTGTTGGTGTATATGAAGGAACACAAGTGTTTTTTTTTTTCGTTAAACGGTAAGTTATGGGCTTCAAAAAAGTTGCTATTATTGAGAAAATGATTTTTTTTTGGAAATTTTTCCAATATATAACAAAGTTCCAAAAAAATATTATATTTAAGTAATCGACAAAATTCTTTGGCTAATTATAGTTGACAACATCCCTTGCAAGCTTAAAGCACTAAATGAGCGATTAATATAGGCAGAATTGAACGGCCTAGGTGTGAATCAAATCAAAACTGAACTCGTTCTGTTCACAAGTAGATAAAAAAGTAGACAGCTCAATGCTGACAAAACTCAATAGAGTAACTCTAACAAGAGTGCAAAGGTAAGAATGCACAGTGGGCAGGGTCAATTTTTAAACCTGGGTGATTTTCGGTTCGGGAATGAAAAGTTTTTTAAGAAAAAAAAAAAAAAAACCGGGGCTGGGGGTGCACTTTATCCCATCGCACCCTCAATTTTGTGAATTTTTTATATAGGAATTTTTATTCAAATTTTTTGTTTTTAAAACTTGCACAGTAAGATAAAAAATAACGCCTGATATGAAATCCTCACAACCGATTCAACCAAAAAACGGTCTTACATGTAAACGTTGTTATAAAAAAATTTACCGTAATAAATTCCTAAAGAAAGAATTTCGCTAAATTCAAAGTATATTATTATCAAAGTATATTATTAGTGGTGCTCCGGAATTTTTTGTTTTTGAAAACCTAGATGGCGATGTAGGCACAATCTTAATGCAGTTTCATTACCACCAGCGCCACCTATAGGGTCTAAGTTTTCCCAAAGATATATTTTTTTATTTATATACTAGCGGATGTAACCCAGTGTTACTCGGTGTTGTGCCTCAAGCACAGAAAGAGAAAAAAGATTTTCAAAACTGCTCTTATTTTTGCGTTTTTTTGGGGTTTTGCCCCCTCCTTCCGTCAAAAGTGTTTAGTCAAATTTCCGTAAAACTGTACCTGCCAGACATGATTAAAACAAAAAATGACATCTTCAGCGTCTTGATCTGACGTCTGGTTTCTGAGGAAAATGGACACCCACACTCAAAAAAAAAACACATATCTTCCTCCGGTGAAAAATTTTTCTATTTTCGATAATAGCAATTTTCTCTTTTCAAATAAAATTTTCTTCAATTACACTCAGAAAATAGTGTCTCGGAATATGAGGAATATAAGGCATCATATTTTGAGAAAAATGGTATAGACTTTGCTCCAGAGAATGCTATTCTCTAATTGCGATACTAAAAATTGTTTAAAAATGATAAAAAGCTTCCATGAAATAGAAAAATATATCGTTTTTAGAGAAAAATACTTTTTTTATTGCGAAAATATTTGTTGTTATTGAAGAAAATACTTCTCATAGTGAATTTTTTATCAAAATAAAAGAAAATTTTTTCATTTTCAATGAAATTTCTCTATAAATGAGAAATTTTTTGTGCGAGAAAAATACTTATCAATATTAGAGACACTGAAATATTTCCATTTCCTAGAAGTAAAGAAATATTTCTTCGGAAATGTGAAAATTTATTCTAATTGAAGAAAATTTTGTCTGAAAAAGAGAAAATTGCTATTATCAAATATAGAGAAATTTTTTACCGGAGCAAGGTATGTGTTTTTTTCTCAGTGTAGAATAAATTTTCACATTTTCAAAGAAATATTTCTTCACTTCTAGGTAATGGAAATATTTCAATGTCTCTTATAATGACAAATATTGTTCTCGCACAAAAAATTCTCATTTATACAGAAAAATTTTTTGAAAATGAAAATTTGTTCATATATTTTGATAAAAAATTCACTATGAGAAGTATTTTCTTCAATAAAAATAAATGTTTTCTCAAAAATAAAGAGTCTTTTTCTCTAAAATCGAATTATTTTTATATATTTCTCTTTTTCATAGAAGGTTTTTATAATGTTTAGAGAATTTTAAGAATCGCATTTAGAGAAAAGTATTCTCTGGAGCAAGGTCAATACCAATTTTCTCTAAATATGATCAAGCCTTTTTTATCAAATTCCGAGAAACTTTTTTCTGAGTGCAGTTTGAAAAGTCATTTCGAGAAAAATGCGCTTAAATTTTTCTTAGCATTCATTTAATATGCAATTTTGTCTCAAAAAAATTACAATTTTAAAAAATTCTATAAGCATCGATTCGATTTTTGGATTGTCTTCGTTCAACTTCGGTTTTGGTCGATACTGTTCGGTTGATGTTTTACATCTTGATATAGCTTCTGCTCGTGTTCGTTTAACTTTCTTTTTTTTTTTCGTCTTTGGTTCTTGACTTCGTTTGCCTACGGCTCATTCCTTCATTTTTGTCGAAAGAACTTTTAAAAGCATAGGATCTATTTAAGTAAAAGATACACATGACTACCAAGTTTTATCAAAATCGGTTCATCCGTTTTGACGTGAATGAGCCAAACATAGTTGATTGAATGAAGTGCCCTTTCACGGAAGTTTTCTGTAATTTAAGTAGCCGCAATTCTGTTGTGGTGACCGTGGCATGCAGGTTAAGTGTGTGGCTTAGCATGCTCGGAGCCCGGGTTCGATCCTCAGCCGCGGCGAAAAGTTTTTTTCAATAAAAAATTTTACTGATCGGTCCCCACCTCTCTGCAGACAAAAGCAAACCTCAGAGAGCAAGTAATGCCATGTAAAGCTTCTTGAGAACATGAACTTTAGCCGTTTGGAGTCGGCATAAAACATGAAGGTCAAGTTCTCGGTCAATTGTATGCAAACATTTAATAACACATACAACACAATTGATCATTAGAAGCTCGGTCAAAGTCCTTTCAAGGGCTGAAATGGCCAATTTGTTTTTTTTTTTGTTCAATTCTGTTGCAGGGTCAAGTGCCAAATTTTAGTAAGATCGGTCAAGTCATTTAAGAGTTATTGAGTCTTCACAATGCACTTCTTAAAGCGCCTTCTTGCGGAAGTCTTTGGAATTTTTTATATTTTATATTTTATCTTGGGTGCAGTTGAACGTTCATACCAAATTTCATAGAAATCGCTTCAGACGTTTAGGAGTTATTGAGTTTTAAAAACGCACTACTTAAAGCGGCCTCTTACGGAAATCTTTGAAATTTTGTTTAGCCTATTTTATCTTGGGCACAGTCGAACCTTCATTCCAAATTTAATTGAAATAGCCCTAGTAACACAAGGGGAAGTTATAAGTTCAGAATCCAGCTTATAAAGCAGCAATGTCTTTATATGAGCTCTGGTAGAATAATTAAAAGGATCTAGACTTTTATAGGGAAATATTGAATTTATAATATCTTGCTAGAGCATATGTATATAAAATCATTATAATGAGAGACGTAGAAATGTCTTTAATATGCATTTTTAAAGCTCAGATTGTAGTGGTTATAAAGGGATGGCGACATGTCTCTTAAGTGTCTTTTTACTGTGCATAATAAAATTATTATAAAGATTGCGATTCGGCACATCAACTGAAAAATATTCTTGCTTGAAACGAAACAACATCTAAGTTAATGAAATTTTATCATTGTTTCGGAAGTTCAAGTTTAGCCGAGTGTGCTGGCGTTCGAGTCTAGGAATTCGAATGAACAGGGTTCAATTCCCATCAAGAACACCAAATATTTTTTATTTTTTTTTTAAATTAAAGTTTTTTTAAAAAAATTGTTGATACTTACACAGCAAGCTTCCATTGAGCTATTGTGAGATATTGTATTGAATAAATTTTTTAAGATTACAAATGTGTGTGTCATAAGAAGTGGATCTTTTTTTCTACAAATGAAGTTTTGAGTTGAACAAAACAAATTGTTCGATTGCAAGAATCATATCTACAATTTCTTAAAACTTGAAAAAAAAAACTTGTAAGCGTCGATATCGAATGCAAATGATTTTTTGAACGACGGCATACTTTTCTTCATTTTATTACTTCATAACGCTATATTTAAAGACTTTATCAAGACAAACCAAAGAAAAATATGATTCGTCTTCGACGTAAAGTTGAACATGTCACATATAGCCTAGTAGATAGCGTGCATGCCTATGGAGCGTTAGGACGCTGGTTCGAATCCGGGCATAACAGGTAAGTAGAAATAAAATTTTAAAATATTTATAATAATAGCTTTAAAATGGCTTTATAACAACAATCATATGTGAAATAAATGATAACATCTAAAATAAAAAAAAATTACAAATTTAGTTTTTTATATTTATTTTTCGCGCAACTCTTTTTTAAGTCTTTGTAAGGAGTATTTTAAAGTCCTTTTAAATACCTCTACACAAGACATTTGTCTTAAAAGTCATGGAGGGGAACATGTCTTTATAACCCATACGCCAAATAGGCCTTATAAGCTTATATAAAGAACATATAAATACAATTCCATGTTTTTGTAATTATCTTTAAAAGGTCTGTAAAAGAACCTATAAATACTGTTTGTACTACTAGGGAGGTCCAGGTGTTTAGGAGTTATTATAGAGTGCCACGCCCAGTTTTTTATATATGCTTTATATTGGGTGCAGTTGAACCTCCATACCAAATTTCATTGAAATCGGTTCAGGTGTTTAGGAGTTATTATGTCTTTAAAACGCACTACTTAAAGCGCCCTCTTGCGGAAGTTTTTGTAATTATTTATAGCCTATGTTTTATTTTGGTAGCAGTTGAACCTCCATACCAAATTTCATTGAAATCGGTTCAGGCGTTTAGAAGTTATTATAGAGTGCCACGCCCACATAGTTCCGCCCACTTTTTGCCTATGCTTTATCTTGGGTGCAGTTGAACCTTCATACCAAATTTCATTGAAATCGGTCCAGGAGGTTAGGAGTTATTGAGTCTTAGAAACGGACTTCTTAAAGCGCCCTCTTGCGGAAGTCTTTGGAATTTTTTATTGCCAATGTTTTATTTTGGGAGCAGTTTAACCTTCATACAAAATTTCATGGAAATCGGTTCAAGCGTTTAGAAGTAATTACAGAGTGCCACGCCCACATACTTCTGCCCACTTTTTTTTACCCCCTATGTTATTTTTCACTATGAAAGGTACTCGGTGTCCTAACTTCAGCTCAATAGGATAAACGGTGCGCGAGCCTATACGGAACAGACAGACAGGCAGACAGACAGACAAACATTTGATCTTATATATTAGAAGATAAGATTGATCGAACGAATGAGTAATTTTGGTTAAATTAACTATGTTGCATTAAAAAAGTCGGGACTTAAGGGTATTCAGTAGGCTAAGATACCATAATTCCCTCCCAACCAACATAATCTCGGTACGCTCCTGCACGGAATAATCATTTTTGCGAGTGCAAATTGTTTTCTTGAATGTTGAACACTTAGAAAAAGCTTATTATATCCAATTGTAAAACAACATTATTATTAAGCTTGATGTAAGGCATATTATTCCAAGGGTTCACTTTTGTTTATCCTACAATTACATGTAAGTGTTCTGCAATAGTAAATGAAAGCGTTTTCCAAGCTTTTGTCAAGATTTTAATATGAAAAAATTAACTCTACAAAAATGAAGTTTCACTTTTTTCCATTTTTGTGAATTTGTGATTAAGTAAACGAGTACGCGATGATTCAGCTTTCTTATGTGGTTTATTGCCAGCCACATCCTTATCTTGGTTGTGAAATATGTAAACATAAGTTTTATTTAAATTCCATCAACTTCAGCCAAATACAGCGTTTCTTAAAATTCTTTTAGAGGATATATTTAAGGGATCCATTATTCATAATATTCATCGTAAGCTCGTGTAAGTATGTACTTTTGCTAATTCAATAAAGTTGACAAACAAATATATTGCAAACGCTGTTGTTTATTGAAAATGAAAAACATTAAAACATTCTCCATTAGTAATCATCTGTGCCGGGTCCATCACCGGCTTTCATTCAATATTGACAAAATTGGTACTTCGCTTAATTAGCTGTTATTTATACAGCTAATTGTGCGCCACCATTTTTGAGCGGTGCCGCTATGAAGGCGGAAAAAGATACACCAATATTAGCATCGAATATTGCAGAAGCACATGATTTGCAGCTGATGAGGTTGCTATTCAACGTGTGCAGAGAGATGGAAAGGAATTTTATTGATGGCACAGATGAGTCAATAAAGTTCGATGGCCAACAACTGGCAGGGCTGAAGCGTAAATTAAAATGTTGTTTACTATTTAAGCCGGCAGGCAAACATTGGCTTTTAATAAATATTGAATTTGACAAAAGTAGCGAAAATATATGAAGCATTTGGTTTGATTATAATGGCTACACATTTAGTGCTGTTTTAACTGCATTATTTCGTTATTTTTATTTAATTTTATTTTATTTTATTTTCAATGTTAAATGAACACACCTTGCTTATTTGTGACCTGATTTAATAAAGCCCAAATTCTCCGAATGTGGCAATTAATTAGCTTGGAGTCAATGGCACAACGTAATAATTCTATTTGACACCACATAAAGCTGTTCGGTCGACAACATTCGCTGTCTGAGCCAATCAATTCAATGGCCCAAAGAACTCTAAATATGTTTGTCGTCTTAGCTGCCCATATAAATTTTATTGTAAATGTTTCAAAAAGTCTTTTTTTTTGTGTTCATTTTCAACAATTCATTCACTCTGCACTCTAGCACCGAGTTCTGGATAAGGCATGAGAAGCGTTTTGGTAGCATAGTGAGTAGAGCATGAGTGCTAGAATCTCGTAGGATGTGAAATTAAATCGAAACGGATGTGAAATATTTTAGAGAAAATGTTGCATGAAGTGCAAACAAATAGAAAACAGTTGGCTGCCTGCCTCCATCTCTGCATAGAATCTAGTTGGCAAGACAAAAGCGACACTTGGCCAATATTAATTGCTGCCGGGTGAAGAAGTTCGACGACGATAGAGTAGAATAAGCTGCTGCAACTTTACTCCAAGTGTGTCTGTTACGCTGTATATGTTTGTATGTGTGTTTGTGTATGTGAAACAAATTTCCTCTGACATAAACTTAATTAGCTTTTGTGTCTTTTAGGTCTGTCGGTTTTGGTATTCTTTTGCATTTCTTTGTTTTTGTTTTTTGTTCAGCCATATTAATGACGTGTGGTTGTAGTGAATTAAATGGCTGAGTGTGTGGGTTTTAAAATAAAAAAATTTACTTTTTTTCTAGAGGAATTATTTGACTTTGAGCTTGTAGAAAAATTTAAGAAATCGTTTAAATAATTTTAAGGTTGTTAAATAACGTAGCTCGAATATTGAAAAACTGCAGTGAAAAAGTAACTGTATTTAGTTTGCAGATACCAAGATTTCTTTCAAAATAAAGAAAAAACCTCAGTTGATATCTTAAAACCAATCTCAATATAAGTTGTTAACCGCGGCTTTGCCCGCGATACCATTTATTGATATCAGCTTTCTTATAGATATAGTTGTGATTATCATATGATCTTTTTACTTGCATTCACATTATCAATTAACTTTACATATTTTATTTTTGTCAATATTTTGATCGTTAAATTATTTATTGTGAAACAAACATATATTTGTAGAGGATCAAGAAGGTTACAAAACATTGAAGTCTTACAACCGTATAAAATAACATATTACTAATTTTGGCCTATGAGATGATTGCCTTTTTTTAATATAAGAAAAAGTTTAAATGTTATTTCCTTAATTTATGTCATACTAGCTGGTACATGCCGCGTTGCCGCAGTTGTTTTGCAAAATGTATAACAAAATGTAAATTTCTAACAGAAGCACAAAAATAAATCCAAAACCAATTAAACCAACAAAACCGAGATAAAAAATTGATTCCAGTCCAAAGCGTGACATTGAGAGCTTAGCATAGTCAGAGCCCGAGTTCGATCCCCAATCGCGGCAAAAAGTTTTTTCAATAAAAATTTTTCTGATCAGTCACCACCTCTCTGCAGACAAAAGCAAACCTCAGAGAGTAAGTAATGCCATGTTAAGCTTCTTGAGAACATGAACTTTAGCCGTTAGGAGTCAGCATAACGCATGTAGGTCCAGTTCTCGGTCAATTGTGTGCAAACTTTTAATTACACACACAACACTATTGATCATTAGAAGCTCGGTCAAAGTCCTTTCAAGGGCTGAATTACGTCTTACAGCGTGGTTTATATGGGGTCGTTTTAACAAATTTTTTCAAGGCCATGCAAGTTGTTTGGCAAATACTTTAGGGTATACCTACAGCCTTTAATACTCATCGTTCAAAGATAATATATATACTAAAATATCAGATATATCCAGCGCTGAATGAATATCTAATTTTGGATTTTGTCACAATTATATTAAAGTCACAAAAGAATACAATACTTACTAAGTTTACTTAGATGGCGATTACAACCGTTGGTCGGTTTTGGCCTGGTCTAAGAATTTGCGCCAGCCTCTTTTGTCGTGCGCTTGCTGGTGGCAGTTGGAAACTCCAAGTGTTGTCAGGTTAGCCAGTGCTTGGTATTTCCAACGGAGATGCGGTCTTCCGCGTTAAAAACACATATGGGCGACAATTACCCCTGGGATCACACAAAGTTTGTATTTATCAATGTCAAAAAAGTTACAAGCAATACTAGTTTTAAGGTACTATTACAGTGTGTAAAAAATGAAAATTTTTTTTTTTAGAATATGGTTCCTTAAGGTCTTAAGAATACTTGTACGAAATTTTAGAAAAAAATATCAAATAAAAAAAAAGATATAATATACATTATATTCGTATGTCACGCATTTATTCATATATTATCGTTCATAGAAGAAAATCTCATCGCGTTTTTCTCGAAACAAGTTTTTTTGAATTGGTTTCTAAGATATCTCGAGTTGAGATTGATCGATTTCGATGAAACTTGATTTATTGTGATCTTCATAGACTGTGTTAAGCACTCTACTTATGAAAAGCAGAGAATCTTTTATATTTTGTTTTTTACGGCTAAGAATTTCTACTAAAAAGAGGAGTTTTTTGTAAATTTGTTTTTCAACGCATGCCATTTTTTTTTGTTTGCCTTATTTTTTTATTTGCGTAGGTAGAGTGCTCAACTACAACCCTTTACTGAAGAATGCACTTTGATTTTTTACTTTCCGACGCCTTGGAAATGCTGGAGACGAGAAACCAACTTACAACCTTTTTTTAAACACGCCAGCTTCGACGACCTCTAGAACATAAACAACAAATACAAAAACAAAAAAAAAATATTTTTTTTATGTCTTCAATTTTAACTGTACATAATGTAAATCAATTTGAATTGAATAATCTTATAATACTATGTAAACAAAGTTAATAAAAACGGTGTTGTTTTTAATAGCTTCACACTGTAATCTTCTATATAATTAATAGGCTAAGGTTTTTTTTGTGACTTCAACTCCTCCCAGACCAATGGACCGATTCTATCGATTTAGATGTCATTAAATCAGGTTTAGGCTGTATATGTGCAAACCACTTTTAAAAATTGTGATTTCACTTCAGGGGGTTCCCAACCTTTTAAAACAGAAATAAAATTTTTGTACAAAAATCCGTTATTTTATCGATGTGAAATTTAGTTTGAGAAGAGCTTATAAATTGATCGAATTTGAGTTTTTTTCAAAACTAAAAATTTTTAACCAAAATTATCTTTTATGCATTCCTCAAATGTCAATTGTCCGAAAAATGCAGTTCCAAAATAAAAAATTCCACTTTCCGAGCAAACAACTCAGTCAAATTTCAACGGTTTTCAAAAAAAAATTTTTTTTTGGGTTTTTGGCGTTTTTTCATCTAAAGGTGTTATAAATCGATGTTGTGAGTGTTCTGTAAGTACCTTTTATTAATTTCTGAAATATCTCTTAGTATTATGTCTTAAATTTATTTTTCACTGCGTTGTTTTTTTAAATTAGTGAGTTTTATAGCTGGAAGAGTTAAGCTGCGATGTTTTTGAATAATTATAATGTTTGTCTCAGTAGTAATATAAGTGTAAGTCCATTTTCGTATTTTGAATGTTACATTAAAAAATTTAGTGTCAGATCATACGTTTCAAGTCAAACCATTCAGATAATGATCTTTTATATCATTATTGAGACTGAATATGTCGTTATTGAGTATAATAACTTCTTGAATAGAATATCATATATTAAACGTCTATAGTGTTTCTAACAGTTAATTTTTATTGAATTGCTCGAATTCGGGCAACAGGTTTACTAGTAGTACCTTAAAACAAGTAAAGAAAATCTAAAGTCGGTCTGCCCTACTATGAAATACCCTAAACCTACTATAATATTTAAATATAAATTAAAACAAGTAAAGAAAGTCTAAAGTCGGTCTAGGCCGACTATGAAATACCCTAAACCTACTTTTAAAAAAAACTAGTAAGGTATATCTTCGACTTGGCCGAAGTTAAAATACCCCCACGGCTGATTCGTAAGTGTAAAACAATCTTAAATTGTAGCTTTTTTGATGAAATTTTAAAAGTTTTTACTATTTTTATGACGTCTAAAATACATACATATGAAATTGTTTTCCTGCAGCTTAAAGATGTGCCTTTTTATAAAGTTTTCAATCTGGGGTTGTATGGGAGCTGGGCGTGTTCGTGAATGGATGAAGGCCATTTTTCTAACACGTCTTAATTTTGATATAAAATTAATAAATATCTTATTTTATTTTTGTAGCTTCGACAGAAGCCTCTTTATATAGATTGAAATTTTAGGTTTGTATGGGAGGAGGGCGTTTTAGTAAGTGGATGACGCCCATTTTTCTAACACACTTTAGTTTTGACATAAAATTAATAAATATCAAATTTTACTTTTGTAACTTTGAAAAAAGCCTATTTATATAGTTTTCAATTTTGGGGTTATATGGGATGTGGGCGTGTTCGTTGGTGGATGGCATCCATTTTTCTAACACGCCTTATTTTTAATATAAAATGAATAAATACCTAATTTTGTGTATTTCGCTTCCACAGAAGCCTTTTTATATAGTTTTCAATTTTGGGGTTATATGGGAGGTGGGCGTGTTAGTGGTTGGATGGCGCCCATTTTTCTTACACACCTCAGTTTTAACATAAAATACACAAATACCGAATTTCAGTATTGTAGCTTAAATATTAGCCCCTTTATAGAGTTTTAATTATTGAGGATGTATGGGAGGTGGGCGTGGTTTTCATCCGATCTAGCCCATTCTCGAACTTGATCTTTGCTTTTTAAAAAAAAAATTAAATATGAAGTTTCATTACGATAGCTTCAACATTACGGCTGTAATCGTGTCGACAGACGGACAGACAGACGGACATGGCTAAATCAACTCGGGTGGTGATGCTGATCAAAAATATATATACTTTTTAATACCTACCACGCCTCCTTCTGGGCGTTACACACGTCGTGACAAAATTAATATTACCCTTACGCAGTAAGCGTGGGGTATAAAAATAATAATATTATTGAAAATGGATGTGTCCGTGGGCGGATGAAGCCTATATTTTATATGCATTTAAATGTTGATGGAAAATTTACACATACCAAATTGTATTCCTGTAGCTCACAGTTAATGCTTTTATTGTGCTTGCGCTATGGGAGGTGGGCGTGTTCATGGACGGATAACTCCCAATTTTTGAACCCACCTTAGTTTTGGAATAAAAAACATACATACCAAATTTGATCTCTCTATGACAAACATAACCTTAATTATTGAGTTTTAAACTTTTTGGGTTGTATGGGAGGTAGGCGTGTCCGTCGACGGATGACGTCCATTTTTCAAAATCGTATGTGGTTCGTCATAAAAAACATACGTGCCAAATTTTAACTCTGTAGGTTAAATATAGGTTTATTTGGGCGTGTCCGTGAGAGGATGACGTCCATTGTTGAAAGACATCTTTGTGTTGCTATAAAACACATACATATCAAATTTTATGGCTGTAGGCTAATTATGAGCTGAGTTATGCAGTTTTCAATTTTCGCGTTGTATGGGAGGTAGGCGTATCCATGGGCGGATGATGTTCACTTTTCAAAACCAACTTTTTTTTTTGTCATATAAAATATACGTGCCAAGTTTTACCTCTGTAGGTGAAACAGAGGCTTATTTATTGCGTTTTTAATTTTTGGGTTGTATGGGAGGTAGGCGTGGCCGTGATCGGATGACACCCATTTTTCGAAGACATTTTTTTGTTAGTACAAAACATATACACACCAAATTTTATTGTTGTAGGTTAATTATGAGCTGAGTTATCTAGTTTTCAATTTTTGCGTTATATTTTAGTTAGGCGTGTCCGTGGGCGGATGATGTCCATTTTTCCAAACTATCTTTGTTTTGTTATAAAAAACACACGTGCCTAATTTTATATCTGTAGGTTGAACAGAAGTTTATTTATTCCGTTTTCAATTTTTGGGTTGTATGGGATATGGGCGTGTTCGTGGGCGGATGACACCCATTTTTGACGTCACAATGACGTCCATTGTTGAAAGACATCTTTGTGTTGACACAAAACACATACCCACCAAATTTTATAGGTGTAAGTTAAATGTGAGCTGAGTTATGCAGTTTTAAATTTTTGGGTTGTATGGGAGGTAGGCATGTCCGTCGGCGGATTCCAAAAATATTCAATAGTGCAGATCCTTGGTTGCATGTGATCATGTGTATCAAGTTTCATTCAATTATCGCTACTCCTTCTTCTTATCCTGTGTATACGGACAACACACAGACGGACGGACGGACGGACGGACATGAATAGCTCGACTCACGAGGTGACGTTGATCAGGAATATATATACTTTTCTATACCGGACTCGCTTCGTTCTATGCGTTACAAACGTTTGCAAAAAGTTAATATACCCTGACCTTTCAGGTTTAGGGTAAAATAGACATAATTACCTTTCAAAATTCATGTATTCTTTATACCTATAGAATTAAGAATTAATACAGAATACTGGTTTATATGAACGGTGGGCGAGTTGATGAGCAGATTACGTTCATTTTTTGCGCACACCTCAGTTTTGATATAAAATGCTCCCATACGAAGTTTCATCGCTCTAGGCAGGGCTGCCACTCTCAAACATTTTATTCTACCAAATTTCATCCACAAATTTACCAAAATGAAAAAGAATTTACCAAACACAAAAAAAAAAATTATTCTTAAGTGCTTACAGTGTTAAAAAGTTTGGATTTGTCATGTCTATCATCTAAGAAGGAAATGTTCCGAGGTGTTACTCTCCGATTTGATTCCTTTTCGAAAGCCTTAAACTTGAACTCAGCAGATATAAAAAAATACGTCAACCTTAGAATTTTGTCCTCTATCACATAACCAAAGCACAATTTCAAATCAGGGAGTGATACCAGGGGATCTTTTCTTGTAAGTTAATCTTTTGAATGCAGTTATCTTACATTGTCTAGAAATTTGTAGTTATCAGAAGACAGAACGTGTTACCTCCCATATAACTCAGAAACTAAAAAAGGACAACTTTTAAATTTTTTGAAGCTATTGATTAGATAGCTTCAGAAAAAAAGGTCGAAATTTTGTTTGCGGGTACTGCCTAAATTAAATCGGGAATCAAAATGATCTAATCTCTTCAAGTTCTTTTGTTTTTTTTTCTTAACCTCAGAAATAGTCTCAGAATCATAATATGTAATAAAAAGATTAGGAAGAACCTAACGTGATAGAATTATTTTAACTCCGATGCATTTTCGGCATGCTTGATAACATTCAGTGAGGTTTATTTAAAACATTGTTTATATTCTTAAAATGTAAAAAAATATTCTAAATGTAAAATTCAAAAATTGTTTTAAATTAACCCTGAAGATGACTTCCGATGGAAGTCGAAATATTGGTTGAAATATAACATAAAATCAGTTTATAATAAAAGTTGATATTTTTAAAAGTCTAAGGTCGATTAATAAAGTAACAATTTTATTTCTAAGTTAAAGAAACAATTTATTTATACATAGTTTTTAATTAAATTATCATTTATTATACGCTTGAAGATGTTTCATCGCTTTCTACATCGGTCACCTTCTTTATAATAAAAAATCTAAACAGAAATAACGTAATCGCTTAGTATCTAAATTTTAAGAAAATCAATTAATTTAAAATAAAAACTTACTTATCCATCAATTTCTCCCTAAATCGACGATCTATACAACTGACAAATTCAAATTTTTAACATTTTGCTTTACGTTCATTCGTGTAATTTTCACTCGATGCGTTCGTCTTTATTTGAAAGATTATTTTCAATCATAAGGGTTGCTCTACAATGAGCATAATTGATATAATTTTTATACAATCATTTTTTGATTTGTAAATAATTTTAAATTTCCATTAATTTTAAATTTACCAAACCAAAAAACAATTTACCATTTTACCAAGTCAAAAAATTTTTACCAAATTTGGTAAAATTTTACCAAAACGGCAGCCCTGGCTCTAGGTCAAATATGAACTCTTTTGATAGTGTAATTAATATTGTGAGTTGTGAGGAACGTAGTTGTGTTCAGGGGCGAATGACGCCCATTTTGTGAACACATCTTCTCTTTTATCTTCTATTGGTAAACGTTATTTTCACATACCAAGTTTTATTTCTGTAGCTCTTATATAAACCTCTTTATAGCGTTTTTTGCATAGTGGGTTGTAGGAAGTTGTATGGGATGTTGGCGTGTTGGTGAGGGGATTGCGCCAATTTTTTGTGCACACCTCAGTTTTGATATGAAATCTACCCAGACCAAGTTTTATCTCTCTAGGTCAAATATGAACGTTTTAATAGTACTTTTAATATTAGTTTGTATGGGAGGTGGGCGTGTTAATCGGCTGATCACGCCCAGTTTTTGGGTATGTCTCAATAGATAACATGTACGAGTCAAATTTTATTTGTGTAGCTTATATACAATCCTCTATACAACGATTATTAATTTATAGTCGTATGGGAGGCAGGGGTGTCCGTGGGCGGTTTAGGGTATAAAAAGAATGCCGTAAACCCTTTGTTTTTTTAAGAATTTTCTAAATATACAAGTTTTTTACCTTCATGAAAAGTCCCTTTTATGTTAGTTTTTTTAGGAATAGTATATTTTCGTAATTTTTGATAAAACTACTCGAAAGGTGAATAAAAAAGAAATTTTTTATTATCTCACAAATAATAAATAATGAAACATCAACAAATGTAAGTATACTGTAGATGTTTTTTTTTTTTGGTTCACTGTACATTAGACCATATCGAAATTAAGATTCCACGAGAGTCGGGGTCTCAAAAATTAGAGGAACTCATAATAATGATTTCTGCATATTTTTTTCAAATCGCAGAAAATCTTCCGAAGTAATTTTAATTCTCTTGAAGGTACTTTTTGGTGAAAAAAAAACATGTTTTTTGAGTGTAACTTTTTAGTTTTTATAGAATGCAACCCCATCTACTAAAATATTAAATTTCTTACTCTTACCAATATTTTGCCATAAAAAAGTTTTCAAAATGATGTTTCATTATAACTCTTATTGACTATCAAACATTTAACATTTTGCTATTTTTAAAAACACATTTTTTTTTTTAAATTTCTGCATAAAACACATTTTCATTACATTTATGTGGAATTGTTATTGTTGGAAAGGTTTTAAGTTTTAATTTTTTTCTTTATATCGCTTAAGTCAAAGTTGTGTGCTGTTTATTTATTTCAGTTCAAATTCGAAAAAAATTTAAAAATTTTATTTAACATTTATTTTTTGTGTTTTGAATTTTTAAAAACTGGAAATCATCAAGAAATTTATATTTAAAAAGAACCATCTACAATCCGACATGTTTGATTTCCTCTCTCTAGTGGTCCCATATTTAATAAGAACCTATTTTATTTATGCTACTAGATCCAAAGATATTTTAGTATCATAAAAAATTCATCATATTTCTTACTTTTAGCCGAAATTTTGTTAAAATGGTGCCAGTTAGTGTCCATCTGCTAGCAGATTCGAAAATATTATGAAAAACTACAGTAGGATATGATGTTTGAGCAAGATTGAATAATTTTTTTCCACAAAAAAAAAGCAGTTGAAGAGTAGAATAATTTTACTTTATTCTACGTAAACAAATAAAAAGAAACCTGGATTTGATAACGGTATCTTACCATAATAAGAAGAGTTGGTAAGGTTCCGGCGTAATATGAAGAGTGTACAAGTTTTTTTTTACTTCATAAAATGTGCCGTTTTTGTTAAATCTATTCCAAAAGCGAATAAAATAAAGAAAATTTTACAATTTTATTAAAAATGGTTGGTGTTTAGTTTTCAAAGATAATGCAGCATAAACAGTAGTAAACATACTGTACAAGTATTATTTTGGTTCACTGTAAGTTCCCTTACAAAATTCTTGAAAAGCGTTACTTCCACAATATTTAAAATACCAACCACCACAACCTGTCAACAGTGTTATATGTTGAACAAGCTAAAGTTAAGTATCATGTCTACAGCCACATTGATGACTCCATGAAAAACTCATTTCAGCTGTGAGACATAAATCTTCATTTTGAGAAATGTATTTTTGATAGCATAAAACGCTCCAACCTTCATCTCGGCTTACCATTACTACTCACCACAAAGCTACTCCCAACAACCTAATCTAGGTTTAGCTGAACAATCACAGGCTTAGCCTGTCTGATACATGCATCATGAAGAAAAGATGCTGTGGTACTCACATTACACACACACATACACACACACACATAAACATTAGAAAATAGTAAATATCTTGCAGTCACATTACAGTTCAATTTGAATAATTGAAGAATAACTAAACAAAATATTTGTGTTGTCTGTGTCAGAGTCACCAAAAAATTATTGTGACGCGACGTTAAGGTATTCACTGCCAAGTAATGCAGCACAAATACTACTACAAGAAATGCCTCAAGATATGTCATCGAAAAAGTCAACTGGATTTTATCTCTGTTCAGAAAATGGGATCAGGCTGACTGTCTTGGAATGAACAAAATAGTAAAAAAAAAAGTAAAAAAAATGGAATTGAATGCATTTAAATCTGCATCTAGCTAAGCCTATAGCTTGGCAGCCTTCACAATGTTTTTTTTTTCTTCCTATTTTTGTTGGCTTCTTCACAAAACTAACACGAACAAAGGCACCGGCATGAAGTCGTCGTCAGTTACTGGCTGGCTGGTAATCCTCATATTGCTCAGTTTCTAGCTAAAAGCAATACAGCTGAAAAGACAAATTGTGCTGTTGGGAGAGATCTATGGCCGCAGGAATTTGAATTCGAATGAATAGAAAATTCCAAAATAAACTTGCAAAAAGAAAATGAAATACAAAACGAGACATGTAAAAAAATCCATGAAGCTATTGTGATGTGTAGATTCCAGAGCTGAAGAGATAAAGCCGTGCTAAAGGCTGTTGACGTAAAAGTAACAATTTTCCCCCTCCTTCCACCGTGGTAGGTAAATAAATTTTGCCGAATGTTATCATAAATCAATAGCTGCTGACATTCGTTTCAATTCCAAATCGATGATTATTGTTGGTTACAGAATATAACGTATACAGGTTAAAAACAATAGATGGATTGCTAGAGCTTACGGGTAAAGGGAAGAGGAATTTTAAAGACTTTATTTAGTAAATGATCTTTCAAAATTAATATTTTTGAAAAAAATTCTATATAAAATTTATATTTGTCATATAACGATACATAAAACAATATCTGTCAAACGAAATACGACTGTGCTTAAAATGCATGGTAATAAATTTTAGTGATCTTGGGATAATATTATTCGTTCTTGGATTCTCTTAATGGGATAGTGCGACATTTCACGAAAAAAAAAAAAAAAAATTGGCCATTTCAGCCCTTGAAAAGACTTTGACCGAGCTTTTTATGATCAATTGTGTTGTGTGTGTTAATAAATGTTTGCACACAATTGACCGAGAACTGGACCTACATGTTTTATGCCGACTCCGAACGGCTAAAGTTCATATTCTCAAGAAGCTTTACATGGCATTATTTACTCACTGAGGTTTGCAGAGAGGTGGTGATCGATCAGAAATATTATTTTTATTGAAAAAAACTTTTCGCCGCGGCCGGGGATCGAACCCGGGCTCCGAGCATGCTAAGCCACACACTTAACCTATATGCCACGGTCACCATGCGACATTTCAAGAACAAACGTTTAATTCAAACTGTAAGCCATTATCTTAAACTAAACCTCAATTTTAAAAAAAAAAAAAAAACAGAAACCAGCGAACTTGAGCACTTCCTCCTTTTTGAAGTCGGTTAATGAGCAAAATCAGATAAAATAAAAAAAATACAAGTCAAGGGAAAAGTCCATATTTTACATACATTTCAATTTTTATGAAAAATGTACACATACTAAGTTTTATTCCAGTAGCTCACATGAAAATGTTGCTATAGTGTTTTCGCTATTATAGATTGTACTTGTGTAAAAGCCCGTCCTACGATGGCAAGGAACCATTTAAAGTACAAAATGCGACAAAAAATTTATTAGATTTATATACAAAGGTTTTTATGTGAAAACATGTTTATTCAATTATTTTGATAAAACTTCCTTAGATACAAAATTTCTAGTAAAAAATTGCTTTAGAATTTTTAACCAATTGGTCCCTTGCCATCTATAATGCTTAGTTTTACATCATCAGCCCGCTGAACTCTAGACATAGCTGCATAAAGCTGGCCATGACTAAATACCAGGTTATTTTAGAAAAACTCCTACCTTTTCCAATATTTGACCTTGCGATTTATTTATGGTCATTGAAAATGCCAGTTTTACGGGAAATTGTCGCCGCTGGAGAGGGAAAGACAAATCTGTATTTGTAGTGGCCAAATCAATTCTAGGTATGAACAAGTAAAGAAAGTCTAAAGTCGGTCTAGGCCGACTATGAAATACCCTAAACCCACTTTTCAAAAACAAAAAATTTGTATTCTAAATGGGCGTCTCCAAGGGCGGATGAAGCCTATATTTTATATGCATTTAAATATTGATGAAAAATTTACACATACCAAGTTTTATTCCTGTAGCTCACAGTTAATGCCTTTATTGTGCTTTCGCTATGGGAAGTGGGCGTGTCCATGGACGGATTACTTCCAATTTTTGAACACACCTTAGTTTTGGTATAAAATACATGCATACCAAATTGAATTTCTCTATGACAAACATAACCTTAGTTATTGAGTTTAGAACTTTTTGGGTTGTATGGGAAAAAGGCGTGTCCGTAGGCGGATGACGTCCATTTTTCAAACCCATCTTTGTCTTGTCATAAAAAACATACGTGCCAAATTTTAGCTCTGTAGGTTAAACAGAGGCTTATTTATTGCGTTTTCAATTTTTGGGTTGTATGGGAGGTGGGCGTGTCCGTCAGCGGATGACGTTCATTTTTCAAAGACATCTTTGTGTTGATATAAAACACATACATATCAAATTTTATTGTTGTAGGCTAATTATGAGCTGAGTTATGCAGTTTTCAATTTTCGCGTTGTATGGGAGGTAGGCGTGTCCGTAGGCGGATGATGTCCATTTTTCAAAACCGTCTTTGTTTTGTCATACCAAACACACGTGTTAAATTTAAGCTCTGTAGGTTAAACAGAGGCTTATTTATTGCGTTTTCAATTTTTGGGTTGTATGGGAGGTGGGCGTGTCCGTAAGCAGATGACGTCCATTTTGCAAAGACATCTTCGTGTTGATATAAAACACATACATACCAAATTTTATTGTTGTAGGCTAATTATAAGCTGAGTTATGCATTCCAAAAATATTCAATAGTGCAAATCCTTGGGTCCATGGTGCCATGTGTACCAAGTTTCATACAATTATCTCAACTCCTTCTTCTTATCCTGTGTATACGGACAACACACAGACGGACAGACGGACGGACGGACGGACGGACGGACATGGATAGCTCGACTCACGTGGTGACGCTGATCAAGAATATATATACTTTTCTATACCAGACTCGCTTCGTTCTATGCGTTACAAACGTTTGCACAAAGTTAATATACCCTGACCTTTTAGGTTTAGGGTATAAAAATATTTCATGTTCGCCAGTGAATGTCAATACCTGTGCGATGATTAATTTAGTTTTCAAGTTTTTCACAACTAACCACGTTCCATTACAGAGACCACTTCGAAAAAGTATTATAATACTTACAATTTTGATGTTTAACTTATGCAGTGGCATTCTTGTAGGACAACATTCCTTCCAAAACTCTGCAGGGTAATTTTGTTTATCGTTACTGTCACTGTCTTTAACTTAATTCGTGCTCAGATCAGTCACTGTGTCACCAACTAAAATATTTAGAACTTGCTCGTTGACTTCGTTCACATCGGAATTTTTTGGGCACAGGATATCAATTTTGGACTAACGGTTGATGTTATCCGGACTCAAAGTATAGCAAAAAATATCTTTAACCCTTTCAATGGTTTTGTCCATTATATTGGACACTTCGGAAAATAATTTTGACGTAGAATAATGTCTTACAGAGCGGTTTGTATGGGGTAGTTTTAACAGATTTTTTCAAGGTCATTAGGCAACTTTTTGGCTAATACTTTAGCGTATACCTACAGCCTTTACTACTTATCGTTCACAGATATTATATATACTAAAATATCAGATATATCCTGCGCTAAATGAATATCTAATTTTGGATTTTGTCACTATGATATTAAAGTCACAAAATAGTAAAATATAAGAAGAAAAATGCATGTTTTTATATAAGAAAATCAATCATCAGCTGCTTATAATGCGCCTGCTACTTTCTTTGTTTTTGTTTCGTTGTTTATGCTTGTATTGCTTTTCTTTTGCATGAACTGATTGGTTTGCTTTGGCAGCATTGCCAAATTGCCGGTTAGATTTAACTCTTATGAAAAAAAAACGAGTTGGATCATATTTCGTTTTATGTTTTTACCCAATAGATGGCGTAAAATTTAAATTTTTGTTTTGCTTACATAGATCAATTATTATATAAATACGCACTGAACAAATTTTTATTTTAAATTTAGATGAGCACAAACAACGATGAAAAAAACAAAAATAGATGTAAGCAATAATACTCATGAAATTTTTTAAGTTTTTATACCCTAAACCTGAAAGGTAAGGGTAAATTAACTTTGTGCAAACGTTTGTAACGCATAGAACGAAGCGAGTCCGGGTGAGCTACAGGAATAAAACTTGGTATGTGGAAATTTTTTATCAACATTTAAATGCATATAAAATATAGGCTTCATCCGCCCATGGACAAGCCCATTTACAATACAATTTTTTTGTTTTTGAAAAGTGGGTTTAGGGTATTTCATAGTCGGCCTAGACCGATCTTAGACTTTCTTTACTTGTTTATTATTATGTTTGAATAAATATTTTTGTTGACTTATGCATAGTTTCTTTATTTGAATTTCATTATAGAGCAGAAAAAAAACAAATATGGTGATCGAAAAAGTGTCACGTGCGACAAGTCACGTGCGACCATCTCTTTTATTAAATAAAAAAAATATAAATCCTTTATGTCTACAATGCTAGCCGTTTTTAAGGAACATCATTACACAAGCACAACATTAAAAAAAAAATACATAAAAACATTACTTCCAATTTCGCTGAAATCAGCGTTTGAATTTTTAGCCACGAAAACCACTTCTATTTTGGCCACGTGCGACCACCTTGGTTTTTTGCTAATATCTTGAGAACTAAAAATGACCCAACAATTGACAGTACCAATAATTAAGGGGCTAATTGAAAGCTATAAGGCCCGCCTTTTTGTTTTTTTTTAATTTGTTTTATTATGACATTTTTTTCACTTGAAATGTGTACAACAGTCACGTTCGACACCGTGGAAATGCCCATATATATTTTGTACACTCAGAAAAAGATCAACTGTTATATTAACAGTCGGCAGCTGTTATTTCAAAACACTGTTAGATTGAATGATTTACGTTTAATTTAACAGTTTTCTTTGTTGAAAACTTTATTTAAGTTAAGTTAATTTAAGTTAACTTCCATTTTTGTAACTATAATGTTTAATCTTAAGTTATCTTACATTGTTATTATATGACCAATGATGTACTATAAAAGACCAAGTCTTATTGTACTAATTAAATCAAATATATAAATGAACGTTTCAAAGTATTTTTGTGCTGTTAAATCATCTGTTGAAATATTTTTGTGCTTTTGTTGAATTGTCTATTTTTTCTAAGCAATAGTTTTTAAATGTGTTTTGCTACGTTTATATTATCGTTGCCAATAGCTCAGTGGAAGTGCACTAGACTAGCATGCGGGGTACGTGGGTTCGAACCCTAGCTGTGTAAGTATCAAAAATTGTAATTTTATAATTGAAATAATAATAATTCTGTTTCATTAGTTGTATCAATAATAACCTTCAAAATAAGTTGCTTACAATCTTGCAAAAAAAAAATTGCAAATTTCATTTTTTATTTAAAAAAAAAAATATTTTAAACAAAAAAAAATTTTTGTTGGCCTTGCCGGACTTGAACCGTGGACACTCGAGTACAAGACGCACACGTCAGCACACTCGGCCATACATGAACTTTCAAAACAGTGATAAAATTTCAATAAATAAGTTTTTATACGGGTTTCGTGTTCTATAGACCAACAATCAACCGACTGTTGATTTGAAAGTTTCATTTGTTGGATGGTATTTAACAGTGGAATCTGTTATTTCAACTCATGATTTGTTTGATATAACTGCATTTTTTCCTTGAGTGCAGATCTTGCAGGATCTTTTCCAATAAGCTTTAAGGGAGTGAAAGACGGCAATAGCTTTTGAAGGAATAAAATGCGTAGTTGTGAAAATACATATTAGAAGAATTTCGTATTCAGAATTCACTTAGAAAGCGACAGATGAGAAAGATGCGCCCTATGAAAAGTGACATTAAAAATGTACTGATTTTTGGTAACAGGAAATCCTATTTTTGTCAAGTTATAAAAGCACGGTAGTGCAGCAACATTAATTTGTTTGGTGTATTTAGTTTTCAATTTACCGACATATTTTTGATGCCTCGTAGAGGCATTCTTCTTCAGAATTAAGTGCCAAATCTAGTTCTTTACTTAATTAAGTGATAAAAAAATCACATATGGTCAATGAGGTAAAAATATTTAGTTAAATAATCAGGGAGCAAAAAGATTTTAGCATTGTTGAAAATGACGCCTTAACTCAAGCTATCTTAAAAAGCTGACATGATTTTCGAAAACAGCACTCAATATTCGTCTGAAATCAATTTTAATTTCTTCCGAATTATCATATTTATTCTCCTGATTAATTCTTTTTCAAAAAAGGTAATTTTTCGTTAATAAATGCAACGTAACTAGAAACCTTATGTTCTTAATGCCGTGATATATAACGGAATTAGGTAATGTTGAAGAAATTTTTAACTTTATTGCGTAAACGATGTTTCAGCATTCATTATTGTTTAAAAACACAAATTTAAAATTTAATATAAGAAATAAAATGTTTTGTACAATAAAAACTAGTGAACCGACTCAATTTATAAGTATACTTTCATAACTTCCTTTTTGATAAATTTAAAGGAAACCAATGATTAACAACTTTACATATTAAGGATTTGGATAAAGATATCACGTAATTGGCTCAAAATGTTCTTAAGGATATTTAAAGTAAACAAGACTTAATAACAATAACAAGTATTAATTATTTATATGTAATCTAGTAATTCTAGTAAACTAAATATTAAAGTTGTTCACAAATGATTCTATTAAGTAAAAAGATGTATTACGATTATCAAAAGAATTTTGTGATAAGAAAAAACTTGGTATACAAATAACTCAAGTTATGGCACAGAGTGTTATACGTAGTAACTATAGTTACAATTGCTTTCTTTAAAATGTCGACACTTATTAAAAGCAATTCTAACCGATAGATTGATTTAATAAAAAAACCAAATGCGATTCGGTTTGAAAACCCGTGTTTTACCACTACATATTTTTTTTAACTGTCGACACAATCGTGTCAATCGAGTTTACAATGTCGTTAATTGGGTCGTCAATGTCTGCTAAGACTATAATTCTGTCGTTAATGTCATTTCTGCTGCCAGATTTTTTTAATATTTTAATACTTCAACTAAAATACATTAACCAAATACTTTGAATAAAAAAATTTAATTGGTTAAAATTGTAGACAAGTCAAAAATTTTGAAACGATGAAACGCGTTGACAATCGTGTCTTTGATATCATTTGATTTACGCGCCTTGTTACTTTAAAGACTTTTCATGTAAAAATTATCCGGTAAAGATATTTTTCTACTTTTTTGACTTTTGTTTTTAACCTTTTAAAAAATCATAACCAACATGATGAAAAGAAAAGGTGACATTCTCCTTTTACTGGTATTTTAAAAGTTATAAGGCAATTATGTTCTAAGAGTATTTTGAGAACATTTTTTGTTATTCATTTTTAGGATAAAACTCAAAATCGACTAGCTTTTACCATTAGAGATGCAGATCAAGTTAATTTTTACAGACCTAATTTGTAGCACCCATTCTTTAGAAATTTTAGTGAGGAGGGTTCTCTCAATAGAATGTTTTACCTTGACTAAGCGTATGACAGATGATTACTTTTGAGCGAACCCCCCCAGAACCAAAAGCTACCTACGCCAAAAGCTATCTACTCCTTTAAAAAAAAAATACTTGTTCAGGTGTCAATATATCAGCTTTATATTTTCGCATGATATAATTACTCCAAGGTAGTATTGACGATTTTGTTGGAAACGGACTTTTGTCAAAAACTATAACAAGAAAGAGAGCGCTCACAATCCGTCATAGCATACAATTAATTTTCACTGGTCACATTCAGCGTACCCAACAGTTGCCAACTGCTAAGTCAAAACTTGATGCACATAAATATGAAGTTGTACATTAAAATGCATTTAAAAATAGAAAATTTTTAATTTGTCGGTAAAATTTTTTAATTAGGAATAGGTTGATGATATGTATATTAGAATTTTTTTATATATATACTTGAGAACAATAAAATATCACATTCTAAAGTGAAAACTATGCATGCAAAACCCTATATTAATATCAAAGAAGTTTTTTTTGTATTGCATATGAGAGGGCCGGCAAATTGGGAACCCGCACCGGGCGGCTTAGCCTCTCAGTATGCCACTGAGCATGTTATGCCTTACATAGAGGATACATTGGCAAGGCATTTTCCCTCATGTATTTTTCAAGGATTTTCTCCATACTTTTCAGTATAAAAGACATAAAGCTGATGGGTCTGAAAGATTTTGCATTACACTCCGAGCTACTGTCAGCCTTAGAAAGGTGTTTTACTATCACTTTTCTCCAAACTCCAGGTAGAGGTAAATAGACTGCATAGGCTAGACTTCAGCTGAATTGTTTTAATGATAGGGGTGTTAGACGTTCTGCTCCTTGTTGCTAGAGAAGTTAATTAACTGCTGATACATTGCATATTTGTTTACAGATTTTCCATTCTTCTCTATTTGACAGATTTGTCTGTTCAGAGTGGTAAGAGTGGTTTGAGTGGGCACCGTTCTAAATAACAAAGCCTGGGAAGTGAGTATTAAGAAGGAGTTGCTCATGTCATAGGTTATCTAAGGATTGTAATCGGACAATTGCTAAGTTCTTCTGAAGATAACAACTGGTAGGAACATTCTAGATGGAACCACAAAATTTTCGGAATAAATCCTTTTTAGCCTTCTTGATCTCTTTATTGTAGTTAGTGAAAGATCGGGAGTAGGATAGCCAGTGATTATTGCACTTAGGTCTATTGAACAGCTTCCTAACTCCTTTTCTGAGGTTATTGAGGTTATTGTTCCACCTGGCTGCTTGTCTCTTAAACTTCTTAAGTTTAAGACGACAGTTATCCTCTAAAGATTGGTTTATGGATGATTGGACATAGTCTGCTGAGTGTTTCAATTTGCTTGCGGTGTTAATTCTGAGTGGAGGTTTATCGAGAATGATCTGACCAAGCTGCTCTTTGTAAGAGTTCCAGTCAGTGTCTTGTTTTCTACATTGGTTTGACTTCTTTTCAAACCAAATGTGGCTGTGATCGGAGCACGAGGTTTCTTTTGAAACATGCCAGTCAGCTATTATGAATGGATGTGGTAATGGTAAGGTCTTGAACCTCTCTTCTATTTGTGGTAATAATTGATATTCCCCTTGATATTCTAGGAAAAAAAGTGGCACAGGAAATGGCTATCCGTCTTAGAGCTAACTCACAGTGGGCTTATATTCGCCAAGGTCACTTTTCTCTTCTATCCAGCCTTCTTTTGAGGTAGGCTTTCATTACATGACCCCAACCAGAGAGGAATGGGTCATGTTAAGACCACTAAACTTGATTGACACTCATATTTTTACTGACGACTCAAAGCGATAAGATCGGGGAGGCATATTTTCTGCGGATCTTAATATCATAACTTCATTATAATGTCAGACCGTTTTTTGGCTAGATATAATGGCTACTTTAAAGCTACACAATGACGCTGAGATATAATAAGGTATCGTCTCGGTATATCTAAATTTTTACGGACAGCCAAGCTGTTGTTAAATTCTTTGAAGGATATTTCTAACTCAACCAGCATCCTACAAATGTCGCACGTCTCTAAAAAAGTGAGTTTGACATTTATCTAGCCTGGCTGTTGAGGCCTAAGGACATTCCTAGAAACTGTGCAGCTAAAAATCATTTAAACAAAAGCCAAGCCAACTGATTTTCGAAACTTTATTTTAATTCCAAAGAAAGCCACAAACCTTCATTGCATATAATGCACTAAAACAAACTACTTTTTCACGTCAGGTACATACAATAATTTCATAGTCATAAGCATTAATGCCAGTGCAGAAAAGTTAGTTATTTTTATAAATCATGTCAAAAAGCTTATTAAATCTAGCTTTAGCTTTAAAGTGTTTTTAAAAAAATTATTTCGAATTCTTATTTACTCAGAGTTGTGTGAGCACTAATGTATACTAGTATCACCTGGGGTCGAAATTCGACCAATTTTTTGATTGCCTATTTATAAATATATGCGAGATGATCAAAATAAGTTCAGGGCTATAACTTTTCATTGATTGGAGATATTAAGCTATTTTCTTCAGAAAAATTATTTATTTATTTAATTATTTCTTTCAAAAACAGAAAAACAACATTTTAAAAAAATTTAATTTTTTAAATAGAAATAAATAAAATCTATTCACAGATGGCGGAGATATTGGCTTCCCAATTTAGAACATTCAATTTGAGACAGTTTTTTTCTCTCTCTTGGCATTTGGTTGAAACACACGCTAAATAACAAACGACAATATTAAGAAAATTTATTAAAAATACTTTTGGTTAGAACTTTGCTGTAATTTTTAGCACATTTTAAAGAAAATTTATCAAACTTTTAGAAAAAATGAAAAAAATTTAAAAACCGTTAAAATCCGACCAAGCTATTCACATGGAAAGTCAAATTTTTGAGTTCAAAAAACATTTTTTTACAAATTTAACAATTGATGAATGCATAAAACTACAATTTTTTAAGAAATTGTTGCTTTTAAAAAAAATTCAAATTCGAGCGACTTAAGAACTCTCCTCCAACTAAATTTCATATCAATCAAAGAGCATATTTTTTCTCAAAAATTTAAATTCTCTCTTAGAAGGTTGGGAACCCCCTCTATCAGATATATCATTTATATATACATTCTGCACATCTGGACAACAAAACCTTTCAAATGATATAAGTTTCAATTATTTTGAGTTTTAATTAATACCAAAAAAGCGTACGACAAACTTTAATGTTCACGTATTAATATATAAGATTTAAGCCAAAAATGGAAAAGATAAAACATTGTTTATTATTAAGAATGCATTAAATAATTTAAGCACTAAATAAGCTGCTTATACAACAAAAACAACAAATACCTTTAACTTTCAGTTCAAAAACTACAACTTAATGCTATAATAAGCTGCCATAGTTGTTGCAACAATGCAACAAAAAAAAAAAAAAAAAAAAAATTTGAATTAAGCAACTTTGCATTTGTTTATATAAACGCAGCAGAAAACATAATGTACTAGTATAAAAGCCCTTCCTATGATGGTTTAAAACCGAGTTGGAACCAATGTCGTCACTGATAACAAATTGGCTTTGCATACTTTCAGGCCGAACATTTTTTCCATAAAGTTTGAAAAGCACGGCTTAGCTTAATTACAGTTTGAGAGATATAAGGTGCGAAGCAAACCTTGAAAGAATAAAGTATATTAAGTGTGCCTAATTTTAGGCTGAACATTTTTTCGTAAAATAAAAACACTGTTATAGTAGTAGGACTGAACAGATGAAATCGGAAAGAATTTGTGCCTAACAAAGGCACCACCGAGTTCTGAAAATTAGCCATCTCTTCAGATATCAAATTTATGATGTACTTTTTTTAATTTTCATATGTGATTTTTGGTTATTGTCTGAATCGTAAATAAATTTTCAATTTTAAGAGCTGCATAAGAGATGTCTGAGTAAATTTTCTACTGGGTAAATGTAAAACTATTTTCACATAACCACAGATTCATACAAACAAACATACTTAACCATATGCATGCATACTAAACTAAATTGTTTCCTTGGCACTTAGTCTGCCCTGCCGCTAGGTGCCCTCCGCCAAGGTAAGCTTATTTCTGCTATACTCTGCCAGCAACAATCGCTCACATTTACTTAAACATTACGTCCAACACAATTACATCTGCTTTGGAAACTATGTACCACAACACCTTAGCTACTGTCAGAGAGCCCCCTTCAGCGTTCCCCATAGATGCAACTCCGTACATCCTTGTATTTTGTTAAGCTTCTAGATGCATTTAAAATTAAGAGTAAAACAAAAAGAAAAGTAAATTATTAAGCTAATGGAAAGCTTTAACCGACCTTCATACATTCCTTCGTTCATAACCAGCGATGCCTTACTAACACACACACGCCAACAAGAAAATAAGTTGCCAGTGGCGTCGTGGTAGCTCTCAAAACTTCAAGAGTGCTACATTTTTTTTTTTTTTTTTTTTTTTTTTTTTTGATTGCAGCGCATCAACTTGAAGTTAACATAAAAACAAAAACCAAAAAACCAACAGCAACAACAAATACTTTATTAAATACAAAATGCAGAATAATATGGCAACTAGAAGACTAAATTCAGAAAAGCATGTAAGTAGCGTATAACAATACTTTTTATGTAAGTATTTTGCTAACTCAAACATGCAAAAACAACAAACAAAAAAATTCATTTGAATAAATAGCGTTGGTGCAGCTAAAATTAATGTCCTGACGTCAGGAGTAAATAGATGGCTTAACTTTTGTGCTATGCACTAATATTACAAATGTGGTTGTGGTTGCATTACATCTGCATTAAAATTGGATTGTGGCTGGAGATTTATTTATATTTTTAAAATTTACAATCAGCTATTGAGATGCATTTAAGAAATACTTAATTGGGGTTCACGGTGTGATTTAGATTTTCTTTAATTACTGTTTTCGAACATTTTGTAGGCATTGACGATTCAAATTTAAAATAACTTTCTTATTTGTTCTTCTTTTCCACCATCCATTGGTCATAATAATGTAAAAACAAACGATTTTGGAATAGTTTAACGAAACAAGATATAAGAACATAAGAACAAGATATTTTCAAGAACGTTGAACAATAAAGACACCTTTAAAAATTTCTCACTAGAATCAGTTATCAGTCGGCCTAGACCGACTTTAGACTTTCTTTACTTGTTTTTCTTCAAACTGATTCTGACCACTTGAACGGTTCGATTTGAGTTGTCTTTTCAACTTGCAACTTGAAACTCACTTAAACGACTTGAAATATTTGGATGAAAATAAATTCACAAGTAATATAAAATACGAATTCCTGAATTTGAGGAAGAGTGGTCAGTCGCCAATTAAATGATCAAAGGAAATTCCTCAAAAATTGTTATTTTTCGTTCTCTTTTAATAATTATTTTTTTAAACACAAATTAACCCAAACCCAAACCCAAAACTCTAACTTAAACTCTAAAAATAATTCCGATTGACTTCCGAAACTGGAGCAAAAATTTACAATTCATAATTTTCCATCGTATTATTTGAATGTAAATAATTTAATTTTTTTTTAACATGCTTTCCAAAAATTTCCTTATATATATTAGTTTTTCAAATTTAAATAAAAACCACAATAATCGCCTCTATTCTAGTTGTCGCAGTGAGGTGACGTAAGTCATTATGACCTTAACTCATATTAGAGTAGACCTTTGTCACATGCGTGACTAAGCATAGCGAAGTGATTATTTTGTTATATTATTCTGTTGATCCATTGTTTTGTGAATTGACTAAATTTATTACCACTCATCACCACTCTCCACTGTTCTACATGTGGAGACTTCAATATCAATCTTTTATCGAATGATTCTGTAAAACAATTGTTATACGCAAAGATTTCTTCACTGGGGTTATCAATCGTTAATGAAATGTTTTCTACCCGAATAATCAGCCGAAGGCCGAAGCCGAATAACAAACAAATATATTAAATTAAAAAAAATTATATACTTTATTCATTGCTTTTGTTATATATTCATTATAGTACAAAAAAACTAACTGAATCATTAAATTCGAGTAAAACGCAAGAGTTTTCGGATGTTTCTTTTATTGATTTATTGACGTCAGGATAACGTTGAAAAAAATTTAATCGATTTTCGATCTAGTCGAGAAAAGCTACAGAAAAATGTACTACTATACAGAGAAAAATAGTGCCACATAAAATTAATATGATTTCTTCTTAAAACTTATTCAGAACAAGGGGCATGAAAGAGGAAAGAGGAGAGGTATTTTTTAAGAAGAAATATTTTTCTGTTTCAATTAAATTTTCTTAAATTTATTTATTAAGATATCTTTTTAATTTCATCTAAAATCCATATTTTCATCCATATTTTCTATTGGTTATTCGTTATTTCTTATTTCTTAATTCCATATTGAGAAAAAAAGCAAATGATGTAGAAATCTTTGTTGGTTCCTGAGATTTCTTTTGAAAAAAATCAAGAAGAAAACATCAAGAAGAGATTCTTTTTTGAAAAACAATACAGGAAGAAAACCTAGTAGCTGTATGAGATTTCTTCTTAAATTAATTTAAGTAGACTAGGCACTAAGTTTAAGAAGAGCATCTTATTGGTAATAAACCATAGAAAAATCTTCTTAACTTTGCTCTTCATTATAAGGTTTTTATATGGCGATTTTTCTAAGTGATATCTGATTTCAGTGAAACCGAAATTAAGCAGAAAGTTTTTAGATCTTACTCGCCTTTTATATTTCAGTCGACAACAAAAGCGAAAAAGCAACAATTCAATTCATAAAAAAAAACAAAAAAGCATAACAGTTCATTTTGTACATATGTAACCAATGGTTTCTTGAATCAATAAGATTTCAATCATAAAAATAATCAATAGTTAAAATTAAAAAGCTTTATATTGTAAGCTAAAAAAAGCAACTTATCAGCATTTTCCTCAGGAAGGTTGGTACGTCTATCCATTTAATCAATCAATAATTTCGTCTATCAATTTAAATTTAATAATTTAAATTCTAATTCCGTTTCATTAACTACTTAATAAAAAAAAAACCTTCAAAATAATTTAGCTTAACACCTTGAAAAAAAATTTAAAAGTTAATTTTTTATTAAAAAAAAAATATTTTGAATGAAATAAAAAAATTTGGTGGTTTTGCCTGGGATTGGACCCAGGTCAACCGAGTACTAACCGTGAACGCTAATAAGCTCGGCTAAACATGAATTTCCAAAACAATGATTCAATTTCATTAACAACCTGCGTATAAGTGTACCGTGTTCTATAATTAGGCCGGCTACTGATTACGTCCAAAGGTATCTATGATGTGTCAATTGACACTTTCCGATATATTTTTGAACCGGTTCTTAGATTGGTCCAAAGGTATCTAGCTGGTGTCAATTTACCCCTGTCAATGACAACGCCATGTAAAAGGGACGAAACCTGGTTGGTTTCATTTGTTGGTGGCAGAATTGGGACCATTTACTTTCACTTTGGAACCTACCACGTGATAGGTTCTGAACCGGTTCTTTTGTCCGTAGGGGAGAAATAAGGCTGTTTTAATAACAAAGCAATCTAAGGCTAAATTCTTCTCAGCTAAGCTAAACCTATCCCTCCCTTCCAAAATTTTTGGGCAAATATTAAAAAATTCAGGGTATGTAATAAGAAAAACGCTGACTATCATATTGACCCCGAAACAAACTCGCCTAGTGGTGATGATGCTAAGCCACTAGCCTGTCCCAAGCCAGTGAAAAGAACGAGGGTTGTGGCATGCGTATTTGGACTACCGTTCAATTATGTATGTCACAAAAAAACATAGGTTGCCATGAGCCGTTGCTATGAGATGCAAACTCCAGTAATGATTAATGAAATTTCCAACGATAGGGTCTTTATGCCGGAAAAATTGGTCATGAAGTATTGTCAAGGTGTGTTGTCAAGAAGTATGGTCAAGGAGCATAATACGATCCTGTGTTCGAGCATGCTATCATTCTAAAAATGTTGTATGCTGGCTGACCAAGTTTTCTAATTTGATTTAGATAAGGGGGTCAGTTTTGGAATACCCAAAACAAGTGTTCAACAGTGCTGTCTTTGATGGTAATGCCTTAGGTGTTCAACAAGACTGGCTGTACTGGTAATACTTTATGTCTCGATTTGGTTTAATTTTAGATAAGACATTTTTTAGCAAATACCCGACGAGTGTCTATCGGTAGTTTATGCCGGGATACTAAGATGAGCTTGCTTATCAAGTCATGTGTTCTTAAAACTATCAATACATGTCTGGTTTTGTTAGAAGCTCATTCCAAGGTGGAAATCCTTTTTCCGGGGGACTATCGTGGGCTGACCCTTCGGGGAGCTTCGTGCTGGCTGTGGTTAGCATTATGTCGCAAGCTAGACAACAAGTCGGCGAGGCTTTGTATCTCAGTACAACCAGGCTGTCATATCCTATATGCAAGAGATTTTCGGTCGGTCTCGCTCCTAACCAATGGAATTGAATTGAATTTAACCTCAAATTAAATATTCACAAATTGGTGCTGAGGAATCGGTGGATGAGTAAAGTGTTTATAACATAACTGGTAAACGGCGCCTTGCCATAGTAAGCTATTAATACTTGAGAACATGAAACCCTAGGGCACTTGTCATGTCCGGAAAATAATTAATTTTATATGGCGATAATGGCTATTGAATTCTGAATGAAATGATTGAAAAGAAGTGTTGCTCAGTAGAAATCTTGGGTGCTGAGTGACTGGAAACTGGTCGATAAATTTAATTATATTCCAAAAACCTTTGGATTTGTGAAAATAACTCCCAATTGAAGTATTGGTTCAAGATATTGCACTGACAATTTATAAGTCTGTTGGTGCGAAATATATTACTCGCTGAGTCCAAATAGGCCTCATTGCGGTTATTTCGCGGCCCTGAATTCTGAAAGCCAATCTGTTGAGAGTTGATCTGTTACTAAAGCCGAAAGGTAGGTGTCTACTATAAAGATTTTACTCATGTAATGACCCCGAAACACTCAATAACTACTTCTTAGACAATTCATCTCGAAAGACTGTTACTGTCAGTGTCAGTGACTTGCACATGTCCGTTGCAATATGTCCGTTCTGCAATCTTTGAATTTTGTGCCTTTTGGTGAATTTGATGTTGGTAAATGTGTGATGCAATTGAATTCTTATGCAATGGGTGTAGACAAAATTCCGATTAAGTTCATAAAAATCTTATTATCTCTTATAAAGACTGTCCCAGAAATAACTGTCCTTTTGTTTTTAGGTTATTTATAAAAAAGTGTTACTTCTAAAGCAATATATTTGGTACCTAAATAAAGTATAAATATTACATATTAAAAAAAAAAATACTCATAAGTAAAATAAAAGAGCTACTGAACAGAAGTCGTCTCAACAAGAAGAAATAAATTGAAAGAAATTGCGGAAAGCAATTATTTGCAAATATCTGGAAAATCCAAACACCACGTACAAAAAGATCGCTAAGGAAATTGGCGACTGCGTAAAACTGTCGGAAGGACCATATAACGATGCAAACAGCTTACCCCTTTATCGAAAACGCCAGGCGCAGCAAGACAAAAGTGGTCCAGCGAACCAAGCGGTGGTCCAGAACGTTAAGCGGCTGTTTACTCAGAATCCAGGCACTTTGGTTCGTGGTATGGCAGCAAAAGCGGGAACATTGAAGTCAAGTGTTCAACGGATTAAAAAATGTTTCAACCTTAGGAGCTATAAAGTACAAAAAGTACCTGATAGGTCAGAAGAAAAGGACGCCGAAGTCAAGAGGACGGCTCGAAAACTGTATCGCGATTACCTGCCCAAATTTGATTGCGTGATCATGGACGATAAAACGTACTGCAAAGCGGATTTCAAGCAGTTACCTGGACACGGATATTATACTGCGGTTTGAAGGGGTGGAGCATCCTCTAAATTTACCACCGAAAAGCATACCAAATTTTCAAAGAAATACATGGTGTGGCAGAAATGTGGCAGGAATTTGTGGCAGAAGTGTCTGGAGCGGCATTTGCTGCCCTTTATGCGTCAGCACCAATGCTCAGTACTATTTTGGCCTGACCAAGCAACATGTCACTACGCCCAGAGAACGATGGATAGGTACCAAGCCAATAATGTCACTGTGGTAACAAGAGAAGCCAATCCTCGGAATTGCCCCGAACTTCGTCCAATCGAAAAATATTAGGCTTTAATGAAAATAAATCTTAAGAAGACCAAATAAACTGCGAAAATATCGAAATTTTTCGACGTAAATGGCGTTGGGCATACAATAAAGTCAACGAAAGGTCGGTAAAAACCTAATAGAGGACCTTCATCAAAAAGTGCATTAAGTGTTTTTAAGTGTATTTTTTCAGCGTAAATAAAATTTTCATTTATTTTGTAATGTTCAATGACAGGGCTACTTCATGATCTTTACACCAGTGAGTGGACCAGAGGCAATCGTCTTCAGTTGAATAATGTCAAACTGTATGTTCTACCTATATACAAACTTAAAACTTGTGTTGATGATATCCCCGACTTATGTAATCGGTCTAACATGGTCAAATTAGTGTCGAAAGTTCATAATCTGGATTTTGACGTAGAATTACGTCGTACAGCGCGGTTTGTATGGCGTCGTTTTAAAAGATTTTTTCAAGGTCATTAGGCAACTTTTTGGCGAATACTTTAGGGTATACCTACAGCCTTTAATACTCTTCGTTCAAAAATAATATGTATACTTAAATATCAGATATATCCTGCGCTGAATGAATATCTAATTTTGGATTTTGTCACTATTATATTAAAGTCAGAAAATTGGCACGAACTGATTGGTTCGCTTTGGCAGCATTGTAAGCATTAGCTCGCATTGGCTTTATGTATGCACTAATGTTCTAGTATACTATTTTGAAACCAGAGGTCATGAACCTCTTTTCAACAGATTGGTTCGCTTTGGCAGCATTGTAAGCATTAGCTCGCATTGGCTTTATGTATGCACTACTGTTCTAGTATACTATTTTGAAACCAGAGGTCATGAACCTCTTTTCAACTCAGTCAATGAACTCAATCTGTCAAATTTAACGTAATGGGTCTGTGATCTGGTTTGATTTAACTCTTATGAAAAAAAACGAGTTGGATCATATTTCGTTTTATGCTTTCACCCAATAGATGGCGTAAAATTTTAATTTTTGTTTTTAATGCAAATTAGTTTTGATTCCACATCAAACTAGCACTAGCGAGTGAAGTTTGCAAACTATACATCGAACAGAGACGAAAGTGTAGCTCGCAAAGTAAATATCAGACAGAGACGAGAGGAAGGGAAATGTGCTCAGCGTAAAATATAGTAACCATACGATTTTTTAAAAATCGGGGTCTTTATTATACCCCCACGCGTACTGCGTAAGGGGTATAATAATTTTGTCACGACGTGTGTAACGCCCATAACGAGGCGTGGTAGGTATAGAAAAGTATATATATTCTTGCTCAGTATCACCACCTGAGTTGATTTAGCCATATCCGTCTGTCTGTCCATCTATCTGTCTGTCTGTCTGTCTGTCTGTCTGTCTGTCTGTCTGTCTGTCTGTCTGTCTGTCTGTCTGTCTGTCTGTCTGTCTGTCTGTCTGTCTGTCTGTCTGTCTGTCTGTCTGTCTGTCTGTCTGTCTGTCTGTCTGTCTGTCTGTCTGTCTGTCTGTCTGTCTGTCTGTCTGTCTGTCTGTCTGTCTGTCTGTCTGTCTGTCTGTCTGTCTGTCTGTCTGTCTGTCTGTCTGTCTGTCTGTCTGTCTGTCTGTCTGTCTGTCTGTCTGTCTGTCTGTCTGTCTGTCTGTCTGTGGACACGATTACAGCCATAATTTTAAAGCTATCGTGCTGAAATTCGATATTTAAGCTTTTTTGCAAAAAACTAAGGTCAAGTTCGAGAATGGGCTAAATCGGATAAAAACCACGCCTACCTCCCATACGACCCAAATGATGAAAACTCCATAAAGAAGCGAATATTTACGCTATAAAATTCGGTATTTGTATAGTCTATGACAAAACTCAGGTGTGTTAGAAAAATGGGTGTCATCCACCCACTAACACGCCCACCTCCCATACAACCCCAATATTGAAACCTATATATAGAGGCTTTTGTCGAAGCTATAAAAATAAAATTAAATATATATTATTTTAATATAACGAGTAAGCTATATCTTCGACTTGGCCGAAGTAAAAATACCCCCACGGCCGATTCTTAAGGTTGGAAGAATCTTAAATTGGAGAGCTTTTTGGCCTTTTTATAAAGTTTTAAATTTTGGGGTTGTATGGGAGGTGGGCGTGTTAGATTGTGTATGACGCCCATTTTTCTAGTATACCTCAGTTTCGACATAGAATTATAGATTTATAGATTTTTCAATTTTGGGGTTGTATGGGAGGTGGGCGTGTTAATTGGTGGATGATACCCATTTTTATGACACACCTCAGTTTTGACATTAAATACACAAATACCGAGTTTCCATCTTGTAACTTTAATATTAGCCTCTTTATAGATTGTTCAATTTTGGGGTTGTATGGGAGGTGGGCGTGTTAGTGAGTGGATGACGCCCATTTTTCTAACACACCTCATTTTTGACATTGAAAACACAAATACCGAGTTTCCGTCTTGTAACTTTAATATTAGCCTCTTTATAGATATTTCAATTTTGGGGTTGTATGGGAGGTGGGCGTGTTAGTGGGTGGATAACGCCCATTTTTCGATGACATCTTAGTTTTGACATAGAATATACATTTACCAAATTTCAGTATTGTAGCTTTAATATTAGCTTCTTTGCAGAGTTTTCAATTTTGGGGTTGTATGGGAGGTAGGCGTGGTTTTCATCCGATTTAGCCCATTCTCGAACTTGACCTTAGTTTTTTAAAAAAAGCTTAAATATCGAATTTCATTACGATATCTTCAAAATTACGGCTGTAATCGTGCCGACAGACAGACGGACAGACGGACAGACAGACGGACATGGCTAAATCAACTCAGGTGGTGATGCTGAGCAAGAATATAAATACTTTTCCATACCTACCACGCCTCCTTTTGGGTGTTACACACGTCGTGACAAAATTAATATACCCCTTACGCAGTACGCGTGGGGGTATAAAAATTAAGACGTGAGATAAAAATGGGCGTCATCCACCTACTAACACGCCGACCTCCCATACAACCCCAATATTGAAACCTATATAAATAGGCTTCTGTCGAAGCTATGAAAGTAAAATTAGATATTTATTCTTTTTATAATAATATTAAGATGTGTTAGGAAAATGGCCGTCATCCATTGATGAACACGCCCACCTACCATGCAACCCATAATATTGAAAACTCTATAATTAGGCAAATATTTCAGCTATAGACCTTTTGGGTACTTCTGTATATTATATCAAAATTGAAGCGTTTTAGAAAAATTGGCATCAACCACTCAAGAACACGCCCACATCTCATACAGCCCCTAGTTAAAAACTTTATAAAAAGACTTGTCTTTAGTTTGCAGGAAAACAATTTGATATGAATTAGACTTAGATAAGATTAAGATGAACTAAACGTCATCAAAATAGTAAATTTTTACAAATCTCATGAAAAGAGCTGCAATTTTAGATTTTGTACCATTGCGAATCGCCCGTGGGGGTATTTTAACTTCGGCTAAGTCGAAGATATATCTTACTAGTTTGAATTTGAAATTAGTAGTTAAACTGACTGTAGCTTGCAAACTATATATCGGGCAGAGACGAAAGTGGCACCAATGGAAAGTGCATTTGCTTCGCCTTCTTTTCAACTAAGTCAATGGACTCAACCTATCAAACTTTTTAACTTTTTCTTTGTTTTGGCCGCGATAAGTAGTCCATAATTGAGTGTCATTTATTTATTTGTTAATTTTTGGAAGATCAATAAAAATACGTGCAAAATGAACAAAACAATCGGAACAAAGAGACAAAGTAGAAGAGGTTACAACTTAAACGGAATTCTACGTCTACACTTACGATACTATCGAAACTGTTTTGTTTTTTTATATAAATTCGTTTCTGTCGTGTACCGATCACATTAATAGTGTAGTCTATAAAGTCCGTATTATGTTCTCCGCATCCTGAGAATGTCTGCCAGTGTAACTCCTGTCAATGTTAAACGTTAATTAGTAATACAGCTGGTACTACCTGTGTTAACTTATGCAGAATTGTTGTTTAGTAAGCTTGACTACTCCTCTCTCTTAAAATTACAAGGTACATTTAATCATGCTACACGCTATGTATTTAGCTTGTGTAAATTCTATCACATACGTAGTTATAAAAAGGTCGTACTTGGGTGCGACTTACCATCTTATCTTAATGCCAGAAACTGCATTTATCTACATAAGCTGATTCATTAAAAAACACCTTCTTACTTATATAACAAACTGCAAAGAAATTACAGCAAAAGTTATCTTTAGGCAATCCATGCTAACTTATTTTTCTTCCTACTAAATTTTCTTATTCTAAGTCTTTCTTTTAGATTCTAAGTCTGTCTCCTTAAGGGAGAGAAGGAGACAATCTTGATATGACAACGTGTCTGGTTGCCTCAACTTGGCCAGGCCAGCATTATCCATGTCGAAATCGTCTCAAGTCGACTCAAAACCTCCAAGTGGTGTCTCCTGGAAACGGTAAACTATTAACCGTTTAGTTGTCGGCTTATTTTAGCGGCGATGTCTCCTCTAGACTATAAACTTGAGGAGTCGCTACAAGACCTTAATAATGGAATGTGCGTAGGGTTTGGGTCCCAACCACATTATAACTTCCCATTGAAAACTAAAACAGCCTCGGATATAAACCCCCACTACGTTGACGACCACCGCAAATGAAAAACGTATAATGATTTACGGATATGCACCTGGACATTCCCCTTGGGCCCTTTATAGGGAAGGTGCCACTGTCCAACTGGCGGAAGCCCTCGAAACAATAAAGGCTGACATCACCGCCATCCAGGAGATGCGATGGAAAGGATAAGGCTGCTGTAAGAGAGCAGACTGCGCGAATTAGGATGCGAATTAGGATGCGGATTCGTCGTAAGTCAGAAACTACGCCATCTTGTTTCCTGATTCACACTTGCCACACTTGTTCAAAATTCTTCTAAATTCTAAATTCTTCTACATAAGCCTAATTTGCCCGCATGACTCGACGGAGTAAAAGAACGATACTGTCAAGGACACCTAGATCATACAAGAGTACGTGTATGATCGCTGCCCGGCCCATGACGTGAAAATAGTTCTCGGCATCTTTAGCTCCACTGTCGGTCAGTTCAGTCTCCACGAGACCACTTCGAATAACGGTCTAAGACTGCTTGATTTCGCCGCGGCGCAAAACATGGTAGTTAGTAGCACCAAATTCTAACACCTCGATATCCAAAAGGCAACCTGGCTGTCCCCGGATCAAAAACCGCGAAACCAAATTGATCATGTTGTGATCGACGGAAGACACGCTTCAAGCGTACTGGATGTGCGCACAATTCGGGGTGTCAATATTGACTCAGACCATTATCTTGTTGCAGCCAAGATCCGCATGCGATTGTACAATGCGAAGAATGTACGCACAGGTGTGCAACGAAAGTTTGATGTTGATAAGCTTCTAGATCGCCCAGGCCTACTCCGCTCAACTCTCGGTTGAGTTCAACCAACCTTACTCTTGCCTCGTCGACGCTGGCGGACTTTGGGCGCATATATCCGAAGAAGTCATTGGTTTTAGGCGCCCGCAACCTCACAACCAATGGTATGACCAGGAGTGTCGCGACGCGACAACAGCAAAATACGCCGCATATAAAAAGACGCTGCAGTCAGCGTCACAAGATCCTTTCGCGCACTCTCTTTCTTGGTTTTTGTCTGGTCACCTTTCTCATGTATTAGACTACCTAAGGATTGAGGTCTGACAGTAGCTAAAATCTTCTGAAGGCGACAGCTCGTAGGTACATCTTGATGGAACCACAGAAGTTCCTGAATGAGTCCTTTTAAGCCTTCTTGATCTCTTAGTTGTAGTTAGTGAGAGATAGGGAGTACAGCTTCCTTACTCCTTACTTCTTTACCGAGATCATTGAGGTGGTTGTTCCACCAGAGTGCTTGTCTCTTGAACTTCTTCAATTTAAGGCGACAGTTAACCTCAAAAGGATAATGGATGATTGGATTTAGTCTGCTGAGTATTCCAATTTGCCTACGATATCAATTCTGAGAGGAAGTTTATCGAGGATGACCTGACCAAGCTGCTATTTGTAAGAGTTCCAGTCAGTGTCTTGTTTTATGCGATAGGAAGTAATTTGTACAGTAGCTGACTTTATTTCAAACCTAATGTGACAGTGATCTGAGGTGAAAGTGAAGGTTGTGAGGTCTGAGGTGACAGTGATTAACCTGTGACAGTGAAGGTTGTTTTGAAACATACCAGTCCGCTATTATGTCATTATGTATGTGTTAAGAGTGAGGACTAGAACCTCTCTTCTGTTTGCGGCAATAAACATTGGTTGTTTTCCAACGTTGCATAAGTAAAGATTGATAATGGCAAACCTCAGAGAGTAAATTATGTCATGTAAAGCTTCTTGAGAACATGAACTTTAGCCGTTCGGAGTCGGCATAAAATATGTAGGTTCAGTTCTCGGTCAATTGTGTGCAAAACATTTAATAACACACACAACACAATTGATCATAAGAAGCTTGGTCAAAGTCCTTTCATGGGCTGAAATGACCAATTTGTTTTTTTATTTTTAAAGGTACCCACCTCTCTGATTTGTGTCTGTGCTGCTCCACAGTGCATGATGAGCGTTGGCATCACAACTCAAGACAACTTGAGAAATTCAAACATATTTCTGAAATTCACCTATGTAGTTCGGGGGACGAACGGATTCGTCTCCCGCAAAGTAGGCTGAGGCTACAATGATTTAATTCTGATCATTGAGCTTGATCAGGGCCGCAGTAAGGTCCTGGTTGATGAACTTTGTCAAGGGAAAGAGAGAAATGTTATTGTAATAGACAGTTCAGGTTCTGGGCCTAGAGGATGAATTTGAATATAAAATCCTACCTGCATGGTTTAGATCCAGGATGTCGCCATTTGTACTGGTCCAGGGTTCTTGCACAAATGCAATGTCGACTCCGTCTCGGAGCATCATCTGTACCAGGCCTGCAGAGACTGATTTGGCCTGGCGAAGGTTAATTTGTACAGCCCTTGTACATTGTACATTTTTTTATCCTATTTTAAAAAAAAACACATAAACAAAAATAATTGCAATTGAAAATTTAAATGTATACACAAATATGCTTGGAGAAAAAAGTTTTCTACAATTTTTACGAACTTCATTGTGCCACGGTTAAATTTGCTGGTAAGGATGTCTTGAGCCACCCACCCAAGACATCCTTACTCAATGCCACTCAAACATTGTCTCAACGTCTGCCATTAAGAAACATGTGCATAATTTAAAGTTTTTCCTTGGCGATAATTGAATTTCAAGAAAAAACTATAAATCGCGAGTATCGAATATGACAGCAGCACCTTTTATTTAGACATCCATCCAGCCAGCTGAAGGTTGACATTTTATAATGATGATATTTTATGCAACACTGATACTTGAAACCTGGCACAGCTTGAGCATCTCATCAATTTCGTTTTAATATAAACAACAACAAGATGCATATTGAGCAAACTAGAAGAAGAAGTCTCTGCATTGGATTCCGTTGCATTGCAAGCAGGTTAAACTACTTCAGCATGCATCCGAAGTTGTTGCTTACAAGAAGGGTGGATAACTTGTTATCCTTAAACTTGTTTAAAATTTATCATCATTATTATACTATAGGAGGATGAGCATAAAATAAATGCAATTCTATCACGGTTAAGGCTTTGGCAATATCTGTATTTTACCTTTTATTAAAAAAAAAAAACAAGTAAATGCAAAAGTATGAACAATTTTAGATTATAAGCTTCTTGATGAATCTTTGAATCTTATCAAGTCGGTAAATATTTTTCAACACTCAGCCTATCAAGTAATATACTATTTATAACAGACATAAGCATGAGACAATCTATTAGACAAGTTACTTAAAATAACCATTTAGCTACCATAAATCACTTATTTTTCAAACATACAACAAACAAACGCAAATTTTCTTGTCTATCGTATTCTAAGTATCCTCTCACAGACTGACTGGTAGATAAACAGACAGACAACGACGTACCTTGAAGTCTCCCACTTTGCAGTCAGCTTTATTGGCGTCTTGATGGTTTCATATAAATTTTTAATGTCATTCAACATTTCATTGACAGCTTTTGTAGAATATTTTCCATATTTTCTTTGGTGTTCAGCTCATACATAGTAAGATTGCCGGAATGACAACAGAGTACCTATATTTTACTTTTTATTTTTTACAGTTAATTGGATGTCTTAGCTTCGATCCAATTAAAATTTTTCATGTTATATATTGACAGTAATATTATGTTGTCTTGTGTGCGTTGAAGGAGGACTTCGTCAGGGCCAAAGTGTCTGGCAATATTTTCACAGATATGCTTGTTGCTTATTAACAATTTTCACAGTCTGTTGCAAAACAATTAAATTGCTCTTAACATAATTTTAACAGTGAAAATATTCTTGAGTTAAATTTAATTAAAAAATATTCAGAAAATATTGAAAATTAAAAATATAAGTGAAAATTTGTACATAAATTTTCATCAGGACTAAACGTTCTATAGATTAAACATTTTTGTAATGAAGATTACATTTTTTAATTTTAAAACATTTTGGAAATGGTTATGATGTAAACTGGCAATGCTAATCAAGACATTATAAAGCACGCCCGTTGCCAAGCAAATTACTATAAGTTTCAAAAAGTATGCAAAAATACAAAAGATACTTTTTAAAACAAATGTCCATCTACCATTTATATGAAATAAAAAGTTTAGGTAGAAAAACAACTTAGGCTGCAATGCTTTTCTAACATAAACAAGTAGTGCCTTAGGTTGCGGTTATAGTAAACGCCGAGTCAGACAGGCAGGCAGACAGTCAGGCTGAAATCTGTGTGAAAAACGAGATGCAAATAGCAATCTATTGCCTGTCTGCCTGCCTGTCTGACTCGGCGTTCACTATAGCCGCAACCTTACACAAAGAAAACTGTGAAAACGTTTCGTAGCACGAAAAGCAAGTAATGTGCTACTTTTGAAAACCAGATTTTGCCCCTCTAATTTTTTTTTTTTTGGTTTTTTAAAAACAGACATTTTAAAATGAGCTTCTCAAACTTTCCTTTGATTTTCTTAAATAAACATTTTAAATGTTCGTTTGATATTTTGAAATGAACATTTGAGAAGAATTAGAAGAATTACAAGCAATTTTAAAAATGTTGATTTTTAAATATCAAACAAACGTTTAAAAAGCTCATATTAAAATGTTTATTATAGAAAATTAAGCAAACGTTTTAAAAGCTCATTTTAAAGTGTTTGTTTTTAAAATGAAAATAAACGTTAGAGGTGCACAAATCTCTCAGTGTATGCTATATGATAAATTTTGGGGTCAAATTGTAATCATTTAATAAAATTTAACTCAATCATACAGTTCAATATCAAAAATATCAAAGGCGTCAAAAGAACACAGTTTATTCCTCAATTTAGAACGTTCAAACAACAAAAACTTAAACATATTTTAAAACATTTAGATAAGTAGGCAAATAAATTGTTTTCATTACTTTAAATGCACATATCCCAAGATTGTTCTAAATACTGTCGATCCTCAAAGGTATTGTTGATATAAATTCACCAGTTTTGCCAGAAAGTATTGATGGTTCCAGCAGGGGTGCAACCAGGAACTTTTTTTGCGTCCGATATTTGCACTTTTGGTTCCTAGTTCAAGCTTCAGGTTGTTTTTTTTTTTTGTTCAAACTTTTTTTTTCAAAAGCTTCATATCACAGCATAAGATTCAACAATGTTCAAACAAAGCATATGTTTACATATTTTTTTTTTTTTCTCAATAAAGGGTGATTTTTGACGTAGAATTACGTCTTACAGCGCGGTTTGTATGGGGTCGTTTTAACAGATTTTTTCAAGGTCATTAGGCAACGTTTTTGACGAATACTTTAGGTTATACCTACAGCCTTTAATACTCTTCGTTCAAAGATAATATATATACTCAAATATCAGATATAACCTGCGATGAATGAATATCTAACTTTGGATTTTTTCACTTTTATATTAAAGTCAGAAAATAGTAAAATATAAGAAGAAAAATGCATGTTTTTATATAAGAAAATCTATCATCAGCTGCTTATGTGCCTGCTGCTTTCTTTGTTTTTCTTTCGTTGTTTATGCTTGTATGCTTTGGTTTTGCACGAACTGATTGGTTCGCTTTGGCAGCATTGTAATCATTTGTTTGCATTGGCTTTATGTATGCACTACTGTTCTAGTATACTATTTTGAAACCAGAGTTCATGAACCTCTTTTCAACTCAGTCAATGACCTCAATCTGTCAAATTTAACGAAATGGGTCTGTGATCCGGTTAGATTTAACTCTTATGAAAAAAACGAATTGGATCATATTTCGTTTTATGCTTTTACCTAATAGATGGCGTAAAATATTAATTTTTGTTTTTAATGCAAATTAATTTTGATTCCACTTCCCACTAGCACTAGCGAGTGTAGTTTGCAAACTATACATCGAACAGAAAGTGTAGCTAGCAAACTAAATATCAGTCAGAGACGAGAGGAAAGGACATGTGCTCAGCGTGAAATATAGTAACCATACGATTTTTTAAAAATCGGGGTCTTAATTTTAATTTGAAATTAGTAGTTAAACTGACTGTAGCTCGCAAATTATATATCGGGCAGAGACGAAAGTGGCACCAATGGAAAAAGCATTTGCTTCGCCTTCTTTTCAACTAAGTCAATGAACTCAACCTGTCAAACTTAACAAAATTATCGAAAAAATTTGAAATTTGGCTTGTTTCTTTTTGCTTGCTCATTTAATCATACTTACTTTTTAACTTTTTCTTTGTTTTGGCCTCGATAAGTAGTCCATAATTGAGTGTTATTAATTTATTTTTTAATTTTTGGAAGATCAATAAAAATACGTGCAAAATGAACAAAACAATCGGACCAAAGAGACAAAGTAGAAGAGGTTACAACTTAAACGGAATTCTACGTCTACACTTACGATACTATCGAAACTGTTTCTTTTTTTGGTATTTTCTTAAGGGCACATTTTTTGACACCTCACTCGTGATTAGTAACATTAGACAAAGCCACAAATCCTTTATAAAGTTTTCCATTTCACCATAAATAGAATGATAAACAACCAGCTTTTGCAAATCAATGAAATTTATAATTAACAAGTAAAGAAAGTCTAAAGTCGGTCTAGGCCGACTATGAAATACCCTCAACCTACTTTTCCAAAAATAAATAATTTTATTGAAAATGGGCGTGTCCGTGGGCGGATGAATCCTTTATTTTATATGCATTTAAATGTTGATGAAAAATTTACACATACCACGTTTTATTCCTGTAGCTCACAGTTAAAGCCTTTATTGTGCTTTCGCTATGGAGGTGGGCGTTTTCATAGACGGATTGCTCCCAATTTTTTAACGCACCTTAGTTTTAGTATAAAATACATACGTACCAAATTTGGTCTCTCCATGACAAACATAACCTTATTTAATGAGTTTTAAGCTTTTTGGGTTGTATGGGAGGTAGGCGTTTCCGTGCCATCTTTGTATTCTCGTAAAAAACATATGTGCCAAATTTTATCTCTAAAGGTTAAACAGAGGTTTACTTATTGCGTTTTCAATTTTTGGGGTGTATGGGAGGTGGGCGTGTCCGTGCGTGGATAATACCCATTTTTCGAAAACATCTTTGTATTTACATAAAACACATACACACCAAATTTTATTGTTGTAGGTTAATTATGAGCTAATTTACCAGTTTTCAATTTTAGCTTTGTATGGGAGGTATGATTTTTTTGTCATAAAAAACATACGTGTCAAATTTTATCTCTGTAAGTTAAACAGAGGCTAATTGATTGTGTTTTTAATTTTTGGGTTGTGTGGGAGGTGGGCGTGTCCGTCAGCGGATGATGTCCATTTTTCAAAGACATCTTTGTGTTGATACAAAACACATACGTACCATAGTTTATAGGTGTAAGTTAAAGATGAGCTGAGTTATTCAGTTTTCAATTTTTGCATTGTATGGGAGGTAGGCAGAGAATAGTGCAGATCCTTGGGTGCATGTGACCATGTGTACCAAGTTTCATCCAATTATCTCAACTCCTTCTTCTTATCCTGTGTATACGGACAACACACAGACGGACGGACGGACGGACGGACGGACGGACGGATATGGATAGCTCGACTCACGTGGTGACGCTGATCAAGAATATATATACTTTTCTATACCGGACTCGCTTCGTTCTATGCGTTACAAACGTTTGCACAAAGTTAATATAACCTGCCCTTTCAGGTTTAGGGTATAAAAATCGTACTCTGAGGCAAATGTGTTTCGCTAATACTTCCATTTTATGGCTATCATAATCGACCCACCGAACTGCTGTATCAGCCAGTGTCAATGAATATCGCAATGTGCTCAATGGGTACGTCAACAAACTAAATTACTGAATTTGGTAAATTAAAGATAGAGGCAATTTAAAATGTACTGTTTGGTGCGGTTTGTGGGCAGTCGGCTTCATTGAACTGCTCTTTTTCAAAAAAAATGATGATCGAAACGTGGCAGTCAATGGAGGCAAGGCACCATGCGATGATTATCGATTTTTTGTTTTGCACCCAAAATGGAAGAGTTGGACTTATTGTTAGTTGACATGTGGTTTCAATAAGACGGTGCCACTTGCCACGCTGCATGCGATCCATAGATCTACGCAGTGTCGAGTTTGTTGAGAAATTAATCTCACCAGATCATTCGATTTTACCCCATTAGACTATTTTTGGTTGGGCTACGTGAAGTCTCTCCTATACAGAGAAAATCCAACCACAATTTCAGCATTGGAAGACAACATAACAGATGCCATTTGTGAGATACCAGCCGAAATGCTGGAAAAAGTAATGACAAAATAACATTACGGTTGAACCGTATTATCAACAAAATATTTCGGTCAATATGGAATAACGGAATCTTGTCCAATGTAAGATTTGATCTCTCCCCGAATAAAATTAAAATTTTTTAACTCATGTCGCCATTGCCCGTGGAACGACCGAACTAGAAAAAAATGATCGTTTCTACGCTGTTCAACCTCTGTACGGTCAAAAGGTCTTGCAAGCGCCTGTCGCACTATGGAGTATTTCTTCGATTTAGCTGGACAATAGACCGGATCGAAATTTAGATTCCGCCGGTCGGGGTCTCAAAAGTTAGAGGAACTCATTAAAATGATTTCTGCATACTTTTTTTTCAAATCGGAGAAAAACCGCCTAAGCAATTTTGATTCTCTTGAAGGTCCTTTTTGGTAAAAAAAACATGTTTTTTGCTTGTAACTTTTTATTTTTTACAGAACGCATACCCAAATCTTCTTAAATGTTAAATTTCTTACTCATACTAACATTTTGACATAAAAAAATTGTTAAAATTTTGTTTCATTATAACTGTTATTGACCATCCAAAATTGAACTTTTTGCTATTTTTAAAAAGGCATTTTTTTAAAACCGCTGTAAGACACATTTTTTATTGGATTTACAAGGAATTGTTATTGTTGGAAAGGTATTAAGTTCTTCTTTCTTTCTGTGTATCGCTTTAATCAAAGCTGTGTGCAAAAACTGACAGAATGTGAGAAATCGACTTTAGAAATCTGATAAAATGAAGCATTTCTTATTCATACAAACAATAAATTTAATTTGTTCACTGCTTTATCGTCCAGTTTTCGATAAAGTTTTTTTTTAATCACATAGCTTTGACGAAAACGATACACAGAACGAAAGCAGAACTTAATACTTTTCCAACAATAACAATTCCACGTAAATCCAATAAATAATGTGTCTTTTACAGCGGTTTTTAAAAAATTCCTTTTTAAAAATAGCAACAAATGCAAATTTTTGATGGTGAATAAAAGTTATAATGAAACAAAATTTTAACAATTTTTTTATGTCAAAATGTTAGTATGAGTAAGAAATTTAACATTTAAGAAGATTTGGGTATGCGTTCTGTGCAAAATAAAAAGTTATAAGCAAAAAACATGTTTTTTTTACTTAAAAGGACCTTCAGGAGAATCAAAATTGCTTCGGCGGTTTTTCTCCGATTTGAAAAAAAAGTATGCAGACATCATTTTAATGAGTTCCTCTAACTTTTGAGGCCCCGACCGGTTGAAATTTTTTGTATCCATATAAGAATGATCCGGTCTACTGGACAATATTCAATTTTGTCAAACACCAATTTTAAAAAAATATATATATATTTAGTTTGTTGAATAGTGTTTTTTACACTAATGGACAATGAGTATTTTTAAACTTGCCTTGCTCAAACATTTTTTTTAGCTCTCTGAACTCTATCATTTTTAAAAAAACAAAAAAAAAAACAAATTGGCCATTTCAGCCCTTGAAAGGACTTTGACCGAGTTTCTTATGATCAATTTTGTTGTGTGTGTGTTATTAAATGTTTGCACACAATTGACCAAGAACTGGACCTATATAATTTATGCCGACTCCGAACGGCTAAAGTTCATGTTCTCAAGAAGTTTTACATGGCATTATTTACTCTCTGAGGTTTGCCATTGTCTGCAGAGAGGTGGTGACCCATCAGAAAAATTTTTTATTGAAAAAAACTTATCGCCGCGGCTGGGGATCGAACCCGGGCTCCGAGCATGCTAAGCAACACACTTAACCTGCATGCCACACGGTCACACGGTTGAAAATTCCAGCGTAACGTGTCACGGTTGGAAATTGAAGCATAACAAATTTAGTTGAAAATTCCACCATCAAAAAGTACGGTCTTAAACTTTGTTCACCTAAATTCACCTTAACTCGCCGCCGTTTCATTCTTTTCATCGGTTTTACTAGCCGTTTCGTTCGCCGTATAGAAGTTTCACTTGAAAAATTAAATTATCCTATGTTGATTTTGTTAAATGTTAATTTTTTTTCAAACATCTAAATCTGCACGATTCATGCAAAAATTAGCCATGATTCTATGCTTTAAATCACAATTCATGACATATGTATGACTTATTATCGCATGATTCGTGGTTACTTGCATTCAAATTCCAAAATTATACAATTTTGGTAAGAAGGTACACCTTATCATTGAAATAAAATCACAATTTCCTGAGTTAGAGTTTAGCCTGGGTTGCTTGTGTCTGCTTCATACACAACGCACTGCCTAGGTTCGAACACCGACGAGGGTAGCAATTTTTATTTTATTGCATCGCCATCATCGTTAGACGGTGAAATTTGAGAAACGATGTATCTCAAAAAGGGTAGGGGCAAGCAAGTAAGTACATAGAAAAATAGTGCCACAAAAGCTCATTAAGATTGCTTTTTACAATGTATTAAGAAGAAATGGCATGACAAATGAAAAGAGTGAGGTATTTTTTAAAAAGAAATCTTTTTGTTTTTCAGTAAAAATCTTCTTAAATTTATTTCATAAGATATCTTCTTAATTTCTTCTAAAATCGATATTTTCAAGACTTTTTAAAAAAAGAGGTATTTTTAAGAGGTATTTTTCAAGAAGAAATTTTCTTATTTTTCAGTAAAAATCTTTTTAAATTTATTTCATAAGATATCTTCTTCATTTCTTCTAAAATCCATATTTTCAGGACTTTTTTCAAGTTCTAGTTTATTCTTGCGTATAATTTATTCGTTTTTTATTTATTACAAGTTGAGAAGAAAAGCAAACCATGTAGAAAACTTTGTTGCTTTATTAGGTTCCTTCTATAAAACATATCAAGAAGAAAACATAGTAAATTTCTGAGATTCCTTTTTGAAAAAAAAACATCAAGAAGAAAATCTAGTAGCTGTATGAGATATCTTCTTAAACAAAATTAGGGAGAAATCCTAGTAGTTGTATAAGATTTCTTCTTAAACAAAATCAAGAAGAAAACCAATTAGCTGTATGATATTTCTTCTAAAATTAATTTAAGAGAACATAACTTTAAGAAGAAAATCTTCTTGTGTAAAAACCATAGCGAAATCTTCTGAACTTGTTTGTATATTACAAGGTTTTTATGTGGCGATGTTTCTTGTTGCTTGCAATTTTACCAAATTTTTAGATTTATGAATAGTTATACTTTTTGGAACGCAGCCAAGTCTGGATAAAAGAGATTTTAAATTTAGAAGTATTAACATTTCTGACTGAAAATTTGATATTTTAATTTTTTTTTTTTTTTTATTGCTGCACCGCTTTTCTGGAACTACTTATGTTGTATGGAATATTTGTGATATCTAGTAAATAGTAAAATCTGGTAAAAACATGGTTGTTTTGCAGTCACCTTCAAATGACTACCATTTCTAAACTAATTAAGTGCTAGTGTTGCATTCTGCAGTACCTCCAAAAATTGCAAGCAACAAAAATTAATCCTTACACCAAGCCTCAAAATCAAAGTTAATAAAAATCAAAAATAAATTAAAATAAATTCTAATGCTCTTCATTGAGTTGTTTCACAGATTTTTTTTTTTTTTTCAACCATGAATTTGCATGCAAGTAAAATTTTATGAAAGTACTTATATTAAATATTAGTTTAAGGCATTTCATTTATTTTACATTTCATAGATTACTTTTAGTACATATAATATTTAGTTTTTCCACCCATTTACTTTTTTCAATTAATGCTACTTTTTATATATTTTGCAAAATGTTTTTTTAGTGACAAATTTGAAATATTTTCAATTACCTACCGCTCAGAAAAGTTGAATTTTTCCGGCACAGCAAGAGCAATCATAAGCAAAACCACATTTTTAATTACAAAACTCTCAAGTCAAATTACACAGAAATACAGGCAGACGATTGAAAAAACAAAAAAAAAAACATCATCTTCTAAAATAGTTGATCTAGTTGATACTTTTATACCCTACCCGCTCTAATGCAAAAATACTACAACTAAATCTCAAAAAGTTACACTATTTAACTTAAATATTTATTTGGAACCAACATTTATGTATTTTATTTTTAACACGAAAACCGTTTAAGAAAAATTTAATGCATTTCTTCTTTTGCACAGTTAGTTGTGTTTCGCTGCGAGTGTAGAGTGCAAAAAGTTTTTCCAATTGCTGTCAGCCAAAAAACCACAAATTTTCGTAGTTCACAACAATTGCAATAAACCACAATCTGGACCAAAATAAAAACAGCAACAACAAAAAACAAGTCATGCCAACAACTAGCTGCGGAAGAAGTGCTTTTAAGTTAATGTGCAAAATGCGCCACAAATGCTGAAAACTATGCAACAAAACATTGAAACATTGACAACCAAAAAGCAGCGCAGTTGTTGATTGGTTGGTTGGTTACCAACGGATGCAACAGCAGAAGCGGAATCACCGAATGCTGATGATGATGATAATGATTATGATGACGACTTAGTTAAAAGTTCTAAACGCAAAACGGAAATATGTTTAAGCATTGCAAACGGATATGGCGCAAGCACCATGTTGTTGGTTTACTCTTTTTTTTTTTTTTTGTTTTGTACCAGTTATGATTGTATGTGTGTGTGTGTAACTTTTAGTGCACTCTTGTTTTTAGTGGTAATAAACCGGAAGCGGTGTGCTGCTGCAATCATCGACAGAGTTTGCTGCCCGACGACTGCACAACGTTGTCTCCATCTACCTACACATAAAATATTAGTTGGATGAAAGTGCAGGTAGCCATGATGTTGGCCGTGCTAGAATGATGCTAAAATGCTGTGTAGCTACATTTCAATTAAAACCACAAAGATTTTCATAGTTTTTTGATTTGCTATTTCAGTGACACACATTCTGTGTGGATAGCATAAAGCTATGTTAGATTGTGGCAATAGTAATGACAGAGGCTAGCTTAGTTTTCAACTCTATAATAAACTCATGCTGTTAGCAATATCTTTAATTTCCGCTTTTGCCATCAATTACTGTGTAGCAATTCTTGCTTTATGTTAGGTTCAAGAAGCAAAATCTATTTTGAAGTCAAAGATGTAATTAATTTTTCCAAGTTTTCGTGTTTGATATCCTTGTCCATAAAACGGGAAGCATAGCGCACAATCGAGCAAAAGTCATAAGAAATACATAAGCGTTTACATGCATGGATGACTGATTAATGGGTAAGATAGTTAGATTAACAATTAAACCAACTTTTTTTTGCAATTTCGCACAATGGTACGAAAATGGGAAAAAAAAAAATTTAAAATTGTTGTTTTTTTTTTTTAAATTTATAAAATATTTAACCCGTTATTAAGTTATATCAAACTTAAAAGATATTTTCGATAACAAACAAATGCCTTACATACTAGATCTCTTTATTTGAAGAAAATTAATTAATTTAAAATTGAGTTAATGTTTTTAAAAATAAAGCATGTTTCTCCTAAAAGTCTGTAAAGGACATTATTTCAAAATATATTTTGCTTATGAATATAATTTTTTTGAGCATATATTTGAAGTCTTCATTTTTAATTTCCAAAATATTATTTGCACCTTTCATAAACAAGAAAGTTATGTAGGTTCAAGAAGTGATTTTTTGCAAAATTGGTACTTTTTGTATGGAAAAATATTAAAAATTTAGCAAAGTTCAAAGGTGAATTACGGAAAAAAGAATGCTTTAATTTTGACAAAACTTTTTCGTTATTTGATTTGGAGTATTAACTTTTGATTTCTGAAATATTATTAGCAATTTTTATAAGCAAGAAAGTTATGCAGGTTTAAAAAAACGACTTGTTGCTATTCGAAATTTAGCAATGTTCAAAGAATTTTATTAAAAAAGTTATAAAATTGTTATAAAACTAATATTGTTTTTAGTCACTCTGACGAAGAGTTAGTAGTGATGAAAGTAAGTAGTGATATGAGTTTTTGATTTTTTATTTATATGCAAACATTAATTTTTTTGAATCCATATTTTGTTAATAAAAAAAGTTAATAAATTTATTGTTCTATTTAAAATATGCTTAAAATTGAATTTTTTTTAAAAAAAAACTTTGAGAAAAAATTGTTTTTAAAAATTAATATAGGTGCAAGTGAGGATCATTTAGGTCTTTCCAATTTCTACCATTTTCAGAACACATCTTTTACCATATTTGTATAACATTCTCACTGAGTTCCGTTAGAATCAGCTTTGTTTTGTATGTACAATGTAATAAAGGATAATATCAAATATTTGAACTTTTATAACTTCTTTGTTTTTAAACTGAATAAATAATTTTTTGAACACAAATTGAACAAATTTGACGGAGTTTAATTATATGGGAAAAAAAAAGAAATTTATGGGGGATAAATCGGGCTAATGGGGCTAACTAATTGAAAATGACCTCAAAAGTAAAAATGTTTAAAGAAGACATTGTAGTGCTCGTAAAGCTCTTTTCAACGACATATAATTTTTTAAGATCTGACATGTAATGCTTAAGTTATGCAAAAAAGACCATTTTGGCTGTTTTTCCGGTGGTCCAAAAAAAAAAAATTTTTTTGTTTTCGGAATCCTCTCGAGGTCAACTTTAAAATAGGGGGTGGTTTTTTCAAACTTTTTTTTTTTGTATGAAGGCCGATCCACTCTAATGTACATCCCAAACAAAATCATGTAAAAATTTAATATAGGTCTAGGAGAGGTACCCTAAACGTATTATCCTTAGGTATTCTCAATTTCTACAATTTTCATCTATTCACATCTATTTCTCTAAGTGCCTAGCTAGCCTTCTGACCACATTTTGTTAAGGTCATGCATGCAACTCCCATACAAAATAATGTAAAGAATTAATATAGGTCCAAGGATGGTTCCCCTAGGAACTGACTTCAACTGATTTCAACCATTTTAGCAATTTTTCTTATTTAGCTTAAATACATCAAGCATACACTGAGAAAACTACATTCTCGAAACTAGTAGAAACGTGCTACTTTTGTAAATGTTTAACCCAGTTTAAGCGCCTCTAACGTTTATTAACCGACTTCAAAAAGGAGAAGGTTCTCAAGTTGGTTTCTATGTTTTTTTTTTTTGTAAATGCATGTACATCGATTACTCCTATAGTACTTGCCCGATTGCCGTAATTTTTTATCAACATATAGAAACCATTAACTTTGTCGAATGACGCCCACTTTATTGAGATTAATTTTTAATATGTGTGTCTACCTCTGCACTAAATATCAGTACTCTAGTGTCAATATTATTCGAGATACAGTGTGTTGCAAATTTTGCCACACCCCTTTATCAAAAAACGCTCACTTTATTGAAATTATTTTTTATACTTGTGCCTACCTCTGTAGTAAACTTAAGTACTCTAGTGTCAATATTATTCGAGATACAATATTGCAACATCTCTTTGTCAAATAACGTAAAATTTTTGATACTTACACAGCTAGAGTGCGAACCCACGTCCTCCGAATGATAGTCTAGTACACTTCTACTGAGTTATTGGCAACGATAAGATGTTGGTCTCGTTTTGTGTTATATCGAGCCTGTCTTGTAATAGGTTAAATAAGAGCTGTCTCAGGACCGGTTACATTAGAGCAACTGACTCTGCTTTCTCCTTAGTGATACTTCAAACGGTCACTTTCTGCAGAAAATTTGTGTATATGTGGCGGCCGTGGCCGTGAGTATGCGCTAAGAATGTGGCATGCGAGCCAACGAATCTCGATATACCCGGGTCCAAATTGCCATCTGACACAGACATTTTTATACCCTAAACCTGAAGGGTCAGGGTATATTAACTTTGTGCAAACGTTTGTAACGCATAGAACGAAGCGAGTCCGGTATATTAAAGTATATATATTCTTGATCAGAGTCACCTCGTGAGTCGAGCTATTCATGTCCGTCTGTCCGTCCGTCCGTCTGTCCGTCTGTACGTCCGTCTGTGTGTTGTCCGTATACACAGGATAAGAAGAAGGAGTTGAGATAATTGGATTAAACTTGGTACACATGGTCACATGAACCCAAGGATCTGCACTATTGAATATTTTTGGAATCTGCCCACGGACACGCCTACCTCCCATACAATGCAAAAATTGAAAACTGCATAACTCAGCTCATATTTAACCTACACCTATAAAATATGGTACGTATGCGTTTTGTATCAACACAAAAATGTCTTTGAAAAATGGACGCCATCCGCTGACGGACACGCCCACCTCCCATACAACCCAAAAATTGAAAACACAATAAATAAGCCTCTGTTTAACTTACAAAGATAAAATTTGGCACATACGTTTTTTATAACAAAAAAAAGATAGTTTTAAAAAATGGACATCATCCACTCACGGACACGCCTACCTCCCATACAAACCTGAATTTGAAAACTGGATAAATTAGCTCATAATTAACAAACAACAATAAAATTTGATGTGTTTGTGTTTTATGTAAACACAAAGATGTCTTCGAAAAATGAGTATTATCCACGCACGGACACGCCCACCTCCTATACAACCCAAAAATTGAAAACGCAATAAGTAAACCTCTGTTTAAACTTTAGAGAAAAAATTTGGCACGTATGTTTTTTACGAAAAAACAAAGATGGTTTTGAAAAATGGACGTCATCCGCCCACGAACACGCCTACCTCCCATACAACCCAAAAAGCTTAAAAATCATTAAATAAAGTTATGTTTGTCATAGAGAGACCAAATTTGGTACGTATGTACCAAACACGTTTGTAAAGGGTGATTTTTTAAGAGCTTGATAACTTTTTTTTTAAAAAAAACGCATAAAATTTGAAAAATCTCATCGGTTCTTTATTTGAAACGTTAGATTGGTCCATGACATTTACTTTTTGAAGATAATTTCATTTAAATGTTGACCGCGGCTGCGTCTTAGGTGGTCCATTCGGAAAGTCCAATTTTGGGCAACTTTTTCGAGCATTTCGGCCGGAATAGCCCGAATTTCTTCGGAAATGTTGTCAAATGTTGTGAATCGTGTTGTTGTTGTCAGATGGGGCTACGTCAAGTCTAAAGTCTACAGAAATAAGCCAGCAACTATTCCAGCTTTGGAAGACAACATTTCCGAAGAAATTCGGGCTATTCCGGCCGAAATGCTCGAAAAAGTTGCCCAAAATTGGACTTTCCGAATGGACCACCTAAGACGCAGCCGCGGTCAACATTTAAATGAAACTATCTTCAAAAAGTAAATGTCATGGACCAATCTAACGTTTCAAATAAAGAACCGATGAGATTTTTCAAATTTTATGCGTTTTTTTTAAAAAAAAAATTATCAAGCTCTTAAAAATTCACCCTATATATGGCTCGCCACACGTTTTGTATATGGCTTGAAAAAATTCGACCGCCTCTCAACATTCAGAAATGCAATACTTAGTTGCAGTTTGATCAATTACCTATATGCTAGAAACTGCATCTTCCTTCATAAAATCATTTATAGTAAAATACCACGATATCTTTATGACAAACTACAATTCAGTATATCTCGAAGATCCAACGTACTTATAATTCCGAGGCATAACTCACTTATTACAGCTATTCTTTTCTTCATTAATGCCATAAGACTTTGGAATGCTTTATCGCGTAATCTAAGAGAAATAACTCGGGCGGAAAAATTTAGGCAAGCTATTCTAGCACACTTTTCTACTCCCTAACTTCTATCACTTTCCTAACCTTCTTCCTCTCTCAACTGGCTTAATACTTATATGTTTAATATTTTCAGATATTATAAGAACTTATTAATTTTTTTGTCATTTTGAATTGTGATTCTAAGGTGAATCACAATTGTTTGATGAATTGTGATTCAAACTAAGGTGTGTTCAAAAATTGGTAGTAATCCCTCTATGAAAACGCCCACCACCCATAGCGAAAGCACAATAAAGGCTTTAACTGTGAGCTATAGGAATAAAACTTGGTATGTGTAAATTTTCATCAACATTTAAATGCATATAAAATATAGGCTTCATCCGCCCACGGACACGCCCATTTTCAATAATATTATTTATTTTTGGAAAAAGTAGGCTTAGGGTATTTCATAGTCGGCCTAGACCGACTTTAGACTTTCTTTACTTGTTTCAATAAAATTTATGTTCTCTATTCTAGGTTTTCTTTTTATAACCTACTTCTATATATTAATATTTTCCAAAAAATTCTTATGCGACAAAATTTCTTATCATAATTAATTTCGAAGTTATCGGCTATATTTCGAAAAACTAATTAACTAAACATTTTTATCGTAAATCTAGCTCGCCTGATTTTGAAGTTTTTAATCCTGAGAAGTTCTGAGGATAATGAGCAAGGTTGATTTTTTTTCTTTTTTCAACTCATTAACTTGGTTTGCCTAAGGTTTTCAATGAAATGTGTTTTGTTTTTATTATAACGTTTTTTTATTTTCGACACCGATGATGTATGGGGGCATTCCTTCGTGACGTACACGACATTTGTACGACTTTTTCTATGTTTTAAAGGAGCTTGCTAAATATTCAAGTAATTATTCATTATTCTTTTGCATTATATTAATTATTTAAGACCTCTTACACTTTTAGAAATAAGTTTAAGCTAATTTCTCTTGATGGTTAAAAGAAAAAAAACGATAAAATGTTGGGTGACGTACACGACAATGAATCAACCAGTTTTAATGTAATAACGATTAATCACAAAAATTCAGCTAAACCGGAAATGCAAAAACAAAATATGGATATAATAATAAAAATATGCATTTTGAAGATAACTATACAAAGTCAAATTTGGAAATTAGACTTAAGAAAAATGTGGAAATGTATAAAAAGCAAGCGTGACGTACACGACACACTGTGTGACGTAAGCGACACGTACGAATTTAAACTATTTTATTGGTGTTTTTTATTTTTTTACTTTAAATATTGGTGTTTCGGCATCTATGCTGTATTCTTGAGTGTGAATTTCGTCTCCAATGTACTGCAGAATGTGAAAATTTATATGTCTGTGATGGGTTGCGTAGACATCCATGGGAATTTCTCATTGGCGTGTCACTATTACAAAAACTCTGTATCTCGACTAATATTGACACTAGGGTACTGAAATTGAAATTATATGGGGGTAGGGGGATTCAGTAAAACGCACGACGAAAAAATGGGATGAATTATACATAGGGCGTGGCACTTTTAAAAAATTTTGTTTTTTTTCGATTAATATTCATACCAAGGTGCTGAAATTCGGTGAAGGTGTGGGTAGAATTATTACAAATCATGATTAAGAAAGTTGATGGGACTCACATGGAGGCGTGTCACTATTAGAAAAACTCTGTAAGTTGGTTTATATTGTTTCAAGGATAGCTATTTGGTACATTGAAACATTTTTCAAAATATCTCTAAAACTGCTAAAGATTGAGATAAAAAATATATATTTTTGATAAAAAGTTTTCTGTAAAGTTATTATAAAGAGTTTTACACCATATAAAAAACAATTTTGAAAATTTAAGAGAGCATAAAAAGTTACAGTCTCAAAATATGTTAAAATTTTAATATTTTTCAGCTTTGAAGGGACATATTTCGCAAACTAAAAAAGATAATTCAACTTTGGGTTCACAAATTGAAATAACTTATATTTTAAATATAAAAAATTTAAAAACGATCGAAATCCGTCCCCGCATTTAAAAGATATAGTGCAATTATTGAAAAAAAATAAAAATTTTCAGATTTTTGCCTATAACTCCTAAGTACGAACTGATGATGAAAAACGAATACCATTTTTAAAATCTGCGTTTATAATTCATCTAGAATTGATAGCAATTTATTCTGCAACTTTTGTTGTTTTTCCATATTGTCCTTACGCAAAAACTTCCATTAACTGTGTGACGTACGCGACAAATAATTAACTGCTAATTTTAAATACATTAAAAATGAAAAACTACTGGACATTCAGTAGTTTTACAATTGTTGACACTTTGTCTGTTTAGTAGTGATTTGAAAAAATTCCACCTTCACTCTTACTCTAGTAATGACAATATATATCTTTTTGGCGTGACGTACACGACATCGATTTCCCAATTATAATGTTATCGATTTTACTCAAATGGAACTATTCCTTGGAGAAATGAAGGTTGTGATAGTAACAACACGATATGCGGTATTGAATAATATCAATTACATAACAATTAGTTACGTATATAAAAAGAAAAATTGAGAAAAACTTTGAGTTACTTTTTAGCATTTATCTTTTTGACGATATCATAAGTATTAGACATGGGTAACGTAGCGTTGCGTTGCGTTGCTGAGTTGAAGCATTTAAATGCGTTACTGCGTTGATACACTTCTTTTAAAAAAAGTAACGCAATAGCGCATTAATACAAACGCAACACTCAAAGCAAACAGCAAGAAAAACATTGAAAGCAAATGTACAAGTTGTACTGTTCATCGAGCACAGTTGGAAAAGACAGAAAGTTGAATCAAATAAAATAAAATATGCTTGTATTTATTATATAGAAAAGAGGTTGCGGGGAAAATGCTGTTAAGCATGAATTCTTGGAGCATGTCTGATTGGATGACACATGAGCACGCATGTGTGAGTTTATTTCAAATTGAACATGTTCGATTAAAAACGTATAAGCAAACTTAACTCCAGCTTCAAACTTGTTTTGCCGGCAGAAATGTTATATCTGTTTGAAAGGTCAATTTAATGATAAAAAAACACAACAATCTGCTTACTTATTGCCATAACATTAAACATTGTAAAAGAATTTTTGATGGTTTTCTACTTTGTATGTTTGAGCTCTTAACCACATGACTCAACGCACTATGCAATGTTTTAATGTGAAACTATCTGTGCTGATACGCGTCTTGTTGATAAAGATACCATAAAATTTTGAACAGTGGCATGATGCAATTGCGTTAACGCATTTCGCTGATACAGTTAACTGCGCTTGAGTTAGTGTGTCAGCGCTGCAATTTATAATGCGTTACCCATGTCTAATAAGTATATATATATATATATTTATTATTGCAGTGATGAGCCAGAAAAAAGATATTGTACCATTAGGGACTTAACTCATGTAGGTTCACTGCCCTGTTGTTAAAAATTAGAAATTTTGCTTTTTATACCCTAAACCTGAAAGGTCAGGGTATATTAACTTTGTGCAAACGTTTGTAACGCATAGAACGAAGCGAGTCCGGTATAGAAAAGTATATATATTCTTGAGCACCGTCACCACGTGAGTCGAGCTATCCATGTCCGTCCGTCCGTCCGTCCGTCCGTCCGTCCGTCCGTCCGTCCGTCCGTCTGTCCGTCTGTGTGTTGTCCGTATACACAGGATAAGAAGAAGGAGTTGAGATAATTGAATGAAACTTGGTACACATAGTCACAAGGACCCAAGGATCTGCACTATTGAATATTTTTGGAATCCGCACACGGACACGCCTACCTCCCATACAACGCAAAAATTGAAAACTGCATAACTCAGCTCATAATAAGCCTACAACAATAAAATTTGGTACGTATGTGTTTTATATCAACACAAAGATGTTTTTAAAAAATAGGTGTCATCCACTCACGGACACGCCCACCTCCCATACAACCCAAAAATTGAAAACGCAATAAATAAGCCTCTGTTTAAGCTACAGAACTAAAATTTGACACATATATTTTTTATAACAAACAAAAGATGGTTTTGAAAAATGGACATCATCCGCCCACGGACACGCCTACCTCCCATACAAAGCGAAAATTGAAAACTGCATAACTCAGCTCATATTTGGTCTACAACAATAAAATTTGATATGTATGTGTTTTATACAAACACAAAGATGTTTTCGAAAAATGGACGTCATCCGTTCACGGACACGCCCACCTCCCATACAACCCAAAAATTGAAAACGCAATAAATAAGCCTCTGTTTAATCTACAGAGCAAAAATTTGGCACATATGTTTTTTATGACAAGACAAAGATATTTTCGAAAAATGGACGTCATCCGTTCACGGACACGCCCACCTCCCATACAACCCAAAAATTTAAAACGCAATAAATAAGCCTCTGTTTAACCTACAGAGCTAAAATTTGGCACATATGTTTTTTATGACAAGACAAAGATGTTTATGAAAAATGGACGTCATCCGCATACGGACACGCCTACCTCCCATACAACCCAAAAAGTTTAAAACTCAATAAATAAGGTTATGTTTGTCATAGAGAAATTAAATTTGCTATGTATGTATTTTATACCAAAACTAATGTGTGTTCAAAAATTGGGAGTAATCCGTTCATGAACACGCCCACCTCCCATAGCGAAAGCACAATAAAGGCATTAACTGTGAGCTACAGGAATAAAACTTGGTATGTGTAAATTTTTCATCACCATATAAATGCAATTAAAATATAGGCTTCATCCGCCCACGGAGACGCCCATTTGCAATAAAAATTTTTTTATTTTTGAAAAGTGGGTTTAGGGTATTTCATAGTCGGCCTAGACCGACTTTAGACTTTCTTTACTTTTTTTTTTTTGCTAAAATATACCGCTTTTCGTGGAATGCCCCTATGAGGAAAAACAAACCATTTTATTGTCAGTATATCCAAAACTACTGCCAACCATAGCTCAATTTAGCTGATATGCACTGCACCAGAGACAAGTAATGAGTGATTCAGATTCGAGTATACTCTCGAGTATATTCATGATTTGCTTGAACATACACTCACTCATACTCATCAAAATATCCAGCATATTCATTAGAGTGTATCGACTTGTACGGGAAAAATCGTACCCCCAATTCCGGTACCAAAATTAAATAGTACATGAAAAATCCTGTCGATTGGTATACCTTGTTTTTATTTGAATTAATTTTGTCGTCCCCCGAAATGCATTTTTGTGCATTTTTTATCAACTTTTGTACTGGAGACCCATTAATGTTTACACTCATAAGTAACACTCATACTCATTTGTTTACCCCTACTCAACTGAGTTAGATTCAAGTGATGAGAGTGTTAGTGATAACCGATTTTTACTTTAAAATTCTCTCTGTTTCAGCTGACAAGCTATTGTGTTAGCAAGATTGCCAGATTGATGTTAAAAAATGTTGACTTTCCTTAGCACAAATGGTAAAATCGTATTTTGATGAATTTAAACATAATTTAAATAGATTAATGAAACAATACACATATTTTAGTTCTTACAAAATTATCTTGTTATGTACAACTTGATGCACGCATCTTTATTTTTAATATTTTCAGCCTGAATCATGTTTAATTAGTGGCAGCATTGGTTTCCAGATTTAGTAAGACTAAGTTTATTGAAGCGCCAGTAAATTTATTTTCAAATGGATAAAATTCAGGTAAGTTTTTATCTTATTCGTAAAAATACATAAGGTGGCAACACCCGCTTGCCATGCAGTTCTGACATATACACAAACAGCACACACAAACCAATAACAACATTAGTGAACATGCCAAACCCTCATAAAAAAAAACAAATTGGCCATTTCAGCCCTTGAAAGGACTTTGACTGAGCTTCTTATGATCAATTGTGTTGTGTGTGTTATTAAATGTTTGCACACAATTGACCGAGAACTGGACCTACATGTTTTCAAGAAGCTTTACATGGCATTATTTACTCTCTGAGGTATGCCATTGCCTGCAGAGAGGTGGTGACCGATCAGAAAAATTTTTTATTGAAAAAACTTTTCGCCGCGACTGGGGATCGAACCCGGGCTCCTAGCATGCTAAGCAACACACTTAACCTGCATGCATCACGGTCACTTGGTTGAAAATTCCAGCGTAACGTGTAACGGTTGGAAATTGAAGCATAACATATCTAGTTGAAAATTCCACCATCAAAAACTACGGTCTTAAACTTTGTTCATCTGTTAGTTCTAGACTCAACCCATTGTTTGATAATTTTTTCCTTCGAATTTATAAGGTGTTTCGAACACATAATTTCAACTAAATTCAACTAAATTCACCTTAATTCGCCGCCGTTTCATTCTTTTCATCGGTTTTACTAGCCGTTTCGTTCGCCGTATAGAATTTTCACTTCAAAAATTAAATTATGTTATGTTTATTTGTTAAATGTTAATTTTTTTTCAAACATCTAAATCTTCACGATTCATGCAAAAATTAGCCATGATTCTATGCTTTAAATCACAATTCATGATATATGTATGACTTATTATCGCATGATTAGTGGTTACTTGCATTCAAATTCCAAAATTATACAATTTTGGTAAGAAGGTACACCTTATCATTGAAATAAAATCACAATTTCCTGAGTTAGAATTTCGCCTGGCTTGCTTGTGTCTGCTTCATACATATCATAATAAAGATCAATATTTAAAATTTCATATTCATGTTTATGATAAGCATTTAATGAATAGGTACAATGTCCCAGCAAAATTTTTTGTAAAGCCTTGAATTTCATTCAATTCTAAAATGCATTACATAAATGCTGATTGACCAATAATGCATTATATTTTTTATTACTCGTAATGCCAGGCTTTTGTACTTTTCAGGTGATTGTTATTTTTTTTTATTGTTTAAAATTTTTGTTTGACTTTTGTTTTTTGCTTCAAACGCGTCAAATTTTAAAAATTTTTGAAGATCCAAAACTAAAATTTCAGAAGAATATTTGAAAAATACAAAATTTGCTCATTATATATAGAAAACAGAATGAAAGGTAAGAATAACTAACCATAACTCAATACCCCTTAATAACTTAGCCACTTTTTTCTCTATCTAGTAAAAGAAGCTTCAAGAACGATGCGGTTTGCAGAACCTTTTCAGATTGCTTGCAGAAAAAGTCCGAAGCCTTAAAATTTTGTGTAATGATTTTATAATTATAATTTATAAATTTTAATTTCTTAATTTAAAATAAATGCATGTATCTTCAATAAAAGTATTTCCTCATTTTAAGGATTGAAATATATTCAATATGTAATTGGTTTCCTTATTTGTGGACAGCAACATATTATTAAACAACTTTCTAGTTGTTGATAAATAATTGATTACTGAGAATTAGTTATTCGTGAGGCTAATAATAAGCGCTTACAAAAGTACTTGCACGTCAAGCGAAAGCGTCATAAATTACCTCCAATGACATGCCTGTATAAAAATAATGGGTTCTGTAAGCGAAAGGGTAATCGATGAACGAAATTTTCTGGATTACTTTCTCGATTACATGTAACCGAAGATTTTGCTGGGGTATTATTTTTTATTTAAGTTTAAAAAAAGTTTTTAAATAAAATTTGAAAAATATGAAAGTTGTTGAATTTGAAATTTGTATCAAGACTTTTTTTTATTTTTTAAATTTATCTTCCATAGGGAAAGCGAGTTAAAGGTTTTCGCAAAACCGTTATATCAATGTAAATAATATCATCTTGAAATATGCAATAGAGCTCTCTAGTGTTTTTTTCTGTATATTTTCCTTAAAAATTATAAACTTGAGTTTTGACGGTTTTTTTTTCGAAAGGAGCGCGATATGTTAAGATTCGGCACTATTTTTTTCTAAATAGCACTATTTTTCTCTCTGATTTGGCACAATCAAAAAGGATCCAATTCCATCCCTGGCGTGCGTTGAAGGTTGAATGAATATGAATACTTATTTTTGATGAATGTACTCTGAATAGCGAAAAAGCGACTCACTGCAGGTCTCTGCACTGCACCAGGGGCAAAACCAGGATTTTTCTTTGGAGGTTTCATCAAATGTCAGGCTTATATATGAAAATAAATTTCGCTAATACTTCCAATTGATGGGTGTCATAATCAACCCAACGAACTGCTGTTTCAGCCAGTATCAATGAATATCGCGATTTGGAAGTCGTTGGCGTTCTCAAAAATTGGGCTTGTGATATTCAACCACCTGGAACATTTTAAGTAACGACCTCGGTATGAAACCATACAAAAGTGCGTACAACTGGAGCAAGAACTGAAGCCGGGTGACTTACCAAAACGTAGTTTGTTTGGTGAATGGGCCTAAAAAAAGTTGGATTAAGATCTACTTTTTTATACAAAAATTATCTTCAGTGCCGAAGCTCATTTTTGGCTCAATGGGTACGTCAACAAACTAAATTGCCTAATTTGGCAAATTAAAGATAGAAGCAGTTTGATAGCTGCCAATACATCCCAAAAAATGCACTATTTGGTGCGGCTTATGGGCTGGCGGCATCATTGATCATTCTATGATTACCGATTTTTTTTTAACCCAAAATGGAAAAGTTAACTTATTATTATGTGACATGTGGTTTCAATAAAACGGTGCCAGATGCCACACGACACGCGCTTTCATAGATCTACGTGCCACCAAAATCAAGCGATTTTACCCCATTCGACTATTTTTGGTTGGGCAACGTGAAGTCTTTTCTATAAAGAGAAAAACCAGCCACAATTGCAGCCTTGGAAGACAACATTACAGATGCCATTTGTGAGATACCAGCCGAAATGCTGGAAAAAGTAATGCCAAAATAACATTACGGATGGACCGTAATGGTAACCGTAATTAACATGAGGGACGGATACATGAAATTATCTTTAAAAAGTAAATGACAAGCATTAATGTTTCGCTCCAAATAAATATTATACACGTTATTGCAAATTTTCTGTTTGTTTTTTTTTCTATTTTTAAAAGCCAAACTCTTAAAAATGTACCTTTATATCAACTGAAATATTTCGGTCAACATGGTAAACGGAATGTTGTTCGTTAACAATATTTGATCTCTTCCCGCATAAAAGTAAAATTTTTTAACTCAGGTGCAACTGCCGGACTAGAAAAAAACCGATCGTTTTTACGCTGTTTCAACCTCTCTACGGTCAAAATATCTTGGAAGCACCCGTAGCACTGCCATTTTATGACTTTCTTCTTGCATACATGAGTTGAAGCCATCACCCCTTAAATAAATAACTGATGAAATTTCCTTCAAAATCATTATTTTATATCGTAATTTTTGAAAAACGTACATATTATCAAGTATCTGGGAATCAAGTATCCAGTGAAGCCACATGATAAGGTACAAAAATTACTCCAAATAGCTTCCGAAACTGTTAAAATATATTTTATAATTGATAATTTTCATTGGATTTTCAAAATCTGTTTCATGAAAATCTCTTTTTGGAAAAGTGTCGTGAAGACCTATCGTTAAAAAATATATTATTTTGATAGAAGTCAGCATTTGGTTATTCATGCTTATTGATATAACTTTAATATATCACTGCCCTTAATTCTCAAAATCGGATAATATTTGGCAATTTAGAGAAATTTTTATGAAACAGATTCGGAAAAGTATGATATAAAATGATGGATTGTGAATTTTTTGTCCAATTTCGGAAGCCAATCGAAATTATATTTTTACTGAATCACATGGCGTTTTGACAATTTTGGTTGGCGAGGGACTCAACCGATTGTTCTCAAATTCAGGCTTTATTATGTTGTCTTACTTTTGAATTAAGTTTTTACCAAATATTTCAGTCACCTTAATGGGTTCCATACTAAAAGTTGAAAAGACAACTCAAATCGAAGTATTGTCATTAACTGCTTGAGCAGACAGAATCATAACTTAACAAAAATTAAATAACAACCAAATATTATGAATCAACGAGAATATAATTGAAATAAACATTACTTTTTATGTGACTCACTTTAAATACGATAATTTTGGGGGGGTGAGTTGGTTAAACCCCAAAACTTTCCCTCTTTGGTTGCGCTAATGCACTACACACACCTTTAGTCATTTACCTACCATAATTTTTTTTTCAACAAAATTACACGTCTTTGTAATCCTTTGAACGTTAGTTATTCTTTTTTTGCGAAGCTCTTCTCTGCACTCGTTGATTTAGCCTAAAGGATTTTCTTTACGCTTTACTTATGATGAAGAGCTTCAGTCAAGCACTTCCTTTTTGACTTTACCACCTCCTAAGACTCACTACTAAGGAAGTTCTTTCTGGTTGTTGTATTTGCCTCTTGTTTATGATTTTGTTTTTTTTTTTTTATTTCTCGCTACTGCCAACCAGTTCCCAACAGGCCAAAAAGCAAACATCAGGTAAAGGAACAGTTGTGGTTATGGTTATAGTTGTTGTTGTTGTTGTTGGCTGAGTTGGTGACCACACAGGGGTTGGCCATGTTGAGTGTGGCAAAGTTTAATCTTTGCTTCAAAGTTTAATCTGTACAGCCGACTTATGTAATTATTATGATGATGATGATACCATTTCCAGCCGACAACTTCCCTTCATAGCTGCTCTGCTGCTGCTGTTCCTGCTGCTGCTCAATGTGACCACACAAGCATGAAAATAAATATTGACAAAGTCTTTTCATAATTATTTTGTACACGACTTAATTTAAATTTAAAGCTGTTTGTATTTTCATTTTTTTAAATTGTATTCTTAAATTAGGTATGTCGGTAACTGGGAATTGCCATGAAAGTTGTTGACTTTGAGTTAATCATTTTTTTAGCGGTAACTGCATAGTTTTTTTGAATTCACTTTAAGTAGGTCGACTTGATTTTGCGTAGTTGTAATTCTTTCGAGTGAGGGTGACTCGGAAAGAAATTATTAAACCATGCTATGAAGAACGTGTAGCGGGTGCATCAGAATGTTACAACAAAAAAAAACCGATATAAGTTTAACAGTAGAAATGCATAAATTATAAGTGAAGTGAAGAATTATGCCAAATTATTTTTAAACTAATGAGTTTATGACAAATTTATGCACAAGAGACTTAAAAAAAAACTAAAAGTATTTAAAGATGACTTTTATGGGATAATTTGTGGTCAGCAGCATAATTTGTGGTTTTTTTTAGAATTTATTCATCACATCAAAATTTTGACATATTTTAATTTTTTTGATGGGTAGTTCTATGAATTCATCAACTTTTAGAAATAATTTATAGAATTAATAAATTCAATTGAAAGAAAACAAAAATTTGATACATCCAATAAACATGATTTGGCAGCTACGTCCGCTGTGCACCATATATAAGACCAATGTGCCCTGCAACATATTGCCATACAGCCACTTCACTGATTATTATACCCTAAATCTGAAAGGTCAGGGTATATTAACTTTGTGCAAAAGTTTGTAACGCATAGAACGAAGCGAGTCCGGTATGGAAAAGTATATATATTCTTGATCAGCGTCACTTCGTGAGTCGAGCTATTCATGTCCGTCCGTCCGTCCGTCCGTCTGTGTGTTGTCCGTATACACAGGATAAGAAGAAGGACTTGAGATAATTGGATGAAACTTGGTACACATGGTCACATGTACCCAAGGATCTGCACTATTGAATATTTTTAGAATCCGCCCACGGACACGCTTACCTCCCATACAATGCGAAAATTGAAAACTGCATAACTCAGCTCATAATAAGCCTACAACAATAAAATTGAATATGTATGTGTTTTATATCAACACAAAGATGTCTTCAAAAAATGGACGTCATCCGCTTACGGACACGCCCACCTCCCATACAACCCAAAAATTTAAAACGCAATAAATAAGCCTCTGTTTAACTTACAGAGCTAAAATTTGCCACATATATTTTTGATAACAATACAAAGATGGTTTTGAAAAAAAAAACATCATCCGCCTACGGACACGCCTACATACAACGCGAAAATTGAAAACTGCATAACTCAGCTCATAATTAGCCCACAACAATAAAATTTGATGCGTATGTGTTTTATTTAAACACAAAGATGTTTCCGAAAAATGGACGTCATCCGCTTACGGACACGCCCACCTCCCATACAACCCAAAAATTGAAAACGCAATAAATAAGCCTCTGTTTAACCGACAGAGCTAAAATTTGCCACATATGTTTTTTATAACAAATCAAAGATGGTTTTGAAAAATGGACGTCATCCGCCTACGGACACGCCGATCTCCCATACAACGAGAAAATTGAAAACTGCATAACTCAGCTCATAATTAACCTACAACAATAAAATTTGATGTGTATGTCTTTTATACAAACACAAAAATGTCTTCGAAAAATGGACGTCATCCGGTCACGGACACGCCTACATCCTATACAACCCAGAAAGTTTAAAACTCAATAAATAAGGTTATGTTTGTCATCGAGTAATTAAATTTGGTATGAACGTATTTTATACCAAAACTAAGGTGTGTTCAAAAATTGGGAGTAATCCGTCCATGAACACGCGCACCTCCCATAGTGAAAACACAATAAAGGCATTAACTGTGAGCTACAGGAATAAAACTTGGTATGTGTAAATTTTTCATCAACATTTAAATGCATATCAAATACAGTAAAAGCTCTCTTAAGCGGACACTGACGGTCGCAGAAATTTTGTCCGCCTAAGGGAGATGTCCGCTCAATAGAGCGTTTTAAGGAAAATTAGAAAAAATCAAATAGAATGTTCCCACCACTAAGGAAATAAATATGCTAATATATTTCAAAACATTTCATTACAAAATTGAAAAATTAGTTTTGTTGCTCGAAAAATTGACGGATTGTTGATTGCCTTAGGTTGGTTTGCTTCCATTTTTTAACCGACTTCAAAAAGGAGGAGGTTCTCAAGTTGGTAGGTTTCTCTGTTTTTTCTTTTTTTTTTTTTTTGTGAATGTATGTACATCGATTACTCCTAAAGTAATCTTAATTAAAATGCTATATGTGTGTTGCAGCTGCACAAAAAATCTGATATATTAGCGCCGACTTCGAAGCTCTTATTATTATAAAACAAATAAATATATTTATTATAAAAATACAAATTTGACCAAGAAATAAATAGTAAAAGTAATTTAAAATTATTTTTTACTTTCTAGTGATTTTGAAGTAGGTTTTTTTTTTTTTGTTAAAAAGTTTTTATTCTCATTATCCACAAGACGAATTTCTAAAGACATTAATTGTTGATATGCAACAAGATCAGTTTTAGCAAACGTTTTCAAGCGAGAAACTTGTTTGAATGCTTCATGATAATTTTTAATTGGATCCGAGTCTTCCACAGCTACCTCCTCATCAGAATCACTTAAATCCTCCCCAGTATTAGTAATGCCTTCATAATCAATTTCAATGCTGCAATTTTCTGTGTATGCAACGCTATCAATATTTAAATAATCCTCTAATATAAAGTCACTAATTTGTGCAATTTCATTTAAATTAAAGAGCGTTGCTAATGGAATATCATCCTCAGGCTCAAACAGTTCGAAATTCGAGTTTTGCATAAATCCAGATTTTCAGAAACAGTTTTCTATGGTTGACGCTTCAACTTTGTCCCAAGAAGCTTTAACAAAACACAGAGCATCAAGGACATTTATTTTTTTGATAGTTCTGATGATGATTTAGCTGTATCCATATTTGATAGCATATCTTTTATAATGAAGTTTCTGTATCTGAGTTTAAAATTTTGTATTATGCCCTGATCCAAGGGCTGGCATATGGATGTTGTATTAGGAGGTAGAAACTCTATAGCTATGTTTGTCAGGCAAATATCTCTGGGATGAGAGGCAGCATTATCTAAAAATAAAACAATGTTCTGTTGCAAGATTTCATTTTTGCGTCAAGCTGTCGTAGCCACTCTGTCATAATTTCTCTTGTCATCCACGCCTTTTTGTTCGATTTCCAATAGACTGGTAAATCGGAAATTTGTATGTGTTTAAAAGCTCTCGGGCGTGCCGCTTTTCCGATGACTATTTTATTTGAATTTTTTCTTTTAAGGAGAGCACATTTCGCGATGCCATTCTGATAAAGAGTTACACACAAGTGATCGTTTTCAACAAATAGTGCAGCAAAAATCCGAAAAATACAAAATACGGGGAATCACCGCTTAAAGCACATTACTTGTCTGACGCATGTTGCTAGCTTATAAATTTGTACATAGTTCTGAGAAAAAGCAAGATAAATGGCAAAATTGAACAGTGAGTTGTCCGCTCATGGGAGATTTTTCGTACCAAAAAAGTGTCCGCGTCCGTCCAAAGGAGCGTCCGCTTAAGGGTATGATCTCTTCGTGCATGATTTCTTCGTGAAACAAGGCGAAAATTTTGGGACCAAGAAATTTGTCCGCTTAAGAGAGCTGTCCGCTTATAAGAGCTGTCCGCAAGGAGAGCTTTAACTGTATAGGCTTCATCCGCCCACGGAGACGCCCATTTACAATAAAAATTTTTTTGTTTTTGAAAAGTGGGTTTAGGGTATTTCATAGTCGGCCTAGACCGACTTTAGACTTTCTTTACTTGTTTTTTTTGGAAAAGTATGTTTAGGGTATTTCATAGTCGGTCTAGACCGACTTTAGACTTTCTTTACTTGTTTTTATAATATTCACATGTTTTTACTTTTGTTGTTTGTAACAGTTTTGAAAAACTTTCGGTAGCACTACCGCAGCAAAATGTTCGTTGCTTTTGCTGTTCTGCTGAAAGTCAATAAAATAATTTCTACACAGAAAAACAGATTACTTTAAGTGCTACTGTTGCTGTTGCTTTTCGATTTTCAATAAGCATAGCAAAGTAAAAGCAACTGAACTTTTTTATGTTTTTTTAAACGCAGATTTTTTTGCAGTCATTGGTTATGAATCCACACTCCGTTTTAAGAAATGCAAGATATGACGTACTTCGATGCGATAAATTTTATAAAAAATTATAAAATTTGAATCAAAAAAGGGTATTAAGTAGTTTTTTGCTACAATCCTACTTATAAATTTTCCTAAATAAATGCTCCGAGAAAAATATGCTAACGGCTGTATTCATAAAAATTTATGAGCCTCTTATAAAGCCTTTATAAGAAAAATATCGAAAACATTATTCATAAACGTTCAATAATGAGAAAAACCTCTTATAAAGGCTTCATAAATGAGAAACCTTCAATAAACCCTTGATAAAGCATTTTTAAAATTTTTACTCTCATCTGAGCACAAATATTATCAAAAATGCTTCAAACCAATTCAAAAAATATGAAGGCATTGCAAAACATTTTAAAATATTGAAAATAAAAATAATAATTGACAGTTTTTTCAGAGCAAAACATAAATAACAACATTTTTTGACGGCTTGAATGTCAAAATAATAATAAAATTGTGACAAATAAGCAAAATATTATTATATTAAACGTCCAATAATGACAAAAACCTCTTATAAAGGCTTCATAAATGAGAAACGCTCAATAAACCCTCGATAAACCATTTTTAAAATTTTTACTCTCATCTGAGCACAAATATTGCCAAAATGCTTCAAACTAATTCAAACAATATGAAAGCATTGCAAAACATTTCAAAATATTGAAAATAAAAATATTAATTGACAGTTTTTTCAGAGAAAAACATAAATATCATATTTTGTGACTGCTTGAATGTCAAAATATTAATAAAATTGTGACAAATAAACAAAAAATTATTGAATTTATCAAATTCACAAACCATTTCTGACACTGTTCCCACTTCAAATTGAAAGTGTTCCTATTTTAACAAAAAAAGCTGAGACAACATTTTTATGAATAACAAAATTTTAAAAAGCATTTTATCTCTAAAAAGCTTTTTAACTATTGAGCATTTTAAAGCTATTTTAAGATTTTTTTATGAATAAGACCGTAAATTTTTATTATTTTTTATTATTGTTTTTCAAATTATGAAATTATTTTCCTGTCCCTAGGATTAAGGCAATTTTGAAGTGAAACTGAAGTGAAAATGCTTTTAAATATTTTTGGTAATAATTCATAGCCAACCCTAAACTTAGCTTGCCATTGTAAAAAACCTCAGTCGAGAACTTTACTCTTCTGCCATTAAAGCTCCTTAACTTGTGTCAAATTATAATGAAGAGTTATTAACATTTATTCTGCTTTTGATAAACATCTAAAATTGTCTTGCCTTGAGTGCCTGCAATACATGTGACGCCACCACCAAACTGTTACAATTAATCAAATTAAGTAACGGTTGCATTTATAGCAAAAACGATGAAGTTAACGTTTGTATAAGCTTAAAAAAGCTTATTAAATAAACAACTTGATAATCGAAAAAGTGCGACTTCAATAAAACCATGAAAATATTCGAATAATTCAGTCTTTTGTTTGCATGCAAAGTGAAATGTAGTTAAGAAACAATTGTGTACTGCAAATGTTCCTCAACTGAAGCACCCTGTTTTGCATTTAAATGTTTTTTTTAAATTTAAATCAATTTAACTGCCGATTTTCTACAAACTAAGCAAATATATTTAACCTCACTTAAATGTCAATTTATTTCAATTATCATAACGATTTGCAAATACGAGCTGTTATGCTATAACTATAAAATCCCATCAACCGGCGGCTAACAAACAGCAGTGAGTGCAACGTTAAACATGATTTGGGATTCGTTGGTGCTTCAACAGACACATGCCAGCACCTTGGTGCGCATTTTAAGTAACTAAATGCTTTAGATCTGAACACAAAGCAGTTATATTCAAACATTGTTTTTCTTCTGATAAACTTACAGTCACCACCTACTTCACCAACTTTACCTCTATACTGGTGATCTATAACTCGGAAGAGCGCAGTGAATTGCGTCTCGAATATCTACATGCGGTGCAGCAAACGTTGCAGCATAATTCACAAAACGATGTCCTAATTGGTCTACAATGGCTAAATGTGGCAAAGCTCAATGCAACACAATTTGAAGAACAAATGCTGCGTGCCGTTGACATTGTTACCGAGGTAAGATGCACACAGAAAATATTTAGTTATCATATTTTTTAAATAAACTAAAGTCTGTTTTTTTTATAATCTTCTTTTTTTTTTTCTCTTCCTCTTTTAACTGACTTGTGTACAATGTCTACATTTTCCCACAGGGATTTATTACCATTTTATCAAATACTAGCAACTTTTTGCATGTCCGCTACTTTGCAACCCGCAATGCTGAGCTTCGCCTAAAGGATAAAATTTATTTGTTTTTGTGTGAGGATGAAAATCCTGAAGATTTTTTGCGGTTGGAAATTTTGCAGTGTAAGTTAAACCTGGAATTTGTGTATCTGTGTGATTCTACTTAAATTTGTATTTGAATGAGGCAAAAAGGATGTGTGATTGTGTAGAGCATATTAGAAAAACTATTCACTTTTGGGTTTTAACCAAATCCGCTGCTATCCACATGGCTTTTCTCGCAAAAGTAATTGCTTGGCTTTTGGCCTTGCAACTCTGAAACCCACGGTATCCAACAAGCGGTAAGGGGGAAGGTATAGCAATATTAATTTCAGATACCAACCAAGTGTGTGCAACAGTTAAGCTTATGTATGGAAACATATTAAACTTTAAACACAACTCAGTAGGCTATATCTACTGGGTGAAAGTAACTAAAATTTTAGACAAAAGATAACCGGTATATTTACTTAAATATTGAATTGGGCAACTATTTTGAGTCGAGTCCATTTTAAAGGTACTTAAAAGGTTTCTCTATGGTTCTACAAAGGTTTTCACATCAAATATTGATGTTTCACATTTTCTCAATAAGTTTTACATGGCATTATTTTTGAAAAATCGATTTTTGTTAAAAGAAACTAAAAAAACGCTGTCAAATGTGAGGATTGAACTCGAGCTGCCTTCGTTTGTTGGCACGCGCACCACGGCTGTTACCATCAATAAACAAATCAACGTACCATTCCAAATGAAGTCTAGTTCTTATGCCCTAAAGATCGAGCTGAAAAGTCGAGCTATCCATGTCCGTCCGTCGATGTGTAGAAGAAGGAGTTTGAGATAATTAAATGAAACGCGGTACACATAATCACATGAACCAAAGGATCCTCACTATTTGCCTACCTCCCATACAACGCAAAAATTAAATTTTATAATTTGCCTTCCATCTATTATATGTTGCTCATTTAACAAGAGCACACTCATAAATTTATTTTTCATATCATTAAGGAGCAGTTTATTCCATATATATTTTGCCTCTTTCACTTTTTTCTAAAAAACAACAAATTAAGAAAGTCTAAAGTCGGTTTAGACCGACTATGAAATACCCTAAACCCACTTTTCGAAAACAAAAACATTTTTATTGTAAATGGGCGTGTCTGTGGGCAGATGAAGCCCAACATTTTATATTATATTTATATTCATTTAAATGTTGATGAAAAATTTACACATACCAAGTTTTATTCCTGTACCTCACAGTTAATGCCTTTATTGTGCTTTCGCTATGGAAGGTGGGCGTGTTCATGGACGGATTACTTCCAATTTTTGAACACACCTTAGTTTTGGTATAAAATACGTGCATACCAAATTTAATTTCTCTATGACAAACATAACCTTATTTATTGAGTTTAAAACTTTTTGGGTTGTATGGGAAAAAGGCGTGTCCGTAGGTGGATGACGTCCATTTTTCAAAACCATCTTTGTCTTGTCATAAAAAACATACGTGCCAAATTTTAGCTCTGTAGGTTAAACAGAGGCTTATTTATTGCGTTTTCAATTTTCGGGTTGTATGGGAGGTGGGCGTGCCCGGGAGCGGATGACGTCCATTTTTCGGAAACATCTTTGTGTTTGCATAAAACACATACATATCAAATTTTATTGTTGTAGGCTTATTATGAGCTGAGTTATGCAGTTTTCAATTTTCGCGTTGTATGGGAGGTAGGCGTGGCCGTGGGCGGATGATGTCCATTTTTTAAAAACATCTTTGTTTTGTTATAAAAAACATATGTGTGAAATTTAAGCTCTTTAGGTTAAACAAAGGCTTATTTATTGCGTTTTCAATTTTAGGGCTGTATGGGAGGTGGGCGTGTCCGTGAGTGGATAATACCCATTTTTCGAAAACATCTTGGTTTTAATAAAACACATATACGCATCAAATTTTTTTGTTGTAGGCTTATTATGGTAGTATGGTATGGGAGGTAGGCGTGTCAGTGAGCGGATTCCAAAAATATTCAATAATGCAGATCCTTGGGTCTATGTGATCATGTGTGCCAAGTTTCATTCAATTGTCTCAACTCCTTCTTCTTATCCTGTGTATACGGAAAACACACAGACGGACAGACGGACGGACGGAGATGAATAGCTCGACTCAAGTGGTGACACTGATCAAGAATATATATTTTTTTTTCTATACCGGACTCGCTTCGTTCTATGCGTAACAAACGTTTGCACAAAGTTAATATACCCTGACCTTTCAGGTCTAGGGTATAAAGAGATCAAGTTCGAAAATGGGCTAAATCGCATGAAAACCACGCCTATCTCCCATACAACCACAATGATGAAAACTCTATAAAGAGGCTAGTATTTAAGTTACAAAAATTAAATTCGCTATTTATGTATTTTATGTCAAAACTAAGGTGTGTTTGGAAAATGGGTGTCATCCACTTACTAACCGGCCTACCTCCCATACCAACCCAAAATTTAAAATTATATAAAGAGGCTTCTGTCGAAGCAACAAAAATTATAATAAAGTTTTTATTCATTTTATATCAAAAATAAGACGTGTTAGAAAAATGGGCGTCATCAACTTACGAACATGACCACCTCCCATATAAGCTGAAAATTGAAAACTGTATAAATAGGCTTCTCTTTAAGTTTTAAGAAAAAATTTGATACGTTTGTATTTAATATCAAAATTCAATTGTGGAAGAAAAGAAGACGTCATCTGCCTACGAACACATCCACTTCCCATACAAGCCACTATAGTTCAAAATTCGATTAATAGGATAATATTTGAGATACAAAACTTAAATTCGGTATTTGTATTTTTTATATTAAAACTGAGGTGTGTTAAAAAATGGGCCTCATCAATCACCTAACACGCCTACCTGCCTTAGAACACATAATAGTGGAAAGTCTATAAAGAGGCTTTAGAGCCCCTTTCGTCTTTGTCCGATGTATGGTTGGCGAGCTACGCGCAAGTAGTGAGATGAAAGAATGTGGAATCCAAATTAATTTAAAAAAAAAACAAATTGGCCATTTCAGCCCTTGAAAGGACTTTGACCGAGCTTCTTAAGATCAATTGTGTTGTGTGTGTTATTAAATGTTTGCACACAATTAACCGAGAACTGGACCTACATGTTTTATGCCGACTCCAAACGGCTAAAATTTATGTTCTTAAGAAGCTTTATATGGCATTATTTACTCCCTGAGGTTTGCCATTGTCTGCAGAGAGGTGGTGACCGATCAGAAAAATTTTTTTATTGAAAAAACTTTTCGCCGCGACTGTGGATCGAACTCGGCCTCCAAGCGTGCTAAGCCACACACTTAACCTGCACGTCACGGTCACCACAAAAAATTAATTTACATTAAAATAAAAAACAATTGATCCAGAACGAAACCTGAATCATTTATTAAATCCAAAATAGATGTGTTCATCTCACATAATTATTTCAGCTAATTTCTACTAGATGAAATAATCAACACATGTATATATCGTGTCAGCCAAATAGCTAGCGCCATCTATTTAGTACAAGCATTAAACGAAATATGATCCAATTCGTTTTTTTATAAGAGTTAAATCTAACCGCATCACAGACCCATTTCTATAAGTTTGACAGTTTGAATTTATTGTCTGAGTTGAAGAGAGGTTGTGATTGACATCTTGTGTTAAAATAGAGTACTCAGTACACTAACGAAGTAGTACATACAACAACCCAAGCAATCTTAATGTGGAGTACCAATGCTGCGAATCAGTTTGTATAAAACAAAAACAAAACAAGCAAAAACAACGAAACAAAAACAAAGAAAACAGCAGACCCAACATAAGCAGCTGATAATTTATTTTCTTATATAAACACATGAATTGTTCTTCATACATTTTACTATTTTGTGACTTTAATATAAAAGTAAAAAAATCCAAACTTAGATATTCATTCAGCTCAGGATATATCTGATATATTAGTATATATATTATCTTTGAACGATGAGTATTAAAGACTGTAGGTATACCCTAAAGTATTCGCCAAAAAAGTTTCATGGCCTTGAAAAAATTTGTTAAAACGACCGCATAGAAACCGAGCTATAAGACGTAATTCTGCGTCAAAATAAAAATTGTTTAATCTCTTAAGATTCTTTTTCATCCTGAATATATTGTTTATAATTTAGAACAGAGTTACAAACGATAAGAATTTATTTAAAATCCAATCCCTTCTTAGAGATTTGTTAACCATTTCGTTCACATTACATACAATGTGAATAAAGTGAGCGAAGGGATAGCAAGGATCTTACATTTTACTATTTTGCGACTTTAAAATAATAGTGAAAAAATCCAAACTTAGATCATCATTCAGCTCAGGATATATATGATATTTTAGTATATATATTATCTTTGAACGATGAATATTAAAGGCTGTAGGTATACCCTAAAGTATTGGTCAAAAAAGTTTCATGGCCTTGAAAAAATTTGCTAAAACGACCGCATACAAACCGGGCTATAAGACGTAATTCTGCGTCAAAATAAAAATTGTTTAATCTCTTAAGATTCTTTATAATATAGAACAGAGTTTCAAACGATAAGAATTTATTTAAAATCCAATCCCTTCTTCTAGATTTGTTTACCATTTCATTATCCCTTTGCTCACTTTATTCACATTGTATGTATTCTATAGATATTTTTTAGCTTTTTAAACTTAAAACTTACTAGACATGCACAATAGGTGTCCATTTAATTGGCAAAGTTTTTTCACCTTAACACTCACACTCTATTCATGAATACCTTTTTGTTAATTTCATATTTTTTGTTTTGTCCACTTCTCCAAATAAACTTCAACTACATTTGTTCAGCATTTACTTTGCTTCCTCCTGCTAACTTGTTAATTTTTTCTTTTTCCGTTTTTTGCCTGTTCTTCTTCTTCTTTTTCTACTTTATTTTCTCTTCTTACTGTCTTGTTAAAGTCTACCCACACCATTTAATGGTCACGCCAACAACAATACAAACATCCATGAATGTCACAGCAGCGGAAGAAATAAAAAATCCACGCAACACAACAACGTCCATTACAACGAAAACAATTGGTTCGAACAACAAATTTGCTTCTGTTGTCGGTGCACCAGCCCAACACCAGAACATCAATTTTGAACTATGGACACAAAAGTTTGTCGGTGTCGCTGCAAATTTGGATGCTGTTCAGTTGGACTCATTCGAGCCGAGCGAAACTTTTGCCAGAAATGTCGAACTTTATCCGAATAAACTTTTGAATCTGGAGGGTCGAACGCTGCGAGTTGGCTCCATTACGTACATACCGTATGTGGTAACTAATTATGTGGTAAGTAATTCCGTTCCCTAACTTGACTCAATTCAACTTAACTTAACTGAACGAACCAAACTGAACTGAAGTGAACTGAAATAAACTGAACTGAACTGAACTGATTTCAACTTAGCTCAAGTTGAGCGTTAAGTTAAGGTATATTTATTGATGTTGTTGTGGTGTCAATGGGGGGTATGGAAGTGGGTGTATGATGGCTGCTGGGGTCGTTTTTGGTGTTTATGTCCTGCAGGCAACTTGGAACTCTGAGGTGTTTATGTCGTAAGGGGGAGTTTAATGTGTAAACATATGTAACGTTACCATATTAATGGCTGTTTCCTAGTTGTTGTAAGGTTTTCCGGTTTCTCCTTTTTTTTTTTTTTTTTTTGTTTTTGTTAGGTTGTTTTTCCATCATGTTGTTTGTCAAATAGAATATTTCTAGTTGGTGATGATATTGTTGTGTGAAGTTGGATGCTTCTAAGTGTTTGTATTATGATGAGCGGCAAAACTTTGTCCACAGCCAGAATAAAATAGTTTAATGGAATGATAATAAGAGTAGTTAGTCGTTGGGGTGATGATTGTGTTAATTGGCTCTTTACACAATCTGATGTCACAATTCATCATTTTTATTCATAGTGATTTATTAGAGTTATGCTTTTTATATCCAATCATGTAGAAGAATTACTTTTAATGCCAGCAAGGGTGCTTTTTTTAAAGGAGTTGGATTCTATAGAGAGAAATTTTTGAGGTACTTTATAATTTGGATTGAATTTATGAATAAGAGTACGTTATTGAATAAAAAGTTCTTGACAATAAAACAAAAACATTTTAATTGTGTCTTGAATTGTGGTACTTGTTACGCCATTATCGTCATTTCAACAACTTTAAAATCATTTTCTTGTAGTTTGGCATTTAGTGCAGTTTGGCAGTTATCTATTCAATATTTCAAAACTATATCTTTAAATGTGTGATGATATTGATTTTTGAAGTGAAACTTCTTTAGCCGCGTATAAGACATACGGCGAACTAAACTACCCGATGTTATACTTTAATGAAACGAAGCGAATTCATAAGCCATGGTGAAATGGTTTGAGTTCAAACTAACAAAACTAGCCAAACAGATGAACTGAAGAAAAATACCTAAAGAAGTAATTAACAAAGTTTAAGTTCGACTCATTTGGGGTTTGCCTTAATCAGTGACGGAATTTGACTCTAATGAGCTTAACAGGAGTTCCAATAGGAATTGTGCTTGCCTAGTAGCAGTTGTAGTATACTGCTGAGCTAAACAGCTTACTTGAATAAATCTACTCACATCGACAATACACTTATGAAGCTGCCAGGGACAGCCTTCGCATAGCAGGACAGAATTCGAATCCATTTTTGAATACGCAAAAATATCCGTAGCTAGCAAATGTTTATCGAAAGAGAGTTTCTTTGCTTAATTGAGTTCTTAAAAACTTGACTCAAGTTCCAAGAGCCCTCTTAAATAACTCTATAGAGATTGCTTTGGTTGCAGTATTTCAGTGTGCTGTTGAGTTGGGGATATCTTCATGGGTCATATCTGCAATTGTTAAAGCATGCACGTAAAAATGCGAAATCTCATTACGGTCTCAACTGTATCCTTAAGTTACTCAAAGGTTGAAAAAAACGGAGAAGCGAGGAATTATGACACCAAAAAAGTTACTTTCATTATAACGGCCGCCAGCAATAGCTTGTCTGTTAGATAGCCAAAATGTAGCCTGGCGCTTATCTCAAACAAGCACTTTTTTAAAAATAAATAACGCAAATAAATCTAATCATAGAAAATCGATCACAATAATAATTCATCATTTTTACAAGCAACACAAGCTAATTTAAAAAAAACTCGCGTGTAGCAACGTACATGTGGCAGAAGTGAAATTTCTTAAACAGTAAAAAACAAGTAAAGAAAGTGTAAAGTCGGTATGGGCCGTCTATGAAATACCCTAAGCCCACTTTTCCAAAAAATCAATATTATTGAAAATGGGCGTGCCCGTGGGCGGATAAAGCCTATATTTTATATGCATTTAAATGTTGAAGAAAAATTTACACATACCAAGTTTTATTCCTGTAGCTCACAGTTAATGCCTTTATTATGCTTTCGCTATGGGAGGTGGGCGTGTTCATGGACGGGTTACTCCCAATTTTTGAACACACCTTAGTTTTGGTATATAAAACATACATACCAAATTTGATCTCTCTGTGAGAAACATAATCTTATTTATTCAGTTTTAAACTTTTTTGGTTGTGTGGGAGGTAGGCGTCCATGAGCGGATGACGTCCATTTTTCAACACCATCTTTATTATATCACAAAAAAAACATACGTGCCAAATTTTATCTCCGTTGGTTAAACAAAGGCTTATTTATTACTTTTTAAAATTTTGGCTTGTATGGGAGGTGGGCGTGTCCGTGAGCGGAAGACACCCATTTTTTAAAGACACCTTTGCAGTGGCGTAGCGAGGGGGGGGCAGGGGGTGTCATCATGCCCCGGGCGCCACTCGCAGAGGGGCGCCAAATCATTCTCAAGACAAACAAAATTTTGCAAAAAAAATTTGTTTTAATTAATTAATTCAATAATTAAGTAAGCCAACTGTAGGGTACAATGCTATGATAATGCTGCCCTTATGTCAAATCACATATCTGGCGTTCAACAGAGAATAATAGAAAAAAATAATAAGGCAACATGTGTAAATTGTGATAACCACACATTAAATTTAGTAGGAGTTACTACACCTAACCAAGATTCCATCTGTGTAACATGTTTTGGAATAATTGAAAACATACGTATCTTTTTCTCACGTTCAAAACTACGATAGAAATTGTTAAAAAATCTGTTAAAGAATCTGTAACACTATGGAACTATAGAACTATTAGAACTATAAGAAAAATTAGCAGATGAAAATACTGCCACAAATGGTACACCAGAAATGCTGCAATCTTTATCTTAAACCGAATTTAAATATCATAACTTTAGTCCATTTCTGGCATGAACTCTAAGAGAATTGATCGTGTGCACCTCAGATTACAAGATCCTCAAATTAAGTTTAAAGAAGCGTTCCATGATCTCAAATTATTGGCGACTGAACTTGCAGAAATTCGTAACGAGATATGTGAAAAAGTTATCGAAAAGGCTAAAAATCTTTGTAAAAAATGAGGAATCGATACAACAATCCGTATAAAATGTCGCCGACAAATGCGCGGAGAACTGGCGTTATGAAAAGCGTTCTTGATCGTCTGCATCAGGAAATAAGTTTACAATTTACACTACTAAGGGACCTTAATTCCAAATTTTGGTATTTACTGGACGTTGAAAATTTATTAAGTAAGGATAATCCGTACAACGACCTTGAAAAGAATTGTAAAAATTTGGGTGAGTTTTATAATACAGATTTAAATGGAACAGAACTTCCATTTCCAACAGAAGAAGATGGTTTTCCAAACCTGAGAGTAGCACTTCAAATACTTATTACTATTTCAGTATCAATGTATCAATCAGTGCAAAATTGAATAAAATATGTAAAATACAGTACAATGCCGAATTAAAGCGTATTCACTCAAATGCATCTCCTGACCGTATTTTTGCACGCATTTCTTTCGGCGGTAGCTTATATTCTCCACTAAAAATGAAAATAGTTTTCGATTTTTTATGAATTATGATAGCGCAAAAACTACTCATCCAAATGTAAAAATTTGTTGAACAAACATGAAGAAAATTAGAAATTTTATTCGGCTTAGCGTGATTATTAATATTGAACAAGAAGTGTACAGGATATATTTCAACATATGCGACTATATTTGAAAAAAGTGAGAAAAACTTTAAAAATCTTATAAATCATATAAAATCTTTAAAAAACAAGTAAATCCTCTGTCCGTTTGTGTGAAATTTCACTCGCAACATTCATTTTTTTGTTGCGTGAAAATTCTGACAAATATTTTGTTGTGAAGAAATTGAAAAATTTGAAAAATTCATGCTTTACCCTTCAAAATAGACCACCATTATTCATACAAAAATTCAATATATCTTTAATTCGTCTTTGTAAGAGTAGAATGGAGTTAAAATAAAGAATTTAACATGATCAGTTCGATATAATTGATGTCAAAATTATATATAGTAAAATTTACTTAATTCGATTAAAAAAATATAAACTTTATTATTTCAGTTAGCGAGTAGTTGAGCAAGCAACAGTTATCTTTAACGAAATGTCGAAGTTAGGAATAAACATTGCTAGCAAAGATGTTATGGATACGAGTTAACAGGTTAGGTAGTTAAGGGCCAGTTAACGATAACCACAAGTTTCTTTAATGCGTTTGTGAATTCTACTGATGTTGATGCTCCACGAAAAAATAATTTAAAAGTGAAGTGGCTGAATACTTGGAAAAAAATTAGACCAGCATCACTGAACAATCCAAAAGAATCAAAGCTGTAGTTGTTACAAGAACTGCTATTATCTTTAGACTTTCATTCTTCATTCGTTAACCAACGTTCTGTTCTCTTCATGTCCTTTTATTTCTTCGGCTAATGATAGTCCTATTTCTGATGTTTGAACCACTTCTTTTTTATTAAAACCAATTAAGAAATATATTAAAGAACTTTTAAATGAATTGGTAACTTTTCGATGCTACTCGATCTTTGTACTCGTACAAATAACATTTGTCAAAAGTATCCCAATCAAAAATGTCAAATGTACCCAAATGCTCTAGGCTTCTTGTTTTTTAAATTTTTTTAGTTTATATTTTGTTTTATTGAAATTCACTTATATTTTCAAAAACATATATAGTTTTTACCTTTTGTAAAAGGTACTTGGATTAACTTTTATTATTCGATCGGAAGTCTTTACGTATCAGTGCCGAAAAATAACAGTTACGCGCGCAAAAACACAAAAACTTTTCAGTTACTTTTCTTCAAGTATTGCAAGAATCGTCAAACTTCGTGACGATTACTAAAATACAATGATGCAAAATTTATAAAACAAATTATTGAAAAATAACGGTTCGTTCATACCGAAAACGTCTAGTCAAATGTGCCCCAAAGTCAAGGGTACCCCAGTTTACCCTTCTAGACTTAACTATAAAATTTTTTTTTTGCGGTTTTCGTGTTAAGAGACCCTAAATCTATAACAAAATATAATGAACTATCGTGTACAGAACCTTTTTCTGATTTTGACGCATAGTGTTATTTGTATTAATGTAATTTAATAAGTGTATTATAATTATTTGTACTAAATATTAAAAAATATATATATAATATATCATAATTTTTTTCATTATTTAATTGGGGGCGCCAACAAATTGTTTTGCCCCGGGCGCCAGCTATGCTCGCTACGCCACTGCACCTTTGTGTTGATACAAAACACATACACACCAAATTTTATTGTTGGAGGTTATTTATGAGCTTATTTATGCAGTTTTGAATTTTTGCGTTGCATGGGAGGTAGGCGTGTCCGTGGGCGAATGATGTCCATTTTTACAAACCATCTTTTTTTGTCATAAAAAACACAATTGTCAAATTTTATCTCTGTAGGTTAAACAGAGGCTTATTTATTCCGTTTTCAATTTTAAGGATGTATGGGAGGTGGGCGTATCCGTGAGCGGATGACACCCATTTTTCGAAGGCATCTTTTTGTTGATACAAAACACATGCACACCAAATTTTATTGTTGTAGGTTAATTACAAGCTTATTTAAGCAGTTTTAAATTTTTGCGTTGTATGGGAGGTAGGTGTGTCCGTGGGAGGATTCCAAAAATATTCAATAGTGCAGATTCTTGGGTTCATGTGACCATGTGTACCAATTTTAATTTAATTACCTCAAATCCTTCTTCTTATCCTGTGTATACGGACAACACACAGACGGATAGCCGGACGGACGGACATGGATAGCTTGACTCATATGGTGGCGCTGATTAAAAATATATACACTTTTCTTTACCGGACTCGCTTCGTTCTGTGCGTTACAAACGTTTGCACAAAGTTAATATACCCTGACCTTTCAGGTTTAGGGTATAAAAATCATCGGTCGAACTTGGGTTAAATATAAAAGTTTTCGTATACATACATTAAAACTAAAACTGAAATTTAATATGAATAAAATTTATATCCTAAATCAAGTATGAGCTATTAATTTTTTTGTAAATTCCATTCCTCCTTGTTTGCTTTCAACAGCAAACTTAATTATATCAACGTAAGTGTGTCAATTCGTATACATTGTTGTGCATGTGCGTGCGTGACCATAATAGTTAATAGTTGTTTTTGCTATAGTTAATATAGTTGTTGCTGGTGTTTTTGTTGCTGTTGTTGTTTTTATTGTTCATGCTTTTTATTACAACAGCCAGCTGGCGATGGCAATGCGGATCCAATTAGTTTGAATGGGCCAAATCATTCGGTCTTCTATGTCGGTTCCGAGGCTAATGTGGTGAAGACATTCTGCAAGGTTTACCGCTGTCAACTGCGCGTGAAACCATGTGAGTGCGTTGTTGTTGCACACAAAAACCTACACACTAACAATTAATTAATATTCACTAAATTGATGCACACGAAAGCAGATGGTGTCGACAATTGGGGTATTATAATGGAGAACGGCACCTCAACCGGCATGTTGGGTGACATTTTCCTACAGCGTGTTGAATTGGCTATAGGGTGTATTTACAACTGGTACAACAACATAACCGAAACGTCACACACCATAGCACGTTCTGCCGTTACCATAATGGGACCAGCACCAGCGTAGTTGACATCATTTTCTATTTCACTTCCAAACTAGACATTAACATATTTCATCTATCCATAGACGTTTTCCTGCCTGGCGCACTAACATTATGCCGTTTACTAGTAATCTCTGGAAGCTGCTAATAGCCACTATGGTCATATGTGCCTTAATATTTCACTTCATTAAATTCTTTATACATACCATGAAGACGCGTTTGCTTGGCTCAATGCGTCACTTTCGGCATTGCAACTCCTTCGAACAAGCGCTGCTTGATGTTTTTGCCATCTTTATACAACAGTCACCGCCTGACAAAGAGTAAGAAGGTTTGGTGTAATTAATGTGTAGTTATGCAAAACTAATGTGAACGCAGTATTGATGGTTTTCCAGCTCGCTTCTTTATGGTCACATTACTTATGGCCACCATAACACTGGAGAACACATACTCGGGTCAATTGAAATCTATTTTAACCATACCATTCTACACCGAAAAAGTTGATACCATGCAAAAATGGTCGAATACTGCTTGGAAGTGGGGCGCTCCCTCAATTGTCTGGGTGCAGACTGTGGAGAAATCAGACTTGCTTATGGAACAGATTCTAACGAAGAAGTTCGAAATACGTGCTTATGAATTTCTATACAATGCTAGCTTTCGAAACGACTATGGACTAGCCATTGAGCGTCTTCTAAGTGGCGCATTCACATTTGGTAATTATGTGACCGCACCAGCGCTGGAGACCAAAATCGTAGGAGAGTTTAACTTCCCTCAGCCAAAGACTTACTTTAACACTTATGTACATTTCTCTTTTCAGATTCCTAAAGATGATCTATATTTCGATTGGACGCGTGCTGTTTCCATACGTGGCTGGCCTATGATGCCGCTGTTTAATCGGCATGTGCGCACCTGCATGGAGACAGGCCTTTTTGTTCACTGGGAACGTGAGGTGTGAGAAACGAATTCATTCATTCATTCAATGACACTGAATTTTTAATTGATTTGTTTTTGCCGCCACTGTGGCTGTAGATGGTGTCACTGTATATTGACCGCTATACACAGGAGATTATGTTGGCACTAGCCTCTGGCCATACTGCAAAAGCACCACCGGAAAAGTTGACATTGGAAAATGTTTCGGGTGCCATGTTTGCTTTGCTCTTTGGTTATTTAATTGCATTCATGGCATTGTTGTTGGAGCTCTTCGGGCATATTATTAAACGGCAGTTCTTGGACGTGAAACACTTTATAATAACACGAATGCATGTTAAGGAAATATGATGATTGTGTAGATGATTTTATAGAAAAGCTTTAAATGTTATTGCAAAGAAAAATTCTTGAAATAAAGTTAAACAGTAGTTGTATGAAATAAAAATACAAATTTGTGTTTTTTCACAATATAGTTCTACTTTTATAAAGACGTAAAACCAAAGTGTTGGTAAGTTCAACAGTGTGTGCAATTCAAATTCAATTTAATGCAAAAATTTTTTAAAAATTTCTTTTTTTAAAAACCTGCATTTATATAGAAAAAATTAAAATAATCTTATATATTAATACGTGAACAATAAAGTTTGTCGTATGCTTTTTTGGTATGAATTAAAGCTCAAAATAAATGAAACTTATATCATTCGAAAGGCTATGTTGCCCAGATGTGCAGAATGTATATATAAATGATATATCTGATAGAGGGGGTTCCCAACCTTCTAAGAGAGAAATTAAATTTTTGAGAAAAAACCCTATCTTAAATTAATATGAAATTTAGTTAGGGTAGAGTTTTTGAGTTGGTCGAATTTTAATTTGTTTTTAAAATTTACAATTTTTTAAAAAAATGTAGTTTTATGCATTCGACAATTGTAAAATTAGTAAAAAAATGTGTTTTGAATTCAAAAATTTTTCTTTCCATGTGAATATCTTGGTTAAATTTTAACGGTTTGTTACTTTTTTTTAATTTTTTCTGAATGTTTGTTAAATTTTCTTTCAAATGTGATATAATTTACAGCAAATTTCTAACCAAAAGTATTTTTAATAAATTTTCTTAATATTGTCGTTACTTATTTAGCGTGTGTTTCAACCAAATGCCAAGAGAGAGAAAAAAACTGTCTCAAATTGAATGTTCTAATTTCTGAAGCCAATAACTCCGCCATCTGTGAATAAATTTTATTTATTTCTTTTTTGTATTTAAGTCTTATCAGTTAACTTAAAAAAACTTTTGAAAATAATACCGTTTTTTGTTTGTTTATATTTAAATTATTCCTTTTAAAAAAGACCATAAAATTTGATTTATTCTTAAAATATGGGGTAAAAATGATTTTTGTTGTAAAAAAAAACAAAAACTCAGAATTTGATTTTAATTTTTGATTTTCTTTCAAGGTCCATACCGAAGTTTAGGTGAATTTATTTTGTCTTGACACTAAATTAATAAACTGTTCGTGCCATCAAAAAATCAAGCTATGATTTTCTTTGACAAAATTAAATTTTTTTAAAATGTTGTTTTTCTGTTTTTAAAAAAAATAATTATATAAAAAAATATTTTTTTTGAAGAAAATAGCTTTATATCTTCAATCAATTAAGAGTTATAGCCTCAAACTTATTTTAATCATCTCGCATATAATTATAAATAAGCAATCAATAAATTGGTCGAATTTCGACCCCAGGCGATACTAGTTATAATAACTACACCAAAAAGCTCAATAATAAGTCTTAATAATATAGAAAAAACTTTTCATATTTAACACAATAATCATGAAACTGTTCAATTCCCTTCAGTGCTAACACAAAAAAGAAGTACAGAAAGTCTAAAGTCGGTCTCGAACGACTTTGAAATGTCCTTAACCTACAATAATATTATTTAAAATGGGCGTGTCCGTGGGTGGATGAAGCCAATATTTTATTTGCATTTCAATTTTGATGAACAATTTATTTATACCAAGTTTTATTCCTGTAGCTCACATATTAATGCATTTATAGTGGTTTCGCTATTGTTTAGGCGAATGGGAGGTAGGCTTGTTCGTGAACGGATTACGACCAATTCTTTAACACATCGTAGTTTTTGTATTAAATACATACATACCAAATTATATCTCTATAAGACAAACATAAGCAAATTTATTGAGATTTCAATTTTTGCATTTTATGGGAGGTGGGCGTGTGATATACATTTTTCGAAAACATCTTTGTTTTAATATAAAATACACGCATATTGAAATTTATTTCTGTAGGTTTAATATAAGCTTATTTATTGAGTTTGAGATTTCTGGGTTAAGTGGGAGGTGGGAGTGTCCATGGGTGGGTTAAACCCATTTTCGAAAACATCTTAGTTTTGATATCAAATACATGCATACCAATACTTATTTCTATAGGTTAAGCATAAGCTTATTTATTTAGTTTTCAATTTTTGCATTGTTTGGGAGGTGGACGTGTCCGTGGGCGGGTGACATCCATTTTACGAAAACATCTATATTTTGATATAGAATACATGCAAACTGAAATTTATTTCTGTAGGTTAATCATAAGCTATTTCATTGATTTTTATATTTTTGTGTTATATGGGAAGTGGGCATGTCCATGGGCGGATGACATCCATTTTTCTAAAATGGTCTTTGTTTTAAAAAACTCCAGCTTATTTATTGGGTTTTGAATTTTTGCATTGTATGGGAGATGGGCGTGTCTGTGACACCCCCTGCAAACATTCTTAATCGCCTGAGAATCTCCAGTGAATCGCTTGGAAGATGAAAAGATCGACGGCGAGCTCTTCTGAGAGTCTTCCGGGAATCGCAGAATGTAAGCAGCTGAGGCCATAAAAGCGATTAACCGGGCAGATTCGCAGCCGAATCGCCGAGAAGAGTCTTAGGCGACTCTCTAGGAAGAGTCGCGAACGATTCGCTGAGAGGAGTCTTAAGCGATTCGCCGGAAAGATTCGCCATCGAATCTCGGCAGTAGGGTTTTTGTTCTCTTCAGACGTTGTTTTATCCCAGTTTCATGGAGTTTTTTAAAAGTTAAATTTTTGGAGTTTACTCCTTTAGAATCGATTTGCATGAAAAGAAATTATATTAGGGGGTAAAGTCAAATTTCAACTATTTTTCGTTACGTTTGAATTTTCAACTATTTTTTGCGTTATGCTTGAATTTTCAACTTTTTTTCGTTACGTTTGAATTTTCAACTATTTTTTGCGTTATGGTTGAATTTTCAACTATTTTTGCGTTATGCTTGGCCAATCGAATGCAATGGAATTATCAAGGTCACAGGAAGATCATTGGCACTTTAATGGATTCCATGGAGAATTTGGACAAAAGTGGATGATTCTATGGCAATCAAGGTCACAGGCGGGTCATTAGCAATTTAATGGATTCCATGGATTCCATGGAGGTGACAGGGGAGTCATTGGAACTTTTATTGGTTGAAGCAACATTTGGACCAAAATGGATGATTCTATGTACAATCGGATGCAATAGGATTATCTGAGGTCAGAGATGGGTCATTGCAACTTTTATGGGTTCCATGGAACATTTAGACCAAAATCAAAATGGGTGATTCTATGGCCAATCGGATGCAATGGGATTATCTGAGGTCACAAGCGGGTCATTGTGTCTTTTGTGGGTTCCAAGGAACATTTGGACCAAAATGGATGATTCTATGGCCAATCGGATGCAATAGGATTATCTGAGGTCACAAGCGGGTCATTGTGTCTTTTGTAGGTTCCAAGGAACATTTGGACCAAAATGGGTGATTCTATGGCCAAACGGATGCAATGGGATTATCTGAGGTCATGGGCGGGTCATTGGAACTTTTATGGGTTCCATGGAACATTTGGACCAAAATGGGTGATTCTATGGCCAATCGGATGCAATGGGATTATCTGAGGTCACAAGCGGGTCATTGGAACTTTTATGGGTTCCATGGAACATTTGGACCAAAATGGGTGATTCTATGGCCAATCGGATGCAATGGGATTATCTGAGGTCATAGGCGGGTCATTGGAACTATAATGGGTTCCATGGAACATTTGGACCAAAATGGGTGATTCTATGGCCAATCGGATGCAATGGGATTATCTGAGGTCATAGGCGGGTCATTGGAACTTTTATGGGTTCCATGGAACATTTGGACCAAAATGGGTGATTCTATGGCCAATCGGATGCAATGGGATTATCTGAGGTCATAGGCGGGTCATTGGAACTTTTATGGGTTCCATGGAACATTTGGACCAAAATGGGTGATCCTATGGCCAATCGGATGCAATGGGATTATCTGAGGTCATAGGCGGGTCATTGGAACTTTTATGGGTTCCATGGAACATTTGGACCAAAATGGGTGATTCTATGGCCAATCGGATGCAATGGGATTATCTGAGGTCATAGGCGGGTCATTGGAACTATTATGGGTTCCATGGAACATTTGGACCAAAATGGGTGATTCTATGGCCAATCGGATGCAATGGGATTATCTGAGGTCATAGGCGGGTCATTGGAACTATTATGGGTTCCATGGAACATTTGGACCAAAATGGGTGATTCTATGGCCAATCGGATGCAATGGGATTATCTGAGGTCATAGGCGGGTAATTGGAACTTTTATGGGTTCCATGGAACATTTGGACCAAAATGGGTGATTCTATGGCCAATCGGATGCAATGGGATTATCTGAGGTCATAGGCGGGTCATTGGAACTATTATGGGTTCCATGGAACATTTGGACCAAAATGGGTGATTCTATGGCCAATCGGATGCAATGGGATTATCTGAGGTCATAGGCGGGTCATTGGAACTATTATGGGTTCCATGGAACATTTGGACCAAAATGGGTGATTCTATGGCCAATCGGATGCAATGGGATTATCTGAGGTCATAGGCGGGTCATTGGAACTTTTATGGGTTCCATGGAACATTTCGACCAAAGTGGATGATTCTATGGCCAAACGGATGCAATGGGATTATCTGAGGTCATAGGCGGGTCATTGGAACTTTTATGGGTTCCATGGAACATTTGGACCAAAATGGGTGATTCTATGGCCAATCGGATGCAATGGGATTATCTGAGGTCATAGGCGGGTCATTGGAACTTTTATGGGTTCCATGGAACATTTGGACCAAAATGGGTGATTCTATGGCCAATCGGATGCAATGGGATGATCTGAGGTCATAGGCGGGTCATTGGAACTTTTATGGGTTCCATGGAACATTTGGACCAAAATGGGTGATTCTATGGCCAATCGGATGCAATGGGATTATCTGAGGTCATAGGCGGGTCATTGGAACTTTTATGGGTTCCATGGAACATTTAGACCAAAATGGGTGATTCTATGGCCAATCGGATGCAATGGGATTATCTGAGGTCACAAGCGGGTCATTGTGTCTTTTGTGGGTTCCAAGGAACATTTGGACCAAACTGGATGATTCTATGGCCAATCGGATGCAATAGGATTATCTGAGGTCACAAGCGGGTCATTGTGTCTTTTGTGGGTTCCAAGGAACATTTGGACCAAAATGGGTGATTCTATGGCCAAACGGATGCAATGGGATTATCTGAGGTCAAAGGCGGGTCATTGGAACTTTTAATGGTCCCATGGAACATTTGGACCAAAATGGGTTATTCTATGGCCAATCGCATGCAATGGGATTATCTAAGGTCATAGACGGGTCATTGGAACTTTTATGGGTTCCATGGAACATTTGGACCAAAATGGGTGATTCTATGGCCAAACGGATGCAATGGGATTATCTGAGGTCATAGATGGGTCAGTGGAACTCTTATGGGTTCCATGGAACATTTCTACCAAAATGGGTGATTCTATGGCCAATCGGATGCAATGGGATTATCTGAGGTCACAAGCGGGTCATTGTGTTTTTTGTGGGTTCCAAGGAACATTTGGACCAAAATGGGTGATTCTATGGCCAATCGGATGCAATGGGATTATCTGAGGTCACAAGCGGGTCATTGTGTCTTTTGTGTGTTCCAAGGAATATTTGGGCCAAAATGGATGATTCTATGGCCAATCGGATGCAATGGGATTATCTGAGGTCATTGTCACTTTTATGAATTCTACGAAGCATTTAGACATAAATGGATGATTCTATGGCCAAGCGGATGTAACTGGACTATCTGAGGTTTAGGCTGGGTCATTGAAACTTTAATGAATTTCATATTAAAATAACATTTTTGAGAGAAAACCTTAATTTATATTTAGTTTTTTGGAAGAACACTGGGGACGTCTAGATTTTGTTCAATCATCACAATTTTTAAAAAATTGTGCTTCAATTTTTTACTTTTCGAGTTTTAGTTATTTAAATTTTACTGCCTCAGTTGTGGTTACGACATTACATTTTGGTAATGAAATTAATAATGTTTACTGTTAATGCATAATGAGTTTATATATTTAATCACTTTGCCTATTGTATATGATTATATAAAATTCCAAGGCAATCAATAAGAAGTAAACTCCAATCGCGCGTCGTAGCTGACACGCACACTTTTTTTTTGATTGATTTAAACGATTTTTCAGAGCTTGCTTCATATTACAATGATAGATTTCGAAAGCTTTTTAAAAGCAATCTTCCAACGATCACCGGAATGAGCAAAGGAAATTTTAAAATTTTTTTGAATCGCGCATTCATCCCTTGGGCGATCAAAAAGCGATCCATCTTCCAACGATCGCCGGAATGAGCGAAGGAAGATTTTGAACATTTTTTGTCAATCGCGCATTCATTGCTTGGGCGATTAAAAAGCGATCCATCTTCCAACGATTGCCGGAATGAGCGAAGGAAGATTTTTAAATTTTTTGAGAATCGCGCATTCATCGCTTCAGCGATCGAAAAGCGATCAATCTTCCAAAGAACCCTTAAGCGAATCGCTAGTGCGTCGTCAAATGATCTAATTTTCCAATCGTCTTCCAAATGCTTGCATGGCCATTCCTCAAAAAAATTTTCGTTTTGCTTAAAAAAACATACGTACCAAGTTGTATCTCTCTAGGTTAAACATAAGCTTATTTGTGAGTTTTTAACTTTTGCATTGTATGGGAGGTGGGACCCAATGTTCGAAAGCATTTTTTTTTATACATAAAATACTGACATACCCAATTTTATTGTTGAATGTTAATTATGAGCTTATTTATGCAGTTTTCAACTTTTGGGTTGTATGGGAGATAGGCGTGCCCGTGGGCTTTGATGTACATACTTTGGTTTTTGACGTAGAATTACGTCTTACAGCGCGGTTTGTATGGGGTCGTTTTAACAGATTTTTTCAAGGTCATTAGGCAACTTTTTGGCGAATACTTTAGGGTATACCTACAGCCTTTAATACTCTTCGTTCAAAAATAATATGTATACTTAAATATCAGATATATCCTGCGCTGAATGAATATCTAATTTTGGATTTTGTCACTATTATATTAAAGTCACAAAATTGGCACGAACTGATTGGTTCGCTTTGGCAGCACTGTAAGCATTAGTTCGCATTGGGTTTATATATGCACTACTGTTCTAGTATACTATTTTGAAACCAGAGGTCATGAACCTCTTTTCAACTCAGTCAATGAACTTAATCTGTCAAATTTAACAAAATGGGTCTGTGATCCGGTTAGATTTAACTCTTATAAAAAAAACGAGTTGGATCATATTTCTTTTTATGCTTTTACCCAATAGATGGCGTAAAATTGTAATTTTTGTTTTTAATGCAAATTAATTTGGATTCCACATCCCACTAGCACTAGCGAGTGTAGTTTGCAAACTATACATAGAACAGAAAGTGTAGCTAGCAAACTAAATATCAGACAGAGACGAGAGGAAAGGACATGTGCTCAGCGTGAAATATAGTAACCATACGATTTTTAAAAAATCGGGATCTTAATTTTAATTTGAAATTAGTAGTTAAACTGACTGTAGCTCGCAAACTATATATCGGGCAGAGACGAAAGTGGCACCAATGGAAAGTGCATTTGCTTCGCCTTCTTTTCAACTAAGTTAATGAACTCAACCTGTCAAACTTAACAAAATGATCGAAAAAATTTTAAATTTTGCTTGTTTCTTTTTGCTTGCTCATTTAATCATACTTACTATTTAACGTTTTCTTTGTTTTGGCATCGATAAGTAGTCCATAATTGAGTGTTATTCAATTATTTTTTAATTTTTGGAAGATCAATAAAAATAAGTGCAAAATGAACAAAACAATCGGAACAAAGAGACAAAGTAGAAGAGGTTACAACTTAAACGGAATTCTACGTCTACACTTACGATACTATCGAAACTGTTTCTTTTTTTATTTTATTTTATTTAGAAAACCGTTAGCTTTTTTGAACACTCCTTTGGTTCTGCTTTTCAGTTTATCAAGTGTGTTGAAAGCGGTTAGTGTTTGGGCATTAGTTTTTTAATAACAAAAAAAATGAGAACGAAATAGTGAGTTAACTAAATAAAAATTAAAATAACTAATTAAATTAAAATAAAAACAACAACGCCTTCGAGCGTTATATACAAACAAACAAACAAACAATTTCAGGCAAAGGCCTTAGAATGACTTAGCTAAGGTTACGTTACCCAAGTTCCTTATTAATATTGCCTTTAATCTACGGCAACCCATTTCAACCATAGGCCTTATAAAACCTTTATGAGCAAAAGTATGATTGGCGTTAGGTTTAAGTATCTAAATTCTGTTTAAGAAGTGCCTAAAATATATGGCAACCCATTTTAGCCGAAGATCTTGCAGCACAGAACACACAAATTATAGCATAAATAATAGCAAAACATTTTGATTACCTAAATTTCCTTTGTTTTATTATAAAAAAACTTTGGTAACCCATTCCGGACGAAGATCTAAGGCAAGTTATACCCGAAAATTTTATAATTTTATACTTTTTTTTCTGTATGCACTGGAGCTTTGTCTTCCATTCGCTCAACATGATCTAACCATGCTCATACAGTTGATCGTTCCATCGAATTGGGTACTCGCCATAGATGCAGATAAAAGGTCTGCAGCGAACCATCCATTCTACTTGCACAAACAGATATAACAAATAATAACCTCATATTATTGATACAAATACAACAAAATATAGAACTGAACATAAGCTTGATTGTTTGGGATTGAGCAGAGAGCGTATCATCACGTTTTTTCTCTTTATCTGTTCCATTAAGCGAAGTAACTGTTTTAACTATTTTTTAAATGGATATATTCATTCAATATGGATATTCCATATAGTTTTCTTTGTGTCAGGAGAATGTTTGAAACACGTTTGTTCTCGTTAAGGGGGTCTTCTCATTGAGCAACTTTTTTTCGACTTTATTTATAGCTTGGGTAGTTGTGAATATGCCCCTAAAAGGATTTTTAGAAATTCGAAATACTTTAGAAGACACAGCCTTTTTTGTGAAGCAAGGTCTTCGTCAAAATGAGCTAACTTCAAACTTTAAACGCGTTTATCTCGAAACCACGTTTGGAACTGGCGTTTCGAACTGGCGGCCATGATATCTCCAGTTCAACTGAACCGATTTTCATGAAACAAAATGGAATCGACGCAGAATTGTCACCATTCTTGGGTGAACCTCGACCATAATTTTAAACAATTTTTTACTATTTTTTTTTACACTAAACTACAAAAAAAAAGCCCGAAATTGCATTTTTTTTTTTTAATGGCCGCCATTTTGTCAAAAAAAATCACAAAATTAAGCTTGAGATTCACCCGAGAATAACATCTATACTGATTATAACCAGGTTTTTTTTTTCATTTCAGACGCTCCGGAGAGCCGGAATTGTGGCCGCCGTGACGACACCTTTTTTTTCACCACCAACTTTGAAGTCTCATTTCTTTTTGAACAGCCCACGTATCGAGGCAAAAAAAAATTTTTTATTTACTTTGAAACTTTTGTAATACAATAAATAAAAAAAGCTTTCAATTATTCTTTGCGTTTTCAAATAAGAATTTTTTTAAAAAGGGTCCAAAAAACGGGTTTTGAATGAAAAGACCGCCTTAAAGCAGTTTTTGTTGTTGTAATAATTATATGAATTAATTTTTATGAAATATTTAAGAAATGCTTCTTTTATGATCATTATTTTTCATGAAATAAATTGAAAACTTAAAAGCATTACAAAAATGGTTTTTTTTTTGTTATTGCTGCTTATTTCGATCTTTATTCTTTATGCTTGCTACGTCACATCATCCAAGTGTTCCAAGTCAAGATAACAATATTATCAATATATCTGTTTGTTGCATTTATTCTCAAACTTGTATTGTTGATGATTGGTAATTTCACTCTCTTTTACCTGATCCACGTTATCTTTTAGAGAAATATTCCATGCATACTCAATGCTTAAGCATAGTACTCTGTTCTGCTTCACGTGAAATTCAACTCAAATCTCCATACAAAAAATGACAGCTGTGAAACAAGCGTGAACATTTCACAACTTTTTCATCAAAGCTGTACTATGCTTTGCTGCGGAAAATCTATTACTATATTCCGCAACATGCATCTAGCAACATTATTTTCACGGCAAAATAAATGGTCGGTTCAATTAAATTTTTTACTTTGCGTGGAAGTTTTGCAATTAATAATTGCAGTTGTTGGAAATTGTAAATTCGGATGCACCTTTTCGCGGTGTTGGCGGTCGCAAAACTTCGCAGCTTGCAAGCTGCCATAAACTAATGACTTATCCTGCTCCACAACAAAGCACATCATTGATATGCATACACGTATAAATATTTATTTTGTATTTATTTAATCACAAATATTAAAATTAAAGAACTTAAATATCTGTCTGCTAATAAATTCTGGCTGTTTATTTACTTCTTGTTGATATTTTTAAGCTGAATAATCAGCTGTTCGTTCGCAACAAAATATCTGTCAAAATTTTCACGCAACAAATAAATGGCTGTTGCCAGTGAAATTTCACGCAATCGAGCATAGTACTAGGCTTTAGAGTGCGAAGCAGATACAAGTACATACAAGAAACAATAGCAACACACAACAATTACGTTTGGATGGCTCTTTGCAGACCTTTAATGCACAGAGTCCTTTCATCGGAGCTGCTTAACGTTCAAGGTTGTGCTGCAAATAGCAGGACGGGCATGGTTATTGACTTATAGAGCGTTAAGGGCCAAATAGACTACACAGACTGTCGGTCAGACAGATGTTTTTTTCTTGTCATTGCGACGACTATACACTACACAGACTTCATGCACGCAGACTTGGATTTTTAGTTCCCTTTTGTTGCGCGATGAGTGAGGACAGCGATGCTTCATGATTTCTATCTTTATTTTCATCACTAACACTTCATATTCATTGTTTTTTATATATTTTCAGAATACTTTTTGCTTTCAATCCTCCAAAGTGACGACAGGGATTTAAAAAGCTCAATAAATTCAGCTAAATTTATCCTTTCTTTCGCTGCAACACGTCTTTACACAACGAAAGTTTCGCAAATCTGTGACCGAAAATTAAAATATTTTAATTTTTGTCAGACATCTGAACAGACCTTCAAACAGCCAAATACACTATTAGACCGTCGCAACAAACACGTGTTTGATGCGACAGTCTGTGCAGTCTATTTGGCCCTTTAGTTTTGCTACCGAAAGCTTCTCAACAACAAAACTCACGCTCTTATCTGCTTCTGAATTGCCTACAGAGCTCAAAGTAACACCTGTTGGCAAGAGTTATTATTTCATCTGATATTAATGCTGATATCTCTGTTTGCTTGCTGAAACAGGGTATTTCGTCTTCTCAGCGGTCACTGCAAGATCCACTCGACTAGACTCTTTCTGTAACCTCAAAAATACTGAACTTACTTCACGTCGCCAATGAGATCGATTTCATAACCATCTTCAGAAGCGTAACACTCTTATAAAATATCGTGCCACTACTTCTCATATCAGCAGCTCGGATGTTCTTCTTCATGATAAAATTGGAAAAGTCACACGATGAGGCTTGTCACCTTGGCTCTGAAACCTCGTTTCGTATCAGAGGTAACGGAGGGGAGAGGTCCTTCCCGATTTTGACTGCACTGTTGGTGTTGCTCAGTGTCATCCTACAGACACGAATTAACTTTGTAGGAAAACCAAATTCAGACATTGAGGTGTAAGGGTGAATCCATATAGGACTGTCCAAGGCATCTTTGTAATCGACAAAAAGATGATTTGCATTCTAAGCTGCTCCCAGACGTGTGCGGATTTTGGCTGCGACAAGATAATGATACGAGTTTATTTTAGCACAACATATCGTGCGACGTCTAATAACACGGACCAGTGCCTTCTGTCATTCAAAACGGTATCAATTTGTTTGAGTATTTTCTGACCAGGGGACAAACAGGTGACCTTGAATATTCAGATGCTTGTTCCTCGTGCTTCTTACGATCATGTTTTGCGCTGTGGTGAAGTCAATCAGCGTCATTCCGTTATTCACCAAACACGATTTTTCACCAAACTCGTAAAAACTTTCTATCGCCTCGTCTTCTGTGCGCACACATAAGGCCGCGTGCATAATAAACGCCAATTCAAATAGTCAGACAAACAAAGTGTGTATGCGAGATAGATAGATATTTGCATCTCGTTTGTTCACACAGATTTCAGCCTGCTCACTATGAACGCTGCCTAAAGCTGTTGTTAAAGATTTTAGCCTTGAAGCGGATTATGGCAAGTCGTTCGTTCACAGGCGTAAGTCCCAGGACATGATTTGATATTCTCTTGCCAACTACAAATCCACATTCAAACTCTTGCTTCTCCGCATGGTCGCTGTGACAGGATGCTTGCCGTGAGCAACCATGTTCCTTCCATAGCATTTCTAAGGTTGCAGTGATATTAGCTTTATGCACCATCCCAATTTAGGGTCCGAACATTCCTGGTGCACATACGTCATCGATTTGGGTAGAAATTTGATCTCTCTTCTTGTAACTTTCATGGAAATTTATTTTATATGGTTGGCTGCAAACGAAACTTACAACTTCTGCTTGAAGTCCACCACTCAAATTAGCCGTCCAACTAGTGGTTGCTGGTTTGCCGTTTCCAGAAGACACCTCACGGAGGTTTGAGTCGACTTAAGACAATTTCTACATAGTTAATGCTGGCCTCGCTAAGGTAAGGCAGTCATATACGTTATCATGCAAAGTTCGCCACATTATCCCTTGAAACAACTTGTATGATAAATGTTAAGACTAGCAGAAGTCTGAAATGGATTTAGCGATTTTAATCATTATTTTTTTAAACTATTCTACAATTCTTCAGAAATGTCTTCTTTAAGTCGAGACTTCAAAATTCTATTGAATTACAAAGTTTATTGAAAAAAATCCAAACGGTTATTTAATAAAAAACCAAACGGTATAAAACGACAACAAAAAGGCGAACGTTGTTTAAAATTAAATGCAGCAAATTCTTTAATTTATTTAAATCTTGATGTTGTCGACGAGATTTGAGCAAAATCCATTCAGCCATTTATTTTTGTAAAAAATTCAAACAAACAAACAAGCAGAAAACATGTTTAATACTTTTATATATAGATGAAGACTTTAAAATACGCCTTCAATTTTAATTTTCAGCTTCAAACCAGCAAGTTTTATATATTTTGCGAAAAAAAACAATTTATTTGTGCTTTATTAACGCTTTTCCGTATTTTTTTTTTATTCTTTTTATATATATATATTAACGATATAATTTATTTATTTCGCCGAAACTTCATTGAACTCGACACATTCAATAAATATTAATTAAATGAAAATTTAAACACTCAATTAATTCACAATCGATAAACGAGAACATTTCAATTTATTACCAACACATTAACATACTTGCTTAACACGAAAGGATAACAGAATGTTAACAAATTACAACACATCAGGAATGAATCAACACGTCAAACAACAATAAAAGAAAGAAAAAATGTAAACAAAATAAAGGATTATGAACTTTCCCGGAAAATGGTAAATGGGATAAGGTAAACAGAAATGAAAATCTAGTGAATTTGGAGAGGTCATAAAAATGTTGCCAACCACATACAAAGCCAAATAATCACCGACTGACAGCCAAACATACCCACGCTATATGACCAAAAGCACATCCTGCAGTCATAACAACAACTCTCACCTACACAGCTGACAGTACAGGCAGGCGTTACCAAGCGACCGATGCTCACTCGATTCCATTAGCCGGATTAACTGCAAACGCATGGGTCAACATAATACTTAGCTGCCGCTACTTTTGCTACCGCTTACATCCGCTTGCTAAAACAATCCCAAACAAATAGCAACAAAACTGTGGCAGAACGTAGCATAGAATAAACCTAATAAAGCATTATTGACTAACGAATGAATGGATAGATGGATGGATGGATGGAAGGACGAATAGATGAATGAACTGACTGGCTAAAGTGCATGTATCAAGTACAAGTCAGGACCTTAGTTGGCGCCAAGTCGTCATGAAGTCATGAAGTCATGAAGCCGTGCATGAAGTCGTGCAGTGCAGAAACCGTCCGCCGTATGCTTCGCGACTGTGACTTTCATGGTCAAGTAGCTTGAAAAAGCCTTTCATAAGCAAGATAAATCAGCAAAGTCGATTTGTTTTTGCTAAGGAGCATGTTGGCAAGACCTCTGACATCTGGAACACCGTAATTTCTTTCTGATGAATCCAAGTTCAACCTGTTTGGCTCCGACGGCATGTCCTACGTCTGCCGGAAACCAAACACAGAGCTAAACAAACAGAACCTCAAAACTACTGTAAAGCATGGCGGCAGTAGCATTATTGTTTGGGCCTGTATGTCTGCAGCCGTTGTAGGAAATTTAGAATTTATTGAAGGTATAAGGACAAAAATATGTACTTTGACATACTGAAGAACAATTTGCTGCAAAGTGCTGAGCCACAAGGTACACTCGAAAAATTCCGGTTTTATCAAGACAACGACCTGAAGCATAAGTCGGGAAACGTGCAGTCCTGGCTCATATGGAACTGTCTTCACTTGATGACACCACCTGACATGGACATCATTGAAAATCTGTGGGCCTTATTGGAAAATAATATTTGTAAAAACGAAATCTCGAGCAGAGAAGAATTGAAGAAGGCGCTACTGGAGGAATGGCAGAAAATTACATCAGAAATTAGACGAAAGCTTGTGAATTCATGCCGAACCGGATGCAAGCCCCTGTTAAGGCAAAAAGCACAACACAAAATACTAAAAGTAAAATAAAACCTAAAGAGTACACGATATTTGAGTTTAAATTGAACTGTATCAAATAAGCTGTGACTTAAAATTTTGCATTTTTTTTTTGTTTTACTTTTTCCGTTGTTAAGTTACCATTTGAAGGAATACAAAAGTTACTTGGTTAAACTACAGACATTATCCTATAAACTGGCATTCAAATCTTTACTAAATTCTCTTCAATTATTAAAATAAAAGCGCTTCAATTTTAGAAAAGGTAGTGTATCCAATAAGCTGTGAGCCACTGTATATATTTATCTTTTTCATTGAAGGTTTTTATCATTTTTAGAGAATTTTTAGGATCGCATTTAGAGAAAAGCATTCTCTGGAGCAAGGTCAATACCATTTTTCAGTAATTATGATTCCATTTTTATCATATTCCGAGAAACTTTTTTCTGAGTGCAGTAGAATACATTTAATATGCAATTTTATCTCAAATAAATTCCAATTTTAAAAAATCTTATAAGCATTGATTCGATTTTTGGATTGTCTTCGTTCCACTTCGGTTTTGGTCGATACTGTTCGGTTAATTTTTTTTCATCTTTATAAAGCTTCTGCTGGTATTCGTTAAACTTCTCTTTTTTCGTTCGTCTTTGGTTCTTGACTTCGTTTGCCTACGGCTCATTCCTTGATTTTTGTCGAAAGAACTTTTAAAAGCATAGGATCTATTTCAGTAACAGATACAAATGCTTGCCAAGTTTCATCAAACTCGGTTCATCTGTTTTGACGTGAATGAGCCGAACATAGTTGATTGAATGAAGCTACCTCTCACGGAAGTTTTCTGAAATTTAAATAGCCTCAATTCTATTGCAGAGTCAAGTTATTGCATGCAACAAATTTTAGTAAAATCGATAAAGTCATTTAGGTGTTATTGAGTCTTAACAATGCATTACTTAAAGCGCCCTCTTTCGGAAGTCTTTGGAATTTTTTATATTTTATGTTTTATCTTGGATGCAGTTCAACGTTCATACCAAATTTTATTGAAATCGGGTCAGGCGTTTAGGAGTTATTGAGTCTTTAAAACGCACTACTTAAAGCGCCCCTCACGGAAGTCTTTGGAATTTTTATAGCCTATGTCATCTTGGGCGCAGTCGAACCTTCATTCCAAATTTAATTGAAATCGGTCCAAGTGTTTAGGAGTTATTATAGATTGCCACGCCCACATACTTTTGCCCACTTTTTTTTACCCCCTATGTTCTTTCTCACTATGAAAGGTACTCGGTGTCCAAATTTCAGCTCAATAGGATAAACGGTGCACGAACCTATACGTAACAGACAGACAAAGATTTGATTTTATATATTAGAAGAAGAAGAAGAAGAAGAAGAAGATAACAGCATTCGTAATTTTAGCATTTATCGCCTTTATAAAACATAAACTGGCTATTAAGCTTCTTATTATCAATTGTACTGTGTGTGATATGGGCATTTCCACAGAAAGGTCTACCGGGACCGAAAAAAAAATTGTTAAATAAACAAATAATTTTTTTGTTATTATTTAAAAAAAATGCTTGAATTTTTATAATTTACTGCATTTACAACTAATTTCAGTTTTTATTCTGAGAAAATTGGCCTGATATCTGAGAAATATGTTTTTCTTGCTTTTAGCTGCTTTTAAGGACTTTTCTCTTTAGTATTTTTTGTTTATTTATCAACGTTATGTTTGCACTCTTCTTATAAAATTTATCTATAAACTACAAATAAAAAATAAAAAATAAAAAGATACCAAACAAAGTACGATTTACGGTAAATTTTTTAAATTGCTTTAATTACTATTCGAATGTCGCGTTCTTGTACCTAAATCATCATTTGTTATCAGAACTTCGTGATCGTTCTAAGCAAGTGTCTGAAAATTGTAACTTAAATCAATTTTGGTCGCCTCACTATAAAAAAACAGTTACTGCAGGTAAAAATCATACTAAACATTTAATATTGATCATCAAAATGTGTCGCGTTCGCGATCATGCGCCGTTCTTTTAATACACTTTGTATGGGAAGTATGGAAAGGTTTCATTCGATTTTGTTGAATTTTTTTCTAAGTGTTAATAGTTCAAATTAAAGCTCATGAGCTAATTCTCAAGTCATTGGATTGATTTTTAATAGATTTTTAAGAAATTTTCCAATTTGAGAACGTCAGTTTGTATGGGAGGTATACGTGGTTTTCATCCTATTAGGATTATTTTCGAACATGATCTTTATTTTTACGATATAAGCTTAAATATTGAATTTCATTATTATAACTTAATAATAACGGCTATAATCATGTCAACAGATGGGGGGCATACAAAAACAGGGATGCCATGGTAAAAACAACTTAGAAGGTGATACTACAGTATTATAATATTTTCACTTTTCTATATCTGCCACGCCTCCTTTAGGGCGTAAAAAGTCTTCATAAAGTAAATAACCACATACGTAGGACGGGTGGTGTTACAAAAAAATATAATATTTTTTCTCACTTGCCTCATATATTTTTTTTTTTTTTTTATTAATATTACTAATATAAAACTCACAAATAATATTTACGATGTTTTTGGCAGGTAATGCAATATTTAGCTGAAATTACTTTAACTAATTCTTATTAAAAACGTGATGAGAAAAAATGTCGCGTGCTAGATGTCGCGTTCGCGATCAGGCTTAAGCTCAATAAAAAAAAAACTAATGGAAATATGTCAAAATGACAAATATTTCTTGAAAGCCACATTAATCTTATTTAATTTACAATTAACCGCTTTAAAATATTATGTTACGTTTCGCAGATATTTGCATTTTTCTAGATGTAGTCGAAAACGAGTTCCATTTTTTGTCGCGTTCGCGATGCCATGTTTATTGCTAATATTTTGGAAACATAAAATCTAGAGAACCTAACTTTTTTTTCTAAATAAAGTGCTAATAAAATGCTATCTAAAACTTGAAAAAAAAGAAAATTTGTTTTGAGTTTTCTTTATTATTTTGCTCCTCAAAGGCGTACGAATGTCGCGTTCGCGACTATGGAAATGCCCATATTTAATATTTATTCACAATTGATCGAAAACTTAACCCACATATTTTATGCCAACTCCAAACGACTACGAATAATCTTCGAAATTTCTTTTATTTGTTCTTTGATGTTTTTGAGCAAACCATTTTTGCACAAAAATTGCATATGATTTTGTAACAAAAAAGTCTCTAAGGTAAAACATCACCCAAAATAGGATTCATGTTGAATGAGCTAGAAATAAAGGGTTTTCCAATGAGAGGTGTTATATTGATATTCAAAGAAAAATGTCATTTTTTGATATAAATGATCGGATGTTTATTTCATAATAAAGAGGAAGGTATACCGTTAATTATGAAAAACAACATAAGTCAAATGGCCACCACGACCACGCTTACAGGACCATATCCTTTTCATGAAATTTTCCATAACAAAATCGCAAAGTGGCTGCTCTATGTCCTCAATAGACTCACGAATTCCATCTTTGAGGTCTTGAACCGACGCTGGACTGTTTGGTTATCTTTCACGTGGCCCCAAAGGAAGAAGACGCAAGGTGTTAAATCACAAGATCTCGGTGGCCAATTGTGATCACCTCTTCAAGAGATAACAAGGTCAAGAAACTTTTCCCGTAAAAGATCAATGGTTTCGTTGCTTGTGTGGCACGTAGCGCCGTCTTGTTGAAAATAAACCTTGTACAGAACAATACCATCCAACTCCGGCCATAAAAAATCATTTTTCATCTCTGAATTCCAAAGAACGACGAGGAATGGACAAAGCTGGGTTTTCTTCAACACTTTGGGCTACAGCAGCAATATTCTCAGTTGTTCTTGAGCGACGTGCACCGGTCTTATTCTTCACATCACTAGCTTGTTCCAACAGCTCGAATGTTTCCACCAATTTCTGTATTGCAGTCCGACAATGTGCTTCACGACGACCAAAAAATGCTTTAGTTTTGTGAACTGTGACTGCAAAATTCTCACCATTTTTGTAGTGAAATTTTTATAATTTCAATGCGTTGTTGAAGCATGTATCGTTCCATTTTTAGTATTGGCGTAGTTTCAACTTGTCAGTGACAGCTACCGAAATAGCGGGCTATTCAAAATAACACCTCTTATTGGAAAACCCTTAGTTCTATCAGATGGGTTTAACTTTCTACCTGTTAGATTTATTGGCTTATTTTGACGTCTCTTGATCTCAGGCGCTCTAGAGTGCTGCTCTCGCTGAATAGCTTAGATTAGTGATGTTCAACTCAGCTTCTGCGAGCTTAGTGCACTTACGAGAGCTGACCTTGAGCTCGGCAAGCTCGCTGAGTATTTGTGAGTATGTTTTATTTGAACAAAAAACCCAGTCAGAAACTTATTTCGATGTAGTCAGCTGTTATACAAAAAACATTCCTTAAATATAGTTAATTACAACTTATATCTGTAAATATATAAGTTAATGCAAAAAGTTAACATTTAATAGGAAGTTTGATTATGTTAAGTTTAAGGCAGTTGAAGCATTCAAACAGGAAAAAGCATTATTTTTGAAAAGTGCACACAATTCAGCTGCAAAATAAATTAAACAAAGCCTTTATAGGCATTAGTAATCAAATTCATGTACGCGGTTACAGTTAATATTTCTTGCTGGGTTGCTTATGTGTATTTGCTTTCCTTACAGTGGAGCAATTTTAATACACTGTGCTCAACAAAGTTTGACAATTAGAACACAGCGAAAAATTTTCAGAACGGTTGAAAAATAAAAATATATCTATGCGTACCTTCAGAGCGAATTATAATTTTAAGAACCAATTTAAAACGAGGACTTATTGAATCGCTTTGAAATTTTTTTTGAATCGCTTTGAAGACGGTTTGAAGATCAGTTAATGCAAGGATTTGAGTCGAAGCGTCGGATAAACGTGATATGTATAAGTGAGTGTTTTCAGTTCTTAACCTTCAACGAATTTATTGCTTGCTAAGTATCAGCATTGCGCTGTGTCTGTTTTCGTTTTCTGTTTTGTTTACATTTATATTTTTGTTATTGTTGTTATTTTATTAATACGAAGGTGTCACTATTAACCCTTCTTTGCATTGTGATGGAAATTTTCATCAAACCATCAGAGTGGGAAAAAATACATACAAAACCAATTAAAAATTTGTTGCTATGGTCTAACTGATGACCCTTGTTATTTCCGGAACCTAACAAACTTTTTATAACTCATCGAGAACTATTGAATAAAATGAAAAGTTCAGATTCTAACAAAAGTGATGAGAGACGTGTAAAGTTTTGATTGAGGTTGTAACGTAACGTTACAAAATATACTTGCTTTATTTAAATAAATATAATATTTAATTCATTTAAGTTAAGGTTCATATCCATATTCATTTAAATATATTAAATAATCTAAGCTACTTATGTAAACAAACTTACCTGCAGGCATATTAGTATAAGATAGACCTATATTCAAGCACAAGACAACGATAACAACAACAACAACAAAGTATTTATTTTTAGAAACCAGCCAACAATAACAGCACCAACTAAACCACATATAATAACGAAAGCTAAAACAACAACAACGACAAAATACTTATTCGCAGATACCAGCCAACAATAACAGCAACAACAAAATCCACACACAACAACCGAAGCTAAGATAACAACAACGAACGGAATATTAAATTACAGACACCAACCAACAATTATAACAACAACAAAAAACACACATAATAACCAGAACTAAAATAACAACAACAACAGAGTAGCAAGTATGACAACGGCAGTCAGAATTGCATTCAGTCATAGAATTCACAATTTGTTTCAATTGCAAAGAATATAAGAGTGCGCAACAGGCCTGATAGATCAACAATCTACTTCTAGGTAAGTAGAACATTGTTCATAGCGTAATACGGCCAGATAGTGCTGATTACGTTAATTTTTGGTTGGACTCCAATATAGTAATCCGGCCAGTTTGTGCTGATTACTCTAGTTATACATTCTGCCACCCTCTTATCTGCATGGCTAAATATATATTTGCTGGGGAGTAGTCTAGCCAGATTGTGCTTGTCACTCGGACAATCTGCCGCCCTCTGCTCTGCACGGCTAAAAATAAATTTGGTAGGGAGTAGCTTAGCCGGATTGTGCTCGGCACTCTGACATTCTGCCGCCCACTGCTCTGCATGGCAAATTCATCGTTGTATATAATTGCTATCTTGCTCTGCCGCCCTCTGCTCTGCACGGCAGAGTTTAATCTCCGAAACCACACAACCAATTAAAATGAAATTTTATGAATGTGGATGGTAAGTTCAGCTTGAAAGATAGTTTTGGACCCGATAGGTGGCACTGTTGTCGATTTTTACAACATTTTTTTAATTATTTCATTGAAATTTTATTCAGATTTTATATGAACAGGTGAGTATATATTTTTTGGATATATTTTAATAGTGATTAGGTATTAAGGTGCTTTCTAAGTATGGACTAGGGACAGAGTATAATATATAATTTGTGGTAATAATAAAAAATTGTTCCTTAATAATGAAAAATTGCTCATAGTCACAGCTTGCTTTTGGTTTTCGCCATGTGTCATTGTTAGAGTTTATTCGGGTTCTTTCATTAAAAAATTTGGTATTTTACCGGTTTTTTCGGTTTGTTGTGGTATAATTTCATGTAAAGCTTGAATAAACACTGTCTTGACGAATAACGGAAGTTGTTTTGACACGATTATGGAGGTGTAGGATATACTCATATAATAGGATTAATTCTATTCTTAATTTTACTTTTACTGTTACAATAAAAAAGTAAAAATGGGATTTATAAAAATATAGAAATATAGAAGGTTTGGTCGTGTTGGTATATAATGTAGTTATGTACATTAGGGCATATCGAAAAATTTAGATCGTATTCTTAGATGTCTCAAAAGTTGCATAGGTTTGTCAAGATCACCAAAAAAAAATTTTATAAAAAATAAAGGACATCTTCCTGCCCCGCAAGGACTAAGTTGTTTTTAGGGAAAAACAATAAAAAATAACGATCTTAAAATGCTTTGATTTTTTTAAGAAAAACCACATATGTCTTGAAGCAAAAGTAATAATGCAGTTTATCTAACAATTTCTTTCCATACACGGTGCTACTCATGATTTTTACCAACAGTGTCCTGTATGCACTTGGGATAGCACAAGACTTTTGATTGTAAGCATTTGTTATAATTTTGGTGGTACTGTTTATAGTGTTGATGTATTCTATAGATATCATGAGTTAATAATTTGCATAGTTTTTGCATTTGTATTCTCTGGCTTTAGAGAAATGTATACTAGAACGTAATTTTTTAACTTTTTCAAAAAAATGAATATAAGATTTTATGTCGAGTGATTCAGAAGTAATGTCGAAGGTAAGCTTCTTAATTTGAGTATTTTGAAAATTTCTGAACATGATACTGCCTAAAAATATTTATTTAATATATCAGCTTAAGATCACGATTTTTTTTTTCTTTTTCGATATTTTAAAAAAAGTTATTTCCTAGCATCAAATTTCTCAATTTTAGTTATGTTCCCTTTATGGTTATAATTTCATTAAAACACATTTTAAAAACAATTGTTTAGTCTTTTGAGACCGACTGAATGGCATAAAATGTATTTTAACGATATTATAACCATAAAGAAGATATAACTCAAATTGAATAAATTTGATGGTCGAAGTAAAATTTTTTTAAGTATTAAAATATAAAAAAAAATCGTGGTCTAAGCCTGGCATATTAAATACATATTGTAAGGTATGGTCATGTACAGAAATATTTGAAAAATCCAAATTGAAAAAATTATTTTCGACACCACTTCTTATGCCCGTGATATAAAATCTAATATTAATTTTTTTGAAAAAGTTAAAAAATTTCGTTCTAGTATACATTTCTCTAAAACAAGAGAATTGATATGCAAAAACTATGCAAATTATTAATTCATCTTATTTAAGAAATACGCCAACACTATAATCGATGCCATCAAAATTTAGACTCAATGGTTACAATCAAAAGTTATGTGCCATCTCGAGTATAACTTTTGCTTCGAATATCCTTCAAACAGGATACTGTGGGTAAAAATCGTTAGTATCATCATGTTCGGTAAGATATTGCTAGTTAAACTGCATTTAAATTTTTTCCTTTAGACAAATTTAGTTTTTTTTAAGAAATCAAAGCATTTTAAGATCGTTATTTTTTACTGTTATTCTCAAAAAACAACTTTGTCCTTGCGGGGCAGGAGGATGTCCTTTTATTTTCATAAATTTTTTTTTGACAGATCTTGACAACCACATGAAACTTTTGAGACCTCTAAGAATGTGAAATTCGAAAAAAAAATTTAATTCGATACGCCCTAATTAGTGTCCGACCGAAACCAAAATTTTGGCCGAAACCGAAACCGAAACCGAATTTCGGCCATTTTTGTAATATTCGGCCGAAACCGAAACCGAAACCGAAACTGAATGTCTACATGAAAATTGTTTTAAAAACAATTTATTTTATTAATTTTTTTGTTAAAAGCTTTCAAAAACATAACAATTGAAACAGATTATAATAACATATATATATACGATAAATATTCTTTTGCCTTTATTCATAAAAGTTCACGAACCTCTTATAAAGCCTTTACAAAAAAAAATTTCACAAACAGTATCCATAAACGTCCAATAACGACAAAAATCTCTTATAAAGGTTTCTTAAATGAGTAACCTTCAATAAACCCTTGATAAAGCCTTTTTAAAATTTTTACTCTAATGTGAGCACAATTATTGTCAAAAATACTTCAAACTGTTTCAAAAAATATGAAAACATGGCAAAACATTTCAAAATATTGAAAATAAAAATTATAAGTGACAATTTTTTCACAGAAGAACATAGATTAAACAATTTTTTGACTGTTTGCATGTCATAGTATTGATAAAATTGTGACAAATAATCAAAAAATTATTGAATTTATCAAATTCACGAACCATTCTTGACACTGTTCCCATTTCAAACTGAGAGTGTTCCTATTTTAACAAATAAGCTGAGACAATATTTTTATGAATAACAAAATTTTAAAAAACATTTTATCTCTAAAAAGCTTTTTGAGTATTGAGCACTTTAATTTTATTTCAAGATATTTTTATGAATATGACAGTTTGAATATTAATGTTCAACTTTTAAATAATAAATATGGAGATCATTTTAATACCACTTTAAGGAACTTTTTAGTATTTAAAGTTAAATAACTTAATATAAGAATCTAAAAAAAACTACATTTATCGTTTTGTGCTGGACTCAACTCACACGGTCAATCAAATGACTGAATTTCATGTTTTTGTTCTACTTAACACCATTAAGAATTTTGATGAAAGCAAACTCACATCTACCATTGAAATATATGTAAGAACCGAATTAGTAGTGTCCGATCAAATATTCGGTTTCGGTTTCGGCCATTTTGATGCCGAATTGCCGAAACTGATTAAAAGGGCAGAAACTGGCCGAAACCGAAACCGAATATTCGGTCGGACACTAGCCCTAATGTACATGTAGATTTTTCGTGTAGAATTTGAACTTCTTTATGCTCTCGGTAAAATCAGTGCATTTGTAAGTGTTCATAGAATAACTTATCCTTATTATAAAATATGAAAAATTTTTATCACATGTGGTATGTATGTATGCATATTGAGTGTATAATAAGTTATGTTAAGTATTGAGTGTATAATAAGTACACTTGGTTGTATATATAAACATGATACAAGCCATATGATAATATGTTTTATCATGAGTACTGCTATTGTTAGGTGTGTGACTGTTACTCTTACATAGACCAATGATTGTCATTATTTTATGTGGGGTTTAGTGAAGATTTTTCATTGCAGGTACTTGATGCAAAAAAAAAACAATATGTGAAAGTGATAATAATGTTGGGAAATTTTTTTTGTTACTCATGCTCAGGTCTTCTTATACACATTGCTGCGCTGAAAACTAACATTACTAGTTTGTACTGGTCATATAGTCACCAGGCAGGTATCTAAGTAATGTTCTGCAGTAGGGTAGTATAGTATAAAAGATAGCCGGGCAAGGGTTAAAAAGTAAAAATTAATTCTTTGATAGTTCCACACAACTTCTTATAACATTCGTTAAAAACCTTTACCCACAGCATATCATTTTATACGATCAGGGTTTTGTATATTTTTTTGATGTAATGATATTAAAATTTTAGATTTTTTGCAAGTTAAAAATTGTTTCATTCTCATTCAACATTTTCTTATAAAAATTTTTTCAATAAAATAAAAAACTTGTGGAACAAAAATATAATAATTTTTTGTGAAAATAGCTTTTTGTTAAAATTTTAAAGCTAGTGAAAAATTAAAAAAAAAAATAGTTTTTTCATCAAAATGTATAAAAATCAAAATTACTTTGCTCTAAAATGTTCAAAAGGACTAAGATATGGGCATTTCCATGATGTCGAACGCGACATTCGTACGCATTCAAAGTGAAAAAAGACATATGAGAAAACATTTTTTTATTAAATTTTGTTATCATTCTTAAGACATATAATTGGTCTTAAGCTTGTTTTTTGGCAATTCTTTGTTTTCAAAAAACGACAAAAAATAAGGGATTCGTACGCTACAAAAACAGAAGTCCATTTTGAGGCAAACAGTTCAAACACTGATTTCAGCGAAACATGAGGCATTATGTTAATGTGACTAATTTTGGAATGTTGTGCATTGATGTCTTTTAAAAATGGTTTTTTTTTTTATTCAAAAATATTAACCAGCTTAGGTTTTTTTTACTTTTTATGTAATTGGACATACAGAAAATGATTATAAATGATTCTAAAAGTATTCAATATATTTATTTTCACAACAAAAATTATAAACTTAAAATATTTTCAATAACGAAAAAAAATAAGTATATTCATCTTATGAAACGAAGAACAGAAACCAACTTAACTGTGAATAGTATTAATAATGTTATATTTTATTTTTGTCCTGCTGATATTTTCGACCAGGACATCAAGAACTTTTAGCCCTTTGTGCACGTCCTTGTCTACATTCGTAAGGCACGTATTGGATTTGACGTAAGTATATTTTATTTTCTAAGAGTTTTCGCAACCTGTCTCCCTGTCATATGCGATTATATTTCCGTTTCTCTTGAATTATATCTTCTTTACCTTCAGCCAGCACTCTCCACTTCTGTCTAGCAATCCGCATTCATTACTTTTATTAATTTGTATATTCAGTGTTGCCAACAATCTCAAACCAAAAGGCACCAAGTCAAAAAAAGCACTAAAATAAAATCTTTAGAAAAAACTCCGAACTTTAGTAATGAATAAATGTAAAATCAGTTTATATCAGTTAAATTTGATAGATTCTCTATAGATATATATGTTAAAACAACATACTTTTATAGGTATTGCATTTTTTTACTGCGGTTACCATTTCTGGGAAAATGCCCATATTTAGTTAAAGCCTTGCCGCAGCTTGTTTGCTGCTAGTTGCTTTAATTTTAAATAAAATGCTATATGGATCTTTTTTTAACCGTTTCTAGCTATAAAACTTTACACAGTTCTGCAAAAAAATTTATAAATTATGCAAAATAGCAGAACGTGGAAAGTTTCTTTTTGCTTTGTAAATGCTCTTTTAAAGCTATAAACATAACTACAGAGCTGTTTTAAAACCGTTAGATTCAGTTTATAATTTGAAAGTTTATAACTGTAAAATATTATAAATTAAAGCATTCAATTTTTTATCAGGAATAACAAAAATCGTATAAAGAGCTTATTTGTTTTTTTTCACTCGTTAAATGTAAACATCAGAAAAAATGGCGATCTAATAAGTGTAAGAGTGCGATCTAATAAGAGTTCGATCTTATAAGAGTTCTTATTTGTAATAAATAATGAAATACTTTACCAAAACAAATAAAATATTAGCTTCAGGGATTTAAAACCAAACTCAAAAATAAAAATATGATTTCAATTTGACAACATGGCGTATGAGTGACATTAATTTAACAGTAACAAAGTATTTAACCGTATTTAAGTAATTAAGTTGGTTGGTTTCTTTCTATTAAATGTAAGTATGTACATTGTACATCAATAATTGCTAAAGCGCTTGACCGATAGACTTTATTATTGGTCAACAGACCAGATCAACAGAGACCATGAATATGAACAAGGAGAGGAAAGTTTAATGGCAATATTGTAAATACTTTGTAAGTCTGTTAATATTGATACTTGATACTGAAATTTGGTACAAGAGTTCGCAAAATAATAACAAAGAGCGATCAATAAAGTTGGCGGTATTCGCCAGAGGGGCGTGTCACTATTGCAAAAATCTCAGTATTTCGTTTAATCTTGACAGTAGGATAATTCAATTTGATACAAAGGTATGTAAATTCAGCACAAAGATTCAGCACGACGAAAAGGTGGGAAGATTTAAAAGAAGGCATGGCAGTTGTATACTAGAGTACTGAAATTCAGTTCAAGGCTAGATAAAATTAATACAGATCAAGATCAAGAAAGTTTAAAGGATTCACCAAAAAGTCGTGTGACTCTAGTGTCGCATAATATTGGCACTAGAGTGCTGAAATTGTAATGAACAAAAGGAACGAGGATTCAAGGTGCTTTCGTAACAGCAAATTCAATTCAGTCTTGACTTTTTTCTTTAATTGTTGACGCGAAAGATATTCGCTAAATGATGGCCCGAAACCCTAACAAAATCGCCCAACGCGCCTAACTTAGTTTTCTCTTCAAATACAGGCTGTATTTTTTATTCTTCCTAGATAGAGAACAGGACGAATGAAATTAAATGTTGTTTGTTCAGAACAGAGGGAATAAAAAACAAGTAAAGAAAGTCTAAAGTCGGTCTAGGCCGACTATGAAATACCCTAAACCCACTTTTCAAAAAAAAAAAAAAAAAAATAATTGTAAATGGGCGTGTCCGTGGGCGGATGAAGTCCATTTTTCCAAACCATCTTTGTCTTGTCATAAAAAACATACGTGCCAAATTTTAGCTCTGTAGGTTAAACACATGCTCATTTATTGCGTTTTCAATTTTTGGGTTGTATGGGAAGTAGGCGTGTCCGTGATCGGATGACGTCCATTTTGCGAAGACATATTTTTAATGGTATGAAACACATACATTACAAATTTTATTGTTGTAGGCTAATTATGGGCTGAGCTATGCAGTTTTCAATTTTCTCGTTGTATGGGAAGTAGGCGTGTCCGTGGGCGGACGATGTCCATTTTTCAAAACCATCTTTTTTTTGTTATAAAAAACATACGTGCCAAATTTTAGCTCTTTAGGTTAAACAGAGGCTTATTTATTGCGTTTTCAATTTTTGTGTTGTATGGGAGGTGGGCGTGTCCGTGAGCGGATGACGTCCATTTTTCAATGACATCTTTGTGTTGATATAAAACACACACATACCAAATTTTATTGTTGTAGACTAATTATGAGCTGAGTTATGCAGTTTTAAATTTTTGCGTTGTATGGGAGGTAGGCGTGTCCGTGGGCGGATTCCAAAAATATTCAATAGTGCAGATCCTTGGGTACATGTGACCATGTGCACCAAGTTTCATCCAATTATCTCAACTCCTTCTTCTTATCCTGTGTATACGGACAACACACAGACGGACGGACGGACGGACGGACGGACGGACGGACATAGATAGCTCGACTCACGTGGTGACGCTGATCAAGAATATATATACTTTTCTATACCGGACTCGCTTCGTTCTATGCGTTACAAACGTTTGCACAAAGTTAATATACCCTGACCTTTCAGGTTTAGGGTATAACAAGTAAAGAAAGTCTAAAGTCGGTCTAGGCCGACTATGAAATACCCTAAACCCACTTTTCAAAAACAAAAAAATTTGTATTGTAAATGGGCGTGTCCGTGGGCTAATGAAGCCTATATTTTATGTGCATTTAAATGTTGATGAAAAATGTACACATACCAAGTTTTATTCCTGTAGTTCACAGTTAATGCCTTTATTGTGCTTTCGCTATGGGAGGTGGGCGAGTTTTTGGACGGATTACTCCCAATTTTTGAACACACCTTTGTTTTGTTATAAAATACATACATACCAAATTTAATTTCTCTATGACAAACATTACCTTATTTATTGAGTTTTCAACTTTTTGGGTTATATGGGAGGTAGGCGTGTCCGTATGCGGATGACGTCCATTTTTCAAAACCATCTTTGTCTTGTCATAAAAAACATATGTGCCAAATTTTAGCTTTTTAGGTTGAACACAGGCTTATTTATTGCGTTTTCAATTTTTGGGTTGTATGGGAGGTGGGCGTGTCAATGAGCGGATGACGTCCATTTTTCGAAGACATCTTTGTGTTTGTATAAAACACATACATATCAAATTTAATTGTTGTAGGTTAACTATGAGCTGAGTTATGCAGTTTTCAATTTTCGCGTTGTATGGGAGGTAGGCGTGGCCGTGGGCGGATGATGTCCATTTTTCAAAATCATCTTTGGTTTGTTATAAATATTATACCTGCCACATTTTATCTCTGTAGGTTAAACAGAGACTTATTTATTGCGTTTTCAATTTTTGGGTTGTATTGGAGGTGGGCGTGTCCGTGGGAGGACGACACCCATTTTTCAAAAACGTCTTTGTGTTGATACCAAACACATACACACCAAATTTGATTGTTGTAGGTTAATTATGAGCTGAGTTATGCAGTTTTACATTTTTGCATTGTATGGGAGGTAGGCGTGTCCGTGGGCGGATTCCAAAAATATTCAATAGTGCAGATCCTTGGGTCCATGTGACCATGTGTACCAAGTTTCATCCAATTATCTCAACTCCTTCTTCTTATCCTGTGCATACGGACAACACACAGACGGACGGACGGACGGACGGACAGACGGACATAGATAGCTCGACTCACGTGGTGACGCTGATCAAGAATATATATACTTTTCTATACCGGACTTGCTTCGTTCTATGCGTTACAAACGTTTGTACAAAGTTAATATACCCTGACCTTTCAGGTTTAGGGTATAAACAATATTGGAAAAGGAGGAACACAAATGTATATCGGTAATTCCATGTCAAATCGACCACGTTTCTGACATCACTATTTTTGAAAATTTTGAAACTCACTGCTTGGATAGTTCTCCTAAAAAGTATTATATCTGCGTACTTTGTTTTTGGGTTTTAATTTTTTTTTTTAAGATATACACTGTGAAAAATATAAAAATATGTTAAAATATACGAACTGTGCATGTATTCAAACCGCTGTAACTTTGAAACCGTTAGTCGCACAGAAAAAAAATTAGGATATATTTTAAAGACTTTGACAAGGTCTTTTGGTGGTGCACTTTTTTTGTAGCAGTTTTATGAAATTTTTTTTTTTTTTTTAAGCTGAAATTTTTTAATCTCATTTTTCAAGGTCATCGCAACAAATTTTTTACCTTTTTTATACAGTGTCTTTTTAGAGCATCAACTCTCACGGCTTAGTCAAAATTTTAGGTTGGAATTTCAACAATTACTATTTTTAACGTTTTTCTTTTTAAATGTCTTTAAAATATTTCTTATTCTAATATCGAAAGTTTTCCATTTTTTTATGTCAATACCAATGAAAATCCAAAAAGATATCTTTTAACACTTAAATAAAGTCAATAGTTTACAAAACCAAACATTTTTTATTTTTTTTTAAATTTTTATAAACCTGTACAATATTTGACGTAGGTGCTGTGGATGTTACTCGCATTTCAATTCTTCCTTTTCCTTTAGGAATAAATGAGTGGTGGGTCAAAGTTCCATGTATTATTTTTGCTTTATTAAAGCGTTTTTGGAGAACTTGAGCTTCTTCGCGGTACTGTTCTGAAGAAAAAAATTCAGTGTCAATATTTTTTATGTTCTTTGAAACCCAATTAAAAAATCTTTTTGGGGTATTTATAGGCTCGTTGATATTTTGCAGACTAGCCCTCGCGGCAAGTCTTTTAATTGTGCCACCCAAGCCGTCACATGGCCCTTTGCCATGTGATGTAGCAAAAAAGTGCCACTCAGCAGAGATATTAAAATCAATTTTGTGCTTACACAAATTTATAAAGTTTTTTTTGTTTTTATATTGAGCTCCTGCTCCATCCGAGAAGTAAAATATTTTAGTTAGTATCCCCAATTTTTTTTTAAGAAAATTAACTAAGCCACGCTGAAACAAATGCACTGCTATGGTGTCGTGCTTCAAGCAATCAGAAATAGCAACGTAACTTAAAAACTTCACTTGTTCATTCTCCTTGAAGTAAATTGAAAATGGATGTAGAGTCACTTGGTCGTTGTTCCAGTGTATACCTTGTACTGAGTCCTGTAGAACAAACGCGTAGTTTTCTGAAAAGTCGCATATAACTACACACTCTCCAATTTGCAAGTCCTCTTTTTTTTTATTCAAAAAATTGCCTTGCTCTTTTGCTATGAAAGAGTGTGTTACCAAGCGCTTTAATTTTTCCGAAAATTTCTCCAAATATTCTTCTGTACTAGATTGTAATGTTTCTAGTGATGTACGATCAACAGCTAACCATTGCCTATAACTTACGTTTTCAATCATATTATTTTCAAAAATTTCTTTTAATTGATCGATCAGATTTTGTAAACCAGGACAATTATTGCATGATTGAAAAAAGCAATTTAAATTTGGTGGGTTGCAAATAATGTAATTAATAAAATCTTTATAAGTTTTAAGCTTTAACGAGTCGTTTGTAAGTTTTGGTAGTTGTGCACCATCAACCATTAATTTGACATTTTGATGAATGCAGCAAACACAAACCGAATGGGTTCCGCTAGCACCAGCAAGAATGCAGTTTTTAGGCCTCAAATCAGCAAACTTTGAAAACTGAACTTTTAGGTCTGGGTGTTTTGTTTTAAAAATAGAATGGGCTTCTTTTAAATTGCAAAGAACTAATCTTTTTTGTTTTATGGTCTTTGCTTCGCCAGTTCTTATTGTGATACAATCATTTTTTCCGGGCATTTCGCGACTTATTTCTGGCGATTCGTAAAAGTCAAGAACACATCGCAAAACCTAAAAGTAAAAAAAAAAATTCCCAATAAGAATGTTTTCAGACACTTGTGTTACCGATACGACTGTGGTAACTGAAAGGGTTAAGAAGTTTAAAAGTGAAATTAATAAAGGACCAAGTCTAGTTTACGGGCGAAGCTTATTTTTTGTTGTTTTAAAACAGGGTCGCTCAAGTGATCCTTATGGAAGAGTAAACAGCAACAAAATCTATGTTGAAGATCACAAAGCATATGATCAACTCTGTCCTCATTTTTCCTCTGTCACTTTCCCAAACCGATTTCATTATTGAACACAAACACAAACTTTGCTTACAATTACATTAAATTTTTTTTTTTTCAACCAAAATGTATTTAAGCTATGAAAACCCCGGCGAATTTATTCAAAAACCTGGATCCCGGAGAAATGCTTTGGTAACCGGAGTCTCCGGGTGAAAACCCTGTAAGTGAAAAGCCTATGCCTAGCGCACTAAAATACTAAATATAAAAATAAAACTCGTCCATTTTAAATACCTTTTCATCCAGAATTTTGCCAGCCTTAGGATTTGGAGAGGATAAAATTCCATTTTGCTTAAACAATTTTTTTGAAATTTTTATCATATAATCGGTTGTATCAAAGTGTTTGTGAATTTCTTGAAAAGACCAGTCCGCAAAAATAGTTAAAATTTTTATCCGTTGTTGTTTATCCGTAGTATTTTTAAATTTTGATTTTAATTTTGAAACAATAGAGAGATTTTGTTTGTTTTCTTTGTCTTGTTCACTTCTTATATTTGTCGCTTTGAAAATCTTCTTGTCTAATGTTTCTACTACTTTTTTTCGTTTTTCAGTGGCATATTTTGTTTGCATTAATTTCCTTGTGCTTATTGGTGAATGCCCAAGTAGCGCTAAACTTTGGTTAAAATCTTTAAGCGCAGAGTTGATTGGTAATTTAAATTCGTTCTTTTCATTTTCCGACTCGCTATCATATTGAATTTGTGGAATGTTGTTGCTTTCATCCAAGGTTGGATATTTTTCATCACTTGCTGCCATTAGTCGGCAAGAGTTGCAAATTTTTAAAGAATTAGATAACGGCTTCACAATATTATATTTCTGCGCAAAACTTGCTGTAACTGTACGTAACATTTTTAATGGTGACGTTTTTTTGTGGTTTTGTATACGAAAAGGATTGCAACACTTATGATGAGGCGCCATTATCTCATTTATTTAAAAAAAACACGTATTTCACACTTCAAGAGCAACGTTCTCAACTATAAAAAGCAAATTTGTTTTTAACTTTCATAAAATATTGTTCGACTTCAGTTTTTGGGACACGACACTTGTGGCAATTCATACTCAATTCATACTCAGAAGTGTAAAAATTTGAATTTTTAGATGTAAATTCTTACGTGTGGGTAGTAGCATAAGGTGAAATTTCTATGCTTTGAAATGCTATAACTTCTAAACAATTAGAGGGAATTTTTTTAATCACTATTACGTTTTTATGAGCAATGATTCTTGCAGTTAATCACGATGACTGGTGTTTACAATACAGTATGACCTCTCTCATCGGAAAAATACATATTAAAAAGAAAATATTGAATTTTCGTTATAAAAACAGAAAATTTGTTGTAGGCATTTTTTCAAAAAATCTTTAAAAATAGAAATCGTTGAAATTCCATCCTAAAATTTTGAACTAGCCCTTGGAATTGATTCCTTAAAAAGACACTATATAAAAAAGGTAAAAAATTTGTTGCGATGACCTTGAAAAATAAGTTTAAAAAATTTAAGATTAAAAAAAAAAATTTTTTTTCATAAAAGCACTGCAAAAAAAATTTACCACCAAAAAGACACAGTCCAGGTCTTTAAAACCTACCTCAGTTCTTTTTCTATACGACTTACGGTTTCGAAGTTAGAGCTGAATGAAAACATGCACAAATTGTATTTTTGAAGATATTTTGATATTTTTCACAGTGTATAATTTCAAAAAAAAAAGTTTTTGGCAAAAACAAAAAACACAGTTTAAGTTATTTTTACGAGCACAACCTACATTCAAAGTTTGAAAAACATCGGAAACACAAAGGTCAGGTTTTGCTATAAAAAAGTCGAATTGACATGGAATCACCGATATGTTTCTGTTCAGTTGATGAATTTTCTGAAATAAAAAAAACACAAATTTGGCATCATCATCACATTTCTTTAACAATGGCTCGATTTGGAATATTTCTTTGAGTCTTTCAATGGAAGGATTTTAGTAGATATTGTCTATGAAAGCTTTAAGAAGTTATTCCATGATAAGACATGAGACAAAAAGCTTCTTAGAAAATAGTTAACCATTGCCTTGCAAAAGCCATGCCATGGATAGCATCAGTCTATATTAAGTAATTGATTTAATTCAAAAAATACATATCATTATTCAAAACTAAAGAATGTTTCCTTTTTGAAACCATTAAGAAGTTTATGAGAATGTCTCACGAAAGCACTTTTTGAGTCTTCTGAAAGCAGTGCAAGTAAGAATGCATATGAAGTTCAACAACACCTTTTAAGTGATAAACATGCCGTAATTATTTTTAAAATTTTTCTCAAATTTAACCGTAGAGTTACAAATTGTTTAAAGAAAAATATGCTTGCTATAAATTTTGTGTTTAAAATCAATACAAGAAAATAACTAACATTTAAAATACTACAGAAAAAATGATTGAATGTCCAACATTTTTGTATTTAATTAAACAAAAGAAACATTTTGTTGTAAAAACAAAAGAAAATGTCCTTCAGCAATATTGTCCTTGCATCATATAAAAGGACGAACGACTCGAGATTAAGCAATATAATTGCGAGCAAACATTTTTAATTCAAGTGTAGTTTCTGTTTTATGCTAATGAACATGCATCCTTCAGCAGAGGCGTAGCAAAAAGGAGAACACTTATCTCCCAGTTTTAGCAAAATTTTCAAGCACAAAAATTATTCTACAAAGTCACAATGAAATTATAAAATTTTGGTTAATATTTTCTTTTTATTTCAGCTGCTTAAATCAAGCTACTTGACTTTCACAATCTTACACCTCGAAACAATACTTCAACCATGTCACTGTGTGTGTGCTTGCTGTGTGTTAATATGCGTGTATGAGTATTTCTTTTCTGATTATATATTTTTTATTTTGTTTTTTTTTTTTTTGATTATTTTCTGCTATGCCTCGTTTATTTTATAATTTACCACAACTAACTTAAAATCCTTGAAACTAATTGCACGTGTGTGTGTGTAAAAAACGAGTACTAAAACGGGGGCTTGTATAAGAGCGAAAATGTGGAGAATACGAATATGTGGCAACTGTTTTAACTGCCAACAAAACAAAATAAAACATAAACCACAATTACACACGACAACACATATTTTTTATTTTTCATGCAAACGAACACACATGAAACCGGCACAAAGTCAAGACAACAACTTTTTTGGCTCACCGCTGAGTTAAATGCTTGTTAACTTGTAAAATTGTGTTTGAGCAGCAATTTTTAAGAACTATTTCAATTATTTACTGAAAATACCTGCAATTTTTATTCTATGTAGAGCACTTTAATATGAGTTATGCAGTGAAAAAGTAAATTTTATATTTTCTTTATTTCTTAAATATCCAGTTAGTGGTGCATTACAGTGGGTAGTTTCAAAAGTTGGAGCTGAAATGATTTCGTTTTATGTGGTTTAGCCAGAAAAGGCAATGATGCGAGATATGAGATTGTCCGATATGAGAGATATGAGAGATATTGCGAGATATGAGATTGCATGTTATCACATGCAAAACTAATTTTTCTTACTTCTTGGAATACGTTATTTTGAAAAATTTCATTTAATTTTTCAAACTGGAAACTATGGTTTTTTTATATTTAAGTTTATAAAAAAATATCTCCGAAACTAGAAGCAATATTGCAATAAAATCTACAGCAAAACATAACTTGCTCTCCATTTTTTTAGCTTTAAGCCAAGTATGTCAGGTATTGATATTTTTGGTGCACAATATTTCTATGAACACGATTATTTTGATTTGGTGACAAGGGGGGAGGGGGGGGGGGGAGGCGATCTTTACATGACAACGTGTCTGGCTGCCTGAACTTGGCAAGGCCAGCATTATCCATGTCAAAACCGTCTCATGTCGACTCAGAACCTCCACATGGTGTCTCCACTGGAAACCTCCACTGGAAACGGCAAACTAACTTCCGTTAGTTGAAGGCCAATTTGAGCAGCAGACATCTTTGGCCTTCAAGCAAAGGTTGTGCGTTGGGTTTGAAGCCCACCTCATAAAAAATCATTTCCATGAAAAGTACAAGAATAATGATAAAAATTATCCACAAATCTGATGACTACAACCGCAAACAAAAAGCTGATAATGATAAACGGATATGCAACTGGAATTTCCGGACCCTAAATTGGGATGATGCCTCTATCCAACTGTCCAACAATCCAAGAAATGCGATGGAAGGGATAGCGTTGCTTACAGCAAGCATCCTGTAATATCTCCTACAGGAGCCATACGGAGAAGCACGAGCTTAGATGCGGATTTGTAATTGGCAAGAAAATACGGCATCATGTCCAGCAATTCACTCCTGTGAACGAAGGACTTACCATTATCCGCTTCAAGACGAACATTTTTTAACATAAGCCAAATATGTGCGCACGCTCCGACTGAAGCAAATGATGACGAGACTAAAGAAAGTTTTTACGAGTGCCTTGAAAACGCGTACGAGCGCTGCCCCCGTCTTGGTATAAAAATCGTGCTTGGTGACTTTAAGCCAAGGTTAGCAAGGAAATATATTTGGTCCAACAGTCGATACATCCGATAACGGAATAAGGTTGATTGACTTCCCCACAGCACAAAACATGGTCGTTAGTAGCACTAGATTCAAGCACTTCAATATTCATAAGTCCATCCCCCCCCTGTGGATGTCCCCTGAACAAAAAACCCGCAACCGAATTGATCACGTTTTGATTGACGGAAGGCACTCTTCCAGTGTACTAGATGTACACACGATCTGTGGTGCTAACATAGACTCGGATCATTATCTTGTCGTAGCCAAGATTCACACACGTCTGTGCGCAGCTAAGAATGCTTGCAATCCTACACCGTGAAAGCTAAACGTCGATAAGCTGCAGTCAAAGCGGACAGCCGAAGCCTTCGCTACTCGGCTCTCACTCCTACTTCAAAAAATCACACCTCCGATCAACGATATATGCGCGCAGTGGACGCACATATGCCACTCTATGCGAACACGTGCCGGAGAGGTGATAGGCTACCATCGCCCTCGCTGGACTATCGCCATGACCAGAAGTGTCGCAACGCCACTGCATAGAAGGACACCGCCTGCGAAGAGAGACACCTTTTAGGGCGAAAAAACGAGAGCCAGAAATGCATGAGTGCGAGAAAATTGAGATGCATGGCGACAGGAATGAGCCTGGCGAATGGTTTAAAGACCAGAGCCTTTTCCTGCAAAGATGAGAATGGGAACCTATTGACAGATATCCAGAGTATATTGATGTTGTTGAGGGAACACTTCTATAGTCTTCTAAATTATGACGCTGACAACAATACCGCCAATAGAGATGATATCCCAGAAATCCCAATTATGGATAATAGCGTTGAAGTTCCGCTGTCCGTCAGGAACGAGGTCTTAACAGCTATAAAAAAAACAAAAACAAATTGACCATTTCAGTATAATAAGAACTCGTCGAAATCCATCATAACAACCTTAAAGGAGTTGATATCAACAGTGACATGGTTTCCAAGACGCTGGGACTGTTTGTTTGTTGACACGAAGTACTTCGTTTCATCTGCGTTCACTGCAAGACCCATTCGACTCGAATATTTTTCTTGCCTGGAGAATGCTGCACTGACTTCACGCGTATTATGACCAATGATATCATCTGCATACGCCAGCAGCATAACACTCTTATAGGAAATTGTGCCGGTGCGTCTCATGACTATAGTAAAGAAGTCGCACGATAAGGAATCACCTTGTCTGAAACCTCACTAGGTATCGAACGGACGGTGTTGTTCAGTGTCATCCTGCAAAGATGTATTAGCTTCGCAGAAATACCAAATTCAGACAATATGGAGTATAGGTGACTCCTTATTGGACTGACGAAGGCGGCTTTGAAATCGACACAAAGATGGTGTGTATCGATTTGTTTTTCGAGGGTCTTTTCTAAGATTTGTCGAAGCGTGAAGATCTGGTCAATGCTGGGCTTTCCAGGCCTGAAGCCACACTGATAAGGTCCAATCAGTTGGTTAACGATGGGCTTTAGTCTTTCACACAATACGCTCGACAGGACCTTATATGCGATATTAAGAAGGCTAATCCCACGGTAGTTAGCGCAAATGGTGGAATCGCCTTTCTTGTGGATTGGGCAGAACACACTGAAGTTCCAATCATCTGGAATGTATTAAAAAAAAAAAACAAATTGGCCATTTCATTCCTTGAAAGGACTTTGACCGAGCTTCTTGTGATCAATTGTGTTGTGTGTAAAATCGGATATCGAGGGGGAGTAATTTAAACTTTAAATAATAAACTGGGGAGTCGCTATATATATAAATAAAAACACGAACGGTTTAAAAGAACAAGTTGTTCGCACAATGTCGGTTTTATTATTAAAAACTTATAAACTAACAAAGTTTAAAAAGAGCAGCGAGAAGCGGAACCAGGAACCAGGAACCCTGCCCTGATAAGACCCACCCAAAGATGGAGTTTTGGGCCAACGGCATGCTAAACCCAGCCGGGAGACTGCCAGGCTGCATTATTCGCGCGTAGACATCGACACCCAGAATGAGTCTTAGTGGAGCTCGCTTGTAAAAGAGAGGATCAGCCAGATTGATGTTCGGATAGCTCTGGGTGATCCTCTCGTCGATGTCTTTCGCCGGCGTGACGACCTCCAACCGGCGCTCAACCAGAGCTGTCGTGTGTACCTGGACGCTCGATCCATAATGACCTCGCAGCGCTAGCGTACATACTTCCCGACCATCTACCATGCTCGTTGGAAGCCTCCATTTTCTTACCAACTCGATGGCGATTTTGGTCTGAGGGAGGCACGCATCGAGGAGAGCACGTTCCTGCACTAGGCCACCATTAGCCCAGGTACTCACGACCGCAACGCGTTGAAGGCTCGTCGTTGTTGATCTTGTGGGGGGAGACCGCTTCGGGAATTGGTCCCTCGACGATGTCGCAACTGAAAGCATCGACTGCGGTCTCTTCTGGGAAGGGGACCGCTTCGGAAAGTGATTCCTCGAAGCCGACGCAGACGGTACTGGCAACTGCGGTCTCTTCCCAGATGAACTCTTCGGTTCCACCCCAGACCTCGTTGCTTCGCGAGCAGCTGCTGATGTAGGCTGCAGTTTAGGCTGCTTTGCGCGAGAACGTCTTCCACGCCTTCTTGAATGGGCTCGACCTGTTCGGGCCCATTTTTTGCCAACGATTGACAAGAGTCAGAGGCTGATCAGTTATTTCTGGCTCCACTGGAGATAACAGTGGGCCGCCGACCAAGAAATGACCTGGAGTAAGAGACTGAAAATCAGAAGGATTTTCGGACATGGCGGAAAGGGGCCTCGAATTAAGACACGCTTCGATTCGATTCAGTAAAGTTGAAAATTCCTCGAAAGTATACTTCATACTTCCGGCCATCTTTTTGAAATGCGTCTTAAAGCTTTTTACTCCAGCTTCCCATAAGCCTCCCATATGGGGAGCACCAGCGGGAATGAAGTGCCATGCAATTTCTTGATGCGAATACTGGGATAGTATTGCACCATGTGACGCAGTTAAGAAGGCTTTGAAATCCTTTTTGAACGTGTTTGACGCTCCAACAAAGTTTGTACCGTTGTCGGAGTACACGTTAGCTGGGCAGCCACGTCTCGCAGTGAATCGAGAGAAAGCTGCCAGAAAGGCATCGATAGATCGCTGGTGGCTTCAAGATGAATTGCCTTAGTTGAAAAGCACACAAACAAACAAACATAGCCCTTACTTATTCGACAAGATCTACCAATGTAGCTTTTAATGTCGAATGGGCCCGCGAAGTCAATACCAGTCGCAGCAAATGGCCTTGAAATGACAGTTCGCTCAGCTGGCAGCGCAGCCATTATTTGTGTTCGTTGGCGTTTCATGTGGATTACACAAGTTTTGCAATTGTGCAAAGTTGATTTTATAAGGGTTTTAGCACGCGGGATCCAATATTGCATCCGAATAAGTCGAAGCACTAATTGATTCCCTCCATGAAGTGAGATCTCATGGACAAAACGTACTAAAAGGCGTGAAAAGTGACAATTATATGGTAATATAATTGGATGCCTTTCATCATATGATAAGATTGGTGAAGAGGCTAGCCGTCCACCAACACGCATTAACTTGTCGTTGTTCACCAAAGGATTTAGAGCAAGAATGGGGCTCTTTGCTCCAATTATCTGATTTGTTTCCAAACAGTGATATTCGTTTGGAAAAGCTACTTTTTGACATAAGAGTGCCAATCGTGTTTTCACAAATTTGATTTCTGCCGTTTCTAGGCATGTTGATTTTTTTGAAAAGGACACACGAAACTTGGGGTGGGAGCGATGCAGAAAGCGAAACACGTACGCTAACACTCTCAATCCACGCGATAGCGAGGAAAACCGCTCTAAAATATCTTCATATTTCGAAAAATATGCAAAGTGTATCTTTACAGCTTTGCGCTCAAGCGAAGTTTCTAGAGCAGGAGGTTGCGTTATTCTTGGCTAAGCCGATCGTTCGAGTGAGAGCCAGGAAGGTCCATGCCACCAAAGAGTATTATCGACTAACTCTTGTGGCGTAACTCCACGCGTTGCTAAATCTGCAGGGTTCTCATGTGTGTCTACATGAAACCAATTGTGAATTCCGACCTTCTCTGCCACCTTCGAAACTCTATTTGCTACGAAGGTCGTCCAGGAACAGGGGGGCTTACAAAGCCAGGCAAGCACTATTGTGGAATCAGTCCAGCAATATAAGCTTTGCCTTTCAATTTCAAGGTGCGATAATAATGTGTCTACCATATCCGCGAGAAGTGCTGCGCCACATAATTCAAGACGCGGTAGTGAGATCGTCTTGACTGGGGCAACTTTACTTTTCGCATAAAGCAGATGACTGACAACACAATCATTTTGTTTTACGCGAATGTAAATCGACGCTGCGTATGCTTTTTCAGAAGCATCGCAAAAGGCGTGAAACTCAACGTCGGAATCAGGTGAAAACCCAACAAAACGTGGTATGCGAATTTTATTGATGTTTTCATAATCTAGCAAAAAGGATTGCCAAGATTGAAAACTGTGTAATGGGAGATTTTCATCCCAATCAATTTCATCCAACCAGATACGCTGCATTAGAATTTTTGCTGTCACCACAATGGGTGCCAGCCAACCTGAAGGATCGAATAGTTGGGCTATCATTGATAATACTTCACGTTTTGTATACGATGATTTAATCTCAAGACGCTTAGCGGTAAAGTAGAAAAGATCTGAAGTGGCATTCCAACGAATTCCTAACGCTTTGGCGCAACTTGCATCTTCTAACTTTAAAAAGTCTTCCTGAAAAAGATGCTCTGTAGGTAAGTCTACCAAAATGCTTGAAGCATTTGCAGTTCATTTTCGCATAGTAAAACCTGCAGAGTCTAAAGCAGCGATAAGCTCATTTCTAGCCTTTATTGCGTTTTCCACATCGTGAGCTCCAGCTAGAGCGTCATCGACATATGTGAAATTTCGCAAAATTTGAGCAGCAAGGGGATATTGCTGCTGAACATCATGTGCTAATTGCAGCATGGTTCTAATGGCTAAATATGGAGCACAGTTTAGGCCAAATGTAACTGTCTTGAGCTCATAATCCTGAATCATATCATCAGGTGAGCTTCGAAATAGAATTCGTTGAAAAGCAGAATGTTTTGGATCAACAAGAATCTGGCGATACATCTGCTGGATGTCACCATTAAAAACGTATTTGAAAAACCGCCATTTCAATACCAGGAGCGTCAAATCAGCTTGAAGAACAGGGCCTGCGTGCAGGACATCGTTCAAGCTGACCCCATTCAAGGTGGGACTTGACGCATTGAATACTACCCGAACCTTTGTTGTAGTGCTCTCTGGCTTCATTACTGCGTGATGCGGCAAATAATAATGAGATGGTGACTTTTCAAATTTTGGAGCTGCAACTTTTTCCATGTGACCCAATTTGAGGTACTCATTCACCACTTCTTTGTATTGCGTCTTTAACTCTGGATTTTTGTTCAATCGAGCTTCACTTCTAGCCCACTGCTTGAAAGCTATACCTCGAGAAAATCCAAGATTAATATCATCAGGGAATTCATTTTTAAATGGTAAGGAAACTATGTATCGACCTTTGTTATCGCGTTTTGTGGTTTTCTGATAGTTTTCCTCACAAAACTTATCAGACTGGGATAAAAATTGTTTTTTAGGTAGTTCCTCCAACTCCCAAAAACGTGCGATTTGTTGATCGATCGCAACTTCACTATAATGGCTCAAACATGTTGTAAAGCTGGATATTTCGTTACAAGGCATAGGGCCTGTGAAAATCCAGCCGAAAACTGTTTCTTGCGCCAAAAGTGATCCAAGAATATTGCGTTGAATGCCATCGAGAATGATGGCAGGGTACAAATCACCACCGATAAGTACGTCAACTTGATCACTTCTGAAGAAGTGCGGGTCTGCCAGTTGTAAATCCGGCAAACTCTTGCACAAAGAAGGATCAATGGAACATGACGTCAGATTCCCAGTTAAGCGTGACAGCACAAATGCTGTAGCTTCTATTTGAAATTGCCTATTAATAGGCGAACTGAGAATTATTTCGCAAGCTTTCGTCACTTGCGCTGAAACTGCGTTATTAAGCCCCGAAACTTGAGCGCTTACGGCTCTTGTGGGTAACTTCAATAGCTTCTGCAATCTTTCAGATACGAACGTACCTTCAGAGCCAGAGTCGATCAGAGCTCTGGTTGTGTACGCTGATCCTAGGTGACATACGGTCACCATTGCTGTACCAAGCAATACGTGCTTGGCAGTGGTAGCGAAGCATGATTGAACGTCATTGCTAGTGGACTGTATTTGCGTAGAATGGGATTGTGTGTTAGAGCCCGGGGGGTTGGGTCGAGAGCTCGACCTACTTGAGTCAACACTCGAAGTAGGGGATTGGGGTGGAGTCGAGTCTCGATGCAAGAGAGTATTATGACGTTGTTTGCACATCACACACGAATACTGACTCTTGCACTCTTTCACCTCATGAGAATAGGCTAGGCAATTGAGGCAAAACTTATTTTTGCGAATCATTGCTAGCCGATTTTGAGTATCCATTCTCAGAAAACGGGGACAAAAGCGAAGTGCGTGCTGTTCGGTAGAGCACTGCTTACAATTCGCTGAAGTAATTTTAACTTGGTAGTTATTTAATTTTTTACCAGATGAATTGCTCTGGTTTGGTTTAGAGTTGGAGGAAGATGTAGCAAAGTTTTGTCTAGGTATTGCGCCGCTAGAGCTGCGAATATCAGACACGGTTTCAAGAGTTTGAAACCGACTCGTGAGGAAGGAATCGAGATCAGTCCATTTAGGAATTTCGTTTTTATTCGAAATAGACTGCTCCCATAAGGAGAGCGTGACCTCTGGCAATCTTGTCGAACATTGGTAAACAAAGATTGCATCCCAGTTATTGATATCAATGTTGTGCATTTTTAGAGCAAAAATACAACCATTGATATCTCTTTGTAGTTTTTTCAGTTCTGTGCCAGATTCTTTTGGCACATGGGGCAAATTAAATAATATTTTTAATTGGCTGTTGACCATGATACGCTTGTTTTCGTATCGGTCAGATAAATCTTGCCAAGCTTTTGCAAAACCATCATTGGTTATAGGAGATTTTCGTACAATCTCTTTTGCTTCTCCCCGTGTTTTTTGGTTTAAGTGGAATAACTTTTCCACTGACGTTAGCCGCGAGTTCATTATGTAAATGGCCGTAAACATGTCTCTGAAGGACGGCCATGAGAGGTAATCACCACTGAAAACCTCAGTATCGCATGGTGGCACAGGCATGCTGTGGCCCATGACTGCCGCCGGCTCTGAAGCAATTGTTTGCTTCGAGGGCTTATTCTGAGAAAACTCAGAAATTCTTCCTGCTACCCGTATATACGATTGATAGCAGGCGCGATACTTTTTTTTAATTGATTCAAGATCTGAAACGTCGTCATTGGACATTTTGTCCAAACAAGCATCATATGCGGCTTTAACTTTTCTCCACTGGGCTTTTAGCTCTTCACTTTGAGCCTCCAGGGAGAAAGCGTCATGAGATTCAACGGCATTAAAGTCCGTTTCAAACTCGACCAGCGCATCAGACAGACGAATAAATGCCTTTAAAGAGGACATTTTATTTTGTTTATTAATAACTAGCAATACCCGGCGCGCGTTGCTACGCCTTAGGCCACGTGCATAGTAAACGCCGATTCAGACTGCCTGCCTGTGTCCGCAGAGTGTGTGAAAAAGCGAGAGAGATAGATATTTGTATCTCATTTGTTCACACAGATTTCAGCTTGCCTGTCTGTCTGAATCGGCGTTGAAAATGCACGCAGCCTTAGACAAACACATGTACTTCATCTGTGACTTCAGAACCTATTCGATCAAAAATGTAGCTTGTAGGGGAAGGTGCACCCACTTGACCAAAGCTCAGACCAGTTTTCTATTAGAAGGACATTACCAAATGGCAACTCCATTCGGAATTTCACTGATCAGCGATTTTTATTTCCAATGCTATTTGCTATTAAAAATTTGGCTTGTATGGGCGGATTCACACCCCGTTTTCCAATGCCCGTGCTATATTTCTTGTCGAAAGACATTTCCAAAAATTAAATTTATACTGAGTTTAAATATAATGAAACATTAAGTACCACAGCTATTCGATATTAAACATTTAAACTATGTTGATGGTGTCACGACCCAATTTCCAATGCTTGCTGGATTTTTCCAGTGGATGGACACGACTAAATGTTATATTCCTTCCGAGTTTCACAAATTTGTGACTTATGTTTCTTAAATTATACTGAAAAGTTTGAATGCCTTAAAAGTGTCACGCCCCTTCTGCAACGGCTTTAAAATTTTACCAGTAAAACAGCACGTGAAAATTGAGGTCAAATACAGAATTTTGGAGCTGTGCAACATGTAATTCTATAGCTATTCGATATCGATGCCAAACTTCACAGGAGCGCTCTGCAGACTTGGCTAGAGTTTCCCTGAAAATTTCATAACAATTGGTTTAGCGGTTTTGAAGTCTACTTGTACATACAATCATTTTAATATGCAAAGAAGATGTTAACAGCTTGTTTAAAATATGCTTAATTTACGCATCCTTTAAACACTAAAATATGCGTCAAACATACGTTTTCGATGCGTTTTACATGCGCTGCGTAGCTTATGCCAGGCTGTCTAATATAATGGAAAACCATTCAAAAGTTGAATTATAATATTAAGGTTCAACTAAAACTACTGGAGACCAATGCAAATGCATTATTTATAATGCTATTATAAAAAAACAGAGAAACCAACCAACTTGAGACCCTCCTCCTTTTTGAAATCGGTTAAAAATAAAAAATATGCTCCAATCACAATAACTCTTTTAATGTGCAACATTTATTAACACGCGAAATAAAAAACTTTGAGGCTTCTGTTTGGAACAAAATCGAAAATCCAACTAAATTAAAGAAGTTATATTGGTATTCCTCTACATTTATGGTCATCATTTTGTTACAACTTCATTTCATAGTACCAACCTATTTGATTTTAAAAAAGACGTTGGAAAATAAAAACAAAAATTATTTTCTGATGCGTCCAATATAAACCTATTGAAAAGTTTAAAGGAAATCTATTTTATAAGGTTGTATGCATGAACATAATTTCTGCGCAGATGAACACAAACAATGACATATCAATGCGACATTTCAGATCGTACTGAGATCCTCTGAGAAGCATTTGAGCATATTCAATGGAATATTTGTATACTGAAATAACTACAACAATAAAAAATTTCATCCCCCATTTCATGGTAAGATTTTAATATATTTATATTTCTCTCTGAGCAAGAAGTTGACTGCAAATAAAGTAGCTAGTGTTGCCATAAAAACAAATTTTAAATCTGAACTATTGTATAAAGCTTTCAATCCGTCGAGATTGTGTTATTGTCGATGAATAACATTTGCAATAAATAACAAAATAATAATTTGGTTATATATCAGGCATAAGAGGAAAAAGATTTTTTGACTGTAAATATGTATAAACAATTCAAGTCTGAAAACCATAACAAATACGATGTCAGATTGTTGGCAACACTGCTCAACAGACCAAACTGAGAGCAACTCCCGACACAACATGGCAGCCGTGCTGAGTTACTCTCACTCACGCATTGGTTTTCTGCTGCTTGTTGTGCTGCTTGTACAACATTAGCATGAATTAAAAGACATGAATTCTTAAATAATTAAAGAAAAAGTTTTGTAAAAAACGTAGTACCCTATTTTAATTTCGCTTATCATAGCAATTGAATAGTGAAAAAATTATAAAAATCGGTTCAGCGGTTATTGAGAACACGTCGCCGCAAATCCGTGAGTCTCCTTTTATTTTGTTTATTAATAATTTAATTTTTTAAATAAATGATATACGTAAAAAAAACAAAAAATCTATAAATATATAGACAAATGTGAACAACAACAAGTAAAATATTTATTTTTTTTTTTTTTAAATATATAATTATAAATAATATATATATATATGTCTATATATATTGCAGTAAAAACCCAAAAAAAAAACAATTAATAAAAGAAAATTAAAATTATTTTGTTTAATTTATTTTATTTTATTAATAAACAGTGAAAAAACAAAAATTTTTTTTTTTATAAATTTCTTTTTTATTTTTTATTTATTTAATTAATATATTATTATATTTTTTTTCTTTAATAAATTTGTGCTTGCAAAATATTGTGTCTTGCCCACAGTGCAATTTTCCTATGAAAATAGACTAAGTCAATTTTGATTGCAAATTGATGCCTTAGTCCCACTGTGCAGCTTATATACTCTCTCACTGCAAGTATATGCAGCTGGCTAAAGAGCTGTGTATCAAGCGCAGCAGGCACGAGATGCAGTCTCAGCTTTGAACGCAAACAATTAAAATGAGTGCGTGAGAGAGTAAATACTTTTTAAACACAACTTGGGGTTGCTATTAGCAAGCACAAAGCACGGTTCTGGCGTCGATCGCTGCCAGTGTTGCCAGTCTAGCCTTTTTGAGGCTAGATCTAGCCTTTTTTTCTGTCGTCTAGCCTCGAAAATTATCATCTAGCCTCTAGCTTTTTTTAGCCTTTATTTTGTTTTGTTCTAGCCTTTTCTAGCCTTTTTTAATATATTGCTTAAAAACGCGTTACCTCATCCAAATTTTCTGACTTTTGCATGCAATTTTGTGTTAGCCTTGTATTGCTCTTATTATACTTTTAAAATGGTTAAAACCAAAATATTATTCGGCTTCGGCTTCGGTAATCGGCATAATCGGCCGATATTTTTATCTTCGGCTTCGGCTTCTGCTTCGGCCGAAAGAGCCGATTATTTTTGCCGAATGTTTTTGCTTTACTAAACATTTTTTTAATAAGTTTTTTTGAATTGTTTTGAATTATTCATTAAACATTTTTAACATTTTCATTGTTCGTTTTGTGTTTCTCTCGTTTTCTGTTCTTTCATGAGTTGGTGTTCATTCTTTGAAAATTTTATTCAAATGATAAATGCAGCGAGTCCGACTGTTACGTTTTTGCTTTTGTTATGAACTGAAATATAAAAGCCGAGTTAACGCTAGAAATTTTCTGCCAGATTTCAGTTAGTATTAAATCAGAAGAGTACATTTCTGTAGCTCTTCTCGACTGGATCGAAAATATATTCAATTTTTTCTACTTTATCCTGATGTCAATAATTCGATTACAGAAAAATCCGAATCTTGCAGAAAAACTCTTCCGTTTAACTCGAATTTAATGATTTCAGTAAGTTTTTTTGTACTGAATTGAATATAAAGGATGGTTAAATTTTAAGGGCTGATGTTGTTTTGAATAAAACACAAATTATTCAGAAAATTACTGTCAATTGTTTTTGTTATGATAATATTGGTATGGTTCAATTATGTATGAAACACAATATCGGCCTAATGGCTTCCGCGACCTCGGCGGCTGGAGGTGTCTAATGGTCCAAATTTTCTATGACGTTGAGGCATAATTGAGGTTCTATGCCGTTAATCTGCCGAATTATCTCATCCTTTTGCTCTTGAATTGTTGCTGGCTTATCAACGTACACCGTTTCTTTCAAATAACCCCAAAGAAAGAAGTCCAACGGTGTCAAATCACATGATCTTGGCAGCCAATTGACATCGCCACCACGTGAGATAACACGGCCATTGAATTTGTCGCGCAAAAGAGTCATTGTTTCATTAGCTGTGTGGCAAGGTGTACCGTCCTGTTGAATCCACATAATGTCCACATTTATATCTACTAATTCGGGCCTTAAAAAGTTCGTTATCATCATTACATTTTGCCGAAGAATCGGCTTCGGCTTCGGCTTCGGCAAAAATTCACATTCGGTCGGACACTAAAAGAAACCGTATTCAAACTGGCATTCTAAATTCTCTTCTAACGATACAATATGCTCTAAAAAGAAATAACACATGCTGCCATAATTTTGAAATCACATATGATATTATAAGTTTTACAAATAGTCGCAATTTAAATGTAAATTCTCATTTTTCAGAAGAGGAGAAAATATTTTTTGAGATGTAGATTTAAAAAATGATAGAGGTTCACTGTTTTTTTAATAACCGAGTCAAGCACTTGAATGAATAAAACATATTTTTAAAATTGAAATAATGAATTTGTTATTATTAATATTTTTTATTTTAAAAGCTTTTTGGTACAATTTTTCAACGGTAAGAATTTTGTGCTTTTATATATTTTAACGTGAAATATAATTTAAGACCCCATTAAAGTTCTTTAACGAAAAAAAAAGTAAAATATAAAATTTTATTGTAAACTGATTGTTTATTTTATGTAATTTTTGTTTTTGCATAATAATTATATAATGTTTTAGGAACATTTTTAATGTTTTTTAATTAAAAATATTAATTAACATACCCGGAATCATTCATTTAGTAAAGCACTTTTCGCAGCTTGTTCATTCAAAAAACAAAAATAATAACATTTTTTTACGATAATGTTACTGAAAACCCGATTTTTGGATCTTAAAACTTCATTGATTTTAGGTTATGAAATTAAAACTATTTCTCTAAAATAAAAATCGAAGATTAAAAGTAGTATGGTATTTACTTTACAAGTGAAAAAAATTTGGTAGCAATCCTTGATTTAAGTCCAAGATCCATTTTTAAGTCTTCCTGAGCCCTCCTGAATTATGCATTCGAAAAATATATAAAAAATAAAATTTTCTTTTGGTCGCTACAAAACTTAAATGGGTCCTTAAATCAATTTCAATATATTTAGTTTTCAATATATATTATACAAATATATACAAACGTTTGTATTTTCACAGAATCATGTTTAATAAAAATATAACGTAACCAAATCTAGCCTTTTTTTAGCTTTTTTTTTTAAGCCGTCTAGCCTTTTCTAGCCTTTTTTTAAAGACCATCTAGCTTCTTTCCTCAAAAATTTTTGGCAACACTGATCGCTGCGGACACCGCACAAAGAGGAATGCAAAAATTGTTGAACAAGAGTGCAGAAATGCTGCTGAGACTCTTGTTCCGTACAATTTTTGCCTGTTTTTGACTCCAAAAATATAAACTCAGCCTAGTGTGCTGATATTTTTGTTTTTGTAAGTTTTACAAAACAAAAAAAAAACACAAGTTAAACTTTTTACTTAAAGTCAACTGTGAGCACAAAAACTGTTTGTTTTTTTTTTTAAGGAAATAGACGAAAAAATAATTCTTCGCAAGTCTGTCTCAAGTTCAAGGAACCTTGTACATAAAGTTATATATATATGGTTTTCCCGCCAAATTTTTTGGTTAAAACCGATATATATCACTTTATATACAATACTAGCAATACCCGGCGCGCGTTGCTACGCCTTAGGCCACGTGCATAGTAAACGCCGATTCAGACTGCCTGCCTGTGTCCGCAGAGTGTGTGAAAAAGCGAGAGAGATAGATATTTGTATCTCATTTGTTCACACAGATTTCAGCTTGCCTGTCTGTCTGAATCGGCGTTGAAAATGCACGCAGCCTTAGACAAACACATGTACTTCATCTGTGACTTCAGAACCTATTCGATCAAAAATGTAGCTTGTAGGGGAAGGTGCACCCACTTGACCAAAGCTCAGACCAGTTTTCTATTAGAAGGACATTACCAAATGGCAACTCCATTCGGAATTTCACTGATCAGCGATTTTTATTTCCAATGCTATTTGCTATTAAAAATTTGGCTTGTATGGGCGGATTCACACCCCGTTTTCCAATGCCCGTGCTATATTTCTTGTCGAAAGACATTTCCAAAAATTAAATTTATACTGAGTTTAAATATAATGAAACATTAAGTACCACAGCTATTCGATATTAAACATTTAAACTATGTTGATGGTGTCACGACCCAATTTCCAATGCTTGCTGGATTTTTCCAGTGGATGGACACGACTAAATGTTATATTCCTTCCGAGTTTCACAAATTTGTGACTTATGTTTCTTAAATTATACTGAAAAGTTTGAATGCCTTAAAAGTGTCACGCCCCTTCTGCAACGGCTTTAAAATTTTACCAGTAAAACAGCACGTGAAAATTGAGGTCAAATACAGAATTTTGGAGCTGTGCAACATGTAATTCTAAAGCTATTCGATATCGATGCCAAACTTCACAGGAGCGCTCTGCAGACTTGGCTAGAGTTTCCCTGAAAATTTCATAACAATTGGTTTAGCGGTTTTGAAGTCTACTTGTACATACAATCATTTTAATATGCAAAGAAGATGTTAACAGCTTGTTTAAAATATGCTTAATTTACGCATCCTTTAAACACTAAAATATGCGTCAAACATACGTTTTCGATGCGTTTTACATGCGCTGCGTAGCTTATGCCAGGCTGTCTAATATAATGGAAAACCATTCAAAAGTTGAATTATAATATTAAGGTTCAACTAAAACTACTGGAGACCAATGCAAATGCATTATTTATAATGCTATTATAAAAAAACAGAGAAACCAACCAACTTGAGACCCTCCTCCTTTTTGAAATCGGTTAAAAATAAAAAATATGCTCCAATCACAATAACTCTTTTAATGTGCAACATTTATTAACACGCGAAATAAAAAACTTTGAGGCTTCTGTTTGGAACAAAATCGAAAATCCAACTAAATTAAAGAAGTTATATTGGTATTCCTCTACATTTATGGTCATCATTTTGTTACAACTTCATTTCATAGTACCAACCTATTTGATTTTAAAAAAGACGTTGGAAAATAAAAACAAAAATTATTTTCTGATGCGTCCAATATAAACCTATTGAAAAGTTTAAAGGAAATCTATTTTATAAGGTTGTATGCATGAACATAATTTCTGCGCAGATGAACACAAACAATGACATATCAATGCGACATTTCAGATCGTACTGAGATCCTCTGAGAAGCATTTGAGCATATTCAATGGAATATTTGTATACTGAAATAACTACAACAATAAAAAATTTCATCCCCCATTTCATGGTAAGATTTTAATATATTTATATTTCTCTCTGAGCAAGAAGTTGACTGCAAATAAAGTAGCTAGTGTTGCCATAAAAACAAATTTTAAATCTGAACTATTGTATAAAGCTTTCAATCCGTCGAGATTGTGTTATTGTCGATGAATAACATTTGCAATAAATAACAAAATAATAATTTGGTTATATATCAGGCATAAGAGGAAAAAGATTTTTTGACTGTAAATATGTATAAACAATTCAAGTCTGAAAACCATAACAAATACGATGTCAGATTGTTGGCAACACTGCTCAACAGACCAAACTGAGAGCAACTCCCGACACAACATGGCAGCCGTGCTGAGTTACTCTCACTCACGCATTGGTTTTCTGCTGCTTGTTGTGCTGCTTGTACAACATTAGCATGAATTAAAAGACATGAATTCTTAAATAATTAAAGAAAAAGTTTTGTAAAAAACGTAGTACCCTATTTTAATTTCGCTTATCATAGCAATTGAATAGTGAAAAAATTATAAAAATCGGTTCAGCGGTTATTGAGAACACGTCGCCGCAAATCCGTGAGTCTCCTTTTATATAATAGTATAGATATAGATATAGATATAGATATAGATAAAACAGTAACTTGCACTTAAGAATTATTAGTTAAAAATTTTTTTTTTTTTCAACTTTACCGAACCGCGCGAATGAGGCGAATTTATATAACGAAAAAAAAACGTCACTTATCTCTTTTATTAATAATTATCTTATAATAAGGGTAATATAAAAATATAAAATTTATTGAAATAAAAAATTTTACCTTATTTTTCTGCTTTTTTAAAAAAATGTTGTTCTTGATAATGTTGTTGTTGTTGCCGCTGCTGTTGAAGCTGCTGGTGTTGATGTTGATGTTGCTGTTGATGCCGCTGCTGTCCAAGCTGTTGGTGTTGATGATGTTGTTGATGCCGCTGGTGCGCTGCTTAAACTTGCTTTTTTTTTTAATTTTCTTTTAAAAGAAGCCTTTTTTTTAAATTTTTAGTTCTTAATCTTGTTTTTTTCTTTTGTTGTTTTTAAGAACTATTTGTTTTCACTGCACTAATGTTTAAAATTACAGCACTTTGTTGGTTAGTTTTTGTTTTTTGTGTTAAAAACTCGCGGCGGAACGCGTTAATAGTTTGTAATTTTTGATTTGTTAATTAAAACCCGGCTCGCGATGGACCATGTAAAAACGGATATCGAGGGGGAGTAATTTAAACTTTAAATAATAAACTGGGGAGTCGCTATATATATAAATAAAAACACGAACGGTTTAAAAGAACAAGTTGTTCGCACAATGTCGGTTTTATTATTAAAAACTTATAAACTAACAAAGTTTAAAAAGAGCAGCGAGAAGCACTGCTCAAAAGAAAATAAAGAATAAGAGCCGCAGTTGCTCATTGAACACCGCTGTATCGACAATTTACAGGGTGTTCACCGGTGGACCGAACATTGTGTGTGTTATTAAATGTTTGCACACAATTGACCGAGAACTAGACCTACATGATTTATGCCTTCTCCGAACGGCTAAAGTTCTTGTTCTCAAAAAGGCATTTACATGGCATTATTTACTCTCTGAGGTTTGCCATTGTCTGCAGAGAGGTGGTGACCGATCAGAAAAATTTTTTTATTGAAAAAAACTTTTTGCCGCGGCTGGGGATCGAACCCGGGCTCCGAGTATGCAAGCCACACACTTAACCTGCATGTCACGGTCTCCTTAATGCATCCTAGAATGCATTCTTCCGACTATATTCTGCATAGAAGCTTGTATACAGAGCTTCGCATCCGATCTTAGGACGCGTGCATAGTAAACGCCGATTCAAACAGGCAGACAGACTGGCATGCTAAAATCTGTGTGAAAACAAAATTTTAACAGTCGATGTCGAGTCGATGTAGATGTGCATTACGAATTGGTTTATATTAAAAAGTCAAAATTGAAAAATTTTGAGTTGTGTCACTTTTGAAGAGGGTGTGCGATATGATAAAATAAAAACTATTTTTTTTTTTTTTTTTTTTTTTTAGTTTTGAACCAAGGATTTCAGGTGTCAAACCTATTCAGTAAAGTCTGCCTTGGTTCGGAAATGGGAAGATAGATAAGTAGGAGGGAAAGTGAAATCAAGAGAAACAAGTTTAGAATGTTGTATGTGTGGCGGAACACTATATCAACATGCGAATTTGAATCTGAGGCAAGTGTTATGCCTTTACCTCAGTCAATTCGAGTTATTAAGCAATCTTATTCCACAAACATCTCTACCACCAAGTACAACTTTCAAAGTCGTATATATTGATGAATTTTCAATTTCAGTTGATTAGAAATGAGGAAATAATTAAAAAAAGGTGAAAGCGTAGGACCATGGCTAGACCGGGATTCGAGCCCGGAACCTCTGGGTTGGCAGTCAAGCACGCTAACCATTCGACTACCGAGGCCCCAGATTAATTAAATATTAAAATATTTCAAATGCAAACTTCATTGAATGGAGTTAACATTTGGTATACGGAGGTCCCGGTGGTAGCTGTGTGTGAGTGAATCTGATGCTAAAAACTCGGAAAAGCTAAAAAATGGCAGCGAAAAATTATGCTTTTAAATATTTGTTTTAAATTTTCAAATTTATGTTTTAAATTTGTTTTTCATAACAAAGATATTGTTTTAAAAACAAAAACTTTTGCTTGAATTTAACTTTAAAAACAGTTGTGTTTAATTTTTAATGAATTTGTTTCATGCTCTATTTCAAAAACAAATTCGTTAGATTTGAACACAATTCATTTAATTTTAACACATTTTCCCCTCAATGTATGCTTTGGTTGAACATTGTTGTAACTTATGCTGTGATATGAAGAAGCCTTTGAAAAAAAACAAAAACTTTGTTGCTTGCTCTGCCTGAAGTTTCAAAAATCTAACGCATTAACCGCTACTTCACAGTCGCTATAACGTAAAATTGTTTTCAAATATAAGCTCGGTATTCGATAAAACCCCCCCCCAAAAAAATTCCTCGTTGCGCCCCTGTGTAGCTGATTATGAATCTGATGCCAAAAACTCGGAAAACTTACAAAATGGCATCGAAAGTTTACGCGTTAAAATGTTTGTTTTAAATTTTAAAATTTTTGTTTTAAATTTTTTTTATATTTAAAAAATATAGTTTTAAAAACAAAAACTTTTGTTTTAAAAATAAACTTTAAAAACAGTTGTATGGGTCATTCCGCCGAGATTGATCACAAAATAGCAAATTCGGTCGGTCAACCATTTTAAAAAATTTTTTTTTGCCTAAAATTTTGTTGTTTCGGTACCTTAGAACTGCTTTAAAAAAAAATGTTGTTTTTTATATTTAAAAATGGCGGCCATGTTTATCATGCAACCACGAGCTATTTTTGTATCTTAAAGAGTTTGCGGTAATGGTCATATCTCAGCTCATATTAAACATACAGTAATAAATGAAAAAACCTAATATTAATTATAACTGAGGCTATTATCTTGCATATCAGAAAAATTAATTGGGATGTTACTTAATTTAAAAAAAAGGTATAGTTTCCAAAAAATAAAGTAGTTTTTGGTAACTTTGAAAAAAAAATTTTAATGAAAAGAAGTTAGTGGCAGACCTATTTTATTAGGTTATTAGGTATAAGGTACGTATAAGTAAGAACTTAAAATATAAATTTTTTAAAGTAACTAGATCATAAACTTTTTGGCTTACATCGCTTTGAAAAATAAGAAATCTCAAATTTGCTTCCAACTTTGGAGTCAAGTATCGCCAATGGGCAGGGGTGAAAAAATTAGAAATAAATGTTAAATAAACTACGTATTAAGAGGATTCTGATGATATAAGAAAGAAAGTGGTTTTTATGATTCATTTAAAATATAAAATATTTTAAAATTCGTGCATTTTATTACATGAGGTATGAGTATTAAGGTAGGTCACTCCATATGGGGAAAAAAGTTTGCATTTACCGCCCCTAATATGAAAGCTTATGTTCAGAGGATTTTAGAACAATAAAAATTATTTTTTTTTATTTGTGAACACAAAATCTGCCCGAAATGGTCTTTTTTGTTTAACTTCACCAGTTTTAACCCGATCGTGAAAAGAAGTATATCGTTGGATAGGTATTAATTAGTACAATAGCCCGTTGTTATGACATTTTTTTCTTGGAATCCATCTTTGAGCAAATATTTAAATTTTTCGTCGTATTTCCTCAGCACACCCAAAACTTAAAATTTTTTTTTTTAATATTACAAAATTTCATAAAAAATCATTCAACTTTTGTGAAGAAACTATTAAATTTCATTCGTAAAAATTTGAGTTGCAGCGAGTTACAGCCAACAAAGTTACAGCTAATCACAATTTTAGTGAAGTTTGTCTTCGCTTTTGGACTTTAACCGTCGGTTCATCTTCGTATGGCTTCGTATTCCTTCGGAATGGCTTCGTTCAACTTCGGTTTTGTTCGTTAGTATTCGGTTCATCTTCGTTTCGGTTCGTTTTTCATACCTAATTTCCTTACATTCGGTCTTGTTGTTCAGTCGTTATTGAGCCATATATATTTTATTACTTTAAGCGCCCTCTATCGAAGCTTACTGACCCGCTTTTATCTCTCAGCGAATAACCACTATATTCTTTATCATTATTTTTATTTCAGTTATTTTTTTTTTTTTTTTTTTGTGATTCTCATATAATTTTCATTTAAAGAGTTGCTAAGTTTTCTGCCTTAAACAAAAATATCTATTGCCTGCACTAAATTTTCTCTATTTCTCTACGTGCTCAACACTTACGTTAAATATCTCATAACTCACTCTCTTAATCTGCCATCAATTTAATCAGCCAAAATTCAGTCAGCCACCTCAACTTAATTATATTTTCGAAAAACATACGCATTCATTGCTTTCATCATGTTGCCCCCAAAATACACACTAGCAGAAAAGATATATTAATTAAAAATATTTATTTATGAATTCCAGACACATGCTAAAGAAATGCTACTTCATTATCGTCTATTGCTTCATTGCTTGCGCTAAACGTGGCTTTCAACTAAACACAGCCACTTCATAAATTGTAATCCTTCAAGTTTTCTTTGCTAGAAGTTACACGCTGAAGGTAGGAAAGAGCAAGTACATTGTTATCCCGGTCACACAGTCTGTATTGCTATTTTTCCAAAATGTAATGCCTGTCTAGTGGGTTTTGCGTTTTTTTTTTTTTCTTTGAGTTGGAAATGAGTTCTAATGAAATGAAAACAAGTTGAATTGTTATATTACCGATGGTGGGCAGCATGTTTTATCGGTATAAGGACTTCCGATACACAGGAAACCAGGCAGTGGATGTAATGGAAAATGCCTGAGAACACAAATCATGGGGTTCGACATTTTACTTGCGACTAGTTTGAGTTATACTTTTTTTTTTATTATGAACTATATCAAAAATTCACTTAGTTTCCTGTAAGCTATCGCCCAACTGAGTAAGTTTCCTGTTTTGTTCAATATCCGTTCATGCTTGAGTAAATCGTAGTATTTTATTGTATTCGGATTTTCCTTTCATTTTCTCGCAGATTTAGTGATGCTGAACCGTTATATCTCTATTGCCAAACTTTCAACATGGTTACGATGTATGTGTGTGTGTGTGTGTTTGGTAGCCACCTTGACGCCATGCTATTCCCACTAACAGGTGTGAAACTTTCTTTCAATTGCACACTTGAGCAGGATTATAAGCATTAGTTGTAACTACAACACTTTGATCGTGGCTAAAACGCTGCTGATGGCATCATCGTCGCCATCATGGCCATAGTCATCATTGGCAACATCATTACTGCCACGTCGCGTTCTCTCTATACACAGACATAGCTGCACAGCAACAACATCATCATCATGGAACATCGATTTGAAGTGCATCCAACCATCTCGCCACCAATCCAACCGTCAGCAACACTCTATCATGACATTTTAAGCTGCAATTTCGATAAAACGTTTCCAATCGATTTCCTTTCTTCTTATGGCGCTTATTTTTATTGTTTGTTTTTTTTTTGTGGTTGTTATTGCTGTTTTTTCATTGTTCTTAAAGTGTTTCGCTGATGTTGTTATTATTTGCTTATGTTCGGGTATTTTTGTTGTAATGCAGTGAGCTCAGTGTGTTGGTTGTCAGATTATGACAAAGATTTGACATTACTAATTAACCCATATAGGCCTTAAGTCTTTTAAATTATACAAAATATATTTTTTAAATGCAATCCTTAAGCACTAATTGTATGTTTAGAGATATCGTGCAAGGAATTCCTATTATTAAGTATAACTTTTGCAGAAACCACACAAATCAAATAAGAAAACTGAAAATATTTTTGGAAATATGAAATATGGAATTATGAAATTCCTCAAGCTGTCAGTTAGTTTTATGACTAATTTAAATAAAAAACAAGTGAAGAAAGTCTAAAGTCGGTCTAGGCCGACTATGAAATACGATAGACCCACTTTTCAAAAACAAAAAAAAATTTTTATTGAAAATGGGCGTGTCCGTGGCCGGATGAAGCCTATATTTTATATACATTTAAATGTTTATGAAAAATTTACACATTCCAAGTTTCATTCCTGTAGCTCACAGTTAATGTCTTTATTGTGCTTTCGCTATGGGAGGTGGGCGTGTTCACGAATGGATTACCCCCATTTTTGAACACACCTTAGTTTTGGTATAAAATACATACATACCAAATTGAATTTCTCTATGACAAACATTATCTTATTTATTCAGTTTTAAACTCTTTGGGTTGCATGGGAGGTAGGCGTGTCCGTTGGCGGATGAGTTCCATTTTCCAAAACCATTTTTTTATTTGTCATAAAAAACACACATGCCAAATTTAATCTCTGTAGGTTAAACAGAAGCTTATTTATTGCGTTTTCAATTTTTGGGTTGTATGTAGGGTTGCCAACTCTGAAAAGTACAAAATCGGGACGGAGCCATAAAAAATGCGGGACTTGGCTGAAAAATGCGGGACAAAATTAGAATTTTTTATTTTATTAAATATTTCCTTGTATTCTTTGAGAAATAAAGGATATCAACGATGCCTTTACACCATCGCTTGGTTCCTTGATATTGTTTAGATATCTTTCCAACTCTTGACCAATTCATGAACAAACCAAAAAATAAATCCAAATCGTTTTGAAAAAATAAAATGGTTGAAAAATAATTTATATAGCCTGTTTCAAAAGAAAAGAACATTTTCGCGCATGTTTGAGAATAAGAAAATAATTTGGAGAGTGTTCTTCATTCTGATTGGTCGACATTAAAAATAAAATTGAATATTCTCTGAGCATAAAAATAAATGAAAAAAATTAATGTATATTCCTGAATTTTGTTGATCATCGCAACTGCGCTGCGGAAGTACTGAATTTTATTTTTCAAAATCAACCAACCAAAATTAAAAAAAAATGTACGTAAAAAACTGTGTTTCATATCGAATTGGAAATTTTAATACAAACAATCTTAAGTTCTCAAATGCGGGACAAACGGTGTCCCGCAAGGTGTCGTCGCGGGACGCTAAAAATTAGCTGAAATGCGGGACGTCCCGCGAAATCCGGGACAGTTGGGAACCCTAGTTGTATGGGAGGTGGGCGTGTCCGTGGGCGGATGACACCCATTTTTCGATGAAATTTTTTTGTTAATACAAAACACATAAACACCTAATTTTATTGTTGTAGGTTAATTATGAGCTAATTTATGCAGTTTTCAATTCCTGTGTTGTATGGGAGATAGGCGTGTCCGTGGGCGGATAATATCCATTTTTCAAAACCATCTTTATTTTGTCATAAAAAACATTCGTTCCCAATGTTGTCTCTGTAGGCTAAATAGGGGCTTATTTATTGCGTTTTCAATGTTTGGGTTGTGTGAGAGGTGGGCGTGTCCGTAGACGGATGACACCCATTTTTCGAAGACATCTTTGTGTTTGATTTAAAACACATGCACACCAAATTTTATTGTTGTAGGCTTATTATGAGCTGAGTTATGCACTTTTAAATTTTTGCGCTGTATGGAAGGTAGGCGTGTCCGTGGGCGGATTCCAAAAATATTCAATATTGCACACCTTGGGTCTATGCGACCATGTTTACCAAGTTTCATCCAATTATCTCAACTCCTTCTTCTTATCCTGTGTATACGGACAACACACAGACGGACAGACGGACAGACGGTCGGACGGACGGACGGACATGGATAGCTCGACTCACGTGGTGACGCTGATCAAGAATATATATACTTTTCTATACCGGACTCGCTTCGTTCTATGCGTTACAAACGTTTGCACAAAGTTAATATACCCTGACCTTTCAGGTTTAGGGTATAATTTAAATATTTACTTGTCGGCTTTTCACCAGCAAAGTTGATAAAATCGGTCAATATGGTTGAAGAAGACCGCCTTGTAAGCAGTCTCGACATCACTAAGAAACTGAAGATCGACCACAAAATAGTCTTAAACCATTTTCATGAAGTTGACTCAAACAACAAACCTGATGTTTGGTTATAAAAAATTGAATGGACCGAATTTCTAACTGCGATTCGCTATTGAAATGATACGAAATCGATTCTCATATGCTGTATGGGACTAAATGCGAATCATCTATTTTGAGCTACTACCGCCTGCTTGGCCGAACCATTAATGTAGGTGGTTGTAGCCAAAAAAAAATGTCAACGCTAAGCCACACACATATTTTTAACATAGGAATTATTTATTCGCATCCATCGTATAATCCGTACATTGCATCATCAGAATATCAGTTGTTACTCTCTCTCCAACAATCTCTTGTTGAGAAAAAATAGACATCAAAAAGAACTATTCTGGAAAAGTAAAAAACAACTGCAACGTTTTTCGAAGAAAATAAGCTAATATTCTACAAAAATGGAATCAAGGTTCTCCCCGAACAATTGCAAAAAGTAAAGAGGCATGGGAAATACTACTTTAGGCAAAAAATATCAGGAATTTGTTTATAAATCAAAAAATCTTCCTTATCAAAGTAGTATTTTTGGGATCCGCTCACGGACACGCCTACCTCTCATACAACGCAAAAATTTAAAACAGCATAAATGAGCTCATAATTAGCCTACAACAATAAAATTACGTATATATGTATTTTACATAAAAAAAAAATGTCTTTGAAAAATGGGTATCATCCGCTCACTGACACGCCCACCTCCCATACAACCCAAAAATTTAAAACGCAATAGCTAAGCCTCTGTTTAACCTACTGAGCTAAAATTTGCCACATATGTTTTTTATAACAAAACAAAGATGGTTTTGAAAAATGGACGTCATCCGCCTACGTACATGCCTACGTACACGCCTACCTCCCATACAACCCAAAAAGTTTAAAACTCAATAAATAAGGTTATGTTTGTCATAGAGACATTATATTTGGTATGTATGTATTTTATACCAAAACTAAGGTGTGTTCAAAAATTGGGAGTATTCCGTCCATGAACACGCACACCTCCCATAGCGAAAGCACAATAAGGGCATTAACTGTGAGCTACAGGAATAAAACTTGGCATGTGTAAATTTGTCATCAGCATTTAAATGCATATAAAATATAGGCTTCATCCGCCCACGGACACGCCCATTTTCAATAATATTATTTTTTTTTTTTAAAGTAGGTTTAGGGTATAGGTTATTTCATAGTCGGCCTAGACCGACTTAAGACTTTCTTTACTCGTTTTATGAATACAGCCGTAAATCTACAATTTTTGCAGATTGTTAACTAAGTTTTGTAGGTTATTTTTGACCAAATAGTTAATGAAACAGAATCAGCATTTCAATTATTACATTAAAATGTGCAGCTAGAGTTCGAACTCACATCCTCTGCATGGCAGTCTAGCATACTTCCACTGAGATATTGATAACAATACTCGTAAGATAAATATAGCAAGACACATTTAAAACAGTGATGCACAGCTTTGGCAGAGCTTCCAACACAAACGCAACATTTTTGTCTAAGTATATGTGTACAAGACAAAAATTCAGCATAACAATTTGCGCATAAGATGCTTACTCACTGAAGATCAAACGCTATCTGATTGAATGCTATCGTCGAAGAAGTTCGGCAGCTTCGCACACACGACTTGTCTGTGAAAGCCGAGGGCTCCCCGAAGCTCTTGTGTGCACCTCTGATTTAAAAACTATTGCTTAGAGAAGACAGACATTTCAACAAAAACACAAAAGTATTTCGGCAGATGATTTTAACATCACAAAAATACTTAGAAATGTTCATTAACACAGAAAACTGTTAACTTAGACTCAGATCATTCAAACTAATAGTGTTTTGTACTAACAGTGGTCGACTAAAATTTGCGTGGTTTTCATCCGATTTGGCTCATTTACAAACTTGACCTTCATTTTGCGGATAAAAGCTGAAATATCGAATTTCGTTTAGATAGCTTTGAAATTGTGGCTGGAATCGTTATCACAGACGGACAGACGAACAGACGGACATGGCTAATCGACTCGGGAGTTGATGCTGATCAAGAATATGTATACTTTTCTATACCTACCACGCCTCCTTATGGGCGTTGCAAGCGGAGTGACACTATTAATATGCCCCGTTTACGTTTTTTAAACGTAGGGGTATAAATATAGTGCAAGCACTGAAATTGAAATTAAACTTTTTCTACAAAATTATTTTTAAAAAATGTATTTTTCATCTGGTTTTGACCAAATCAGTCTTTAAATGTTTGTAAAGAAATACACTTTACTTCAAAAATATAAAATGTTCCTGATTTTAACTTTTTCTAAAAAAAAAAGTTACTTAAAAATGGAAGTTTTTAAAAAAAAACATGAAAATTGCAAGAAATTTTAACTTTCACGAGCTATCACCTGAACATATTTTATCCGATCGATACGATCAGTATATCAATAGAAAGGCAATTTAATTGTCTTTTCAGCTTTATACTACGTATTTCTATCAGATAAGTAGTTTCAGCTGTAAGTAAATTTGAATGAAATCATCTCTCGAGAACTACAAAAGTACCATTATCTTAAAAACCCTACAAATGAAAAAAAAATTTTATGATTTTTGTGTTTTGGAAATCCAGACTAACTTGCTTATATATGCCGTTCGTGGTATTTATCTAAAATTATTATTTGTAAAGCAGTGTAATACAGTGAATTTTTTTTTACATAATATAACGATTTTTCAAATATGAGAATAAATTTACATGATTGAATCATGGTTTGGTTGAAATTCATAATTGAGGCAAGTATCAATTTTCTAAAAGTAAAATTTGACAACAACAATTATACCACATAATAAATGCAAGTTTTTGAAATTCTCCATCTCTTCAGAACTTTGAGTATTTTTTTTTAAAAATCTGGAGTAGACGTTGAAGTCAAGATATTAAATTCGATTAAACTCATCAAACTTGTTGAGGGCATAGGTTTCTATGTATCAAAGTATCATTAAGAAATTATTAGTTGCTCAAAAGTGAGAGTCTTATTTGCAATCATAAGAATTGACATGTGTGCAAACTTTGAAGCAAACCTGCTCAAGTCTATTCAACTCATCAACGAACCACTTGTGCCAACCACTTATGCCACTTTTACCAAGAAGGCATGAAAATTTCTCTACTAAATATTGACAAAACAAAAAGAGTCAAAGAGAAAATTTATATTCTTTTCTTATTTTTCGAATTTTTGTTAATATATATGGTAAATATTTGAGAAAATTTTCAATATTCGCAAAGTTCTATTGCTAAATAGATTTACACTCTCACTAAACAAAACTCAAGTTTTCACTCTTTGGCAAAATTGCAAAAGTTTCCAACCTTTTATTTTATTAAATATTATACATACGGCAAGTGTTTGTGATGCACGTTATGGGCATTGCAAACAAAACTGAAGCATTTGCAACATTTTATTTTGACATTTGGTGGAGGAAATTTGTTCATCGAATAAATTAAGTTTTGCAATTTTAGAAACGATATGAAAGAGTGAAACAAAATAAATAAATTGTATGGCATATTTTTCCACTAACTGCATAAAAACGTAAGTTTACTTGATGGAATAAATTCGCCTATCCTCTTATCGATAACGTGTTTTGAGAAAAACAAAAAATCTTAGTTTGCAAAAGTTCCAAGCACATCATTATTGATAGAATCACTACAAATTTTTAAACACGTAAAAATTAAACAACTTCTTGAATGTAATCTTTTTATATTAAGATCAAACATTGATACTTGGAGATTCAGTCACCATATGCTGTTCTTTGAGCGATGCAACAGTACATGAGATTGTATATCGCTTAAGCGATTTAGTGAAGTTTGCACTGTCTCGCCAGGAGCGTGTAGTTGATCGCTTAGCAAGCGCTGCTTGGCAATCGAAAACTCAGATGCATAGAATCGCTTGCGTTTTGTTTCGAAGGATTCTCTATATATGCCAAATTCTGAATCTGTACTTGCTTCCTCCTCAGCTTCTTCTGCGTTTTCACCTATAAGTGCACTATTCATGGCCAGTAGCTTGTTGCGTAGAGTATCTGCATCGATGGGTGCCTCATTACGAGGGAAAGGCGTCTTCGACTCACCGATGATCATGAAACCATAATCCTTCTTCTCTGGATGATAAGTGTCCATCAAGTTTTGCTCATCAAAATGAGCACTTTTACCCGTCTTTAATAAAGTTGTTCTTTTTGACGGTTCATTTTTATCAGTGTGTATTTCTTTTTCTTTTTCTTGGTGTTGTTGTTTACTGATTGGCTTGAGATTAACACTCGGAATGACATTCATTATTGCAAGGCGATTTCTTGTAACCAAAACTAAATTTCAAAATACTTTTCCGAAGCTAACTGATAGGAATTAATTTTATTTTTTTTTTTTTGTTATTCTTTTTTGTGTGCTCCAATTCTTGAAAATTTTTCTTAATTTTTGACAATTATTTTTTTAATGGAAAATTATTTTACTGGGTAAAAATAAACAAAAAAATAAAAAAATTAAAGAAGCAAAAAAAAAGGCTGCCTTTGTTTAAATCGATGTTCTAGTACTACTGAAATACTTGTATTTTGTTTTTAAGCTGGAAGTTCATTCGATGCATTTGCGTTTTTCATCCGTTTATTCGCTGGCGTCATAAAATAGAAGAATGTGAAAGCTTATGGGAGCGAGTTCAATGGTTGTGAACGTTACGCTGGCAAAACGCTAGTTACGCAAGAAAGTTGAAAATATTTCAACTTTTCTTGCGTAAATTGCGTTTTTTGACAGCTCGTTACTTATAACGAAAAGCGAGAAGAAAGTAAAGTAACGAGTCAGAAGCAATTACTTTCAGGGATGGCTCTTACACATAGATCTTAAAAATGTTAAATGTCTTAGATTTTTTTGTTGATTATTTGTTACCAGGACGTGTTTAATACTAAGAATTTAAATTTTTATGATTATAAATGACGACATTTAAAGTTTTTTGTGTAAAAATTATACAAATTATTAAGATATATGATGCTAAGATTTTATAAACTGTTTTATAATGCTGCAGCCCTTGCTTGCTCTGAACGTAAAACGCAGTGATTGAACTCTACCATCATTTTCTTGCGTAAATTGCTCTAGCGAGTAAACGGATGAAAAACGCAAATGCATCGAATGAACTTCCAGCTTTATTCAATTTTAGTCCTTATTACTTAAACAGACGCATTTTATTGGCCCAATCAACTATTAGCTTATAAGGCTTAAAAAACCAAAATAAGAAAAAACCAGTTGAAAACAAAAGTTAATTAACTACGAACGTTGGGTGCACTCAATTGAAAAAAACAAAGTTAGCATCAATAAAATAGAAACAAACAGTCGAGCTACACTGAAAATATAATATTTAATTTTGATAGCGCTCGAATTTAATAACAAAATACTTTCATATGGATGAGATTCTTGGGATGTCTTTAATATTTTCTTTTCTTTTTGGAATCTAACGTACGGGTTTGATCTTGGTAAAGAAAAAAGAAAAGCATAACTTCTTGTAATATTCAAGAAGCATTAAAATTTGAAGAAGGATCATTAATGCTATGGCCCAAGTAACAATTTTCCTCCTATAAAACACCTAAGAACATTCTCAACAACATATTAAAACACAACAGTTACGGATATAATCATTGTATAATAATCGTATAAGACAAAAAAGGCGCACTTTTTTTGTGTGTATTAAACCCTACATCAGTCAAATTATATTCTGTTGAACATATTCTTATCATTACTTTATAGGAGCTTTATATCATTTTTTCAGTCTTATATCAGTGTTTGTTGCTATAGAGGGCATTAGAGAATATTTATATCACGGCAAATTCAGAAAAAGTAAACCTAAACCTTAAAAAATTAAAATGCTTTAATTTCAATAAAAATACATGGAACTTTAAAGATATTGTTTGTGGTTTCCTGCTATAAAAGCATTTTGAAAAAAACATATTGTATCCTTAAATTTTAACTGATTTTATTGAATGTATTTTTAATGTGTAGTAAGTTAAAAATTGTAGGTTTTTTTTTTATTTTGGTAATTTGGTATTTCGCGATTTAAATATCAAAGCACCGTTATATAATATTCACAATTGAAACATTTTCTATTGAAAAGTGAATATTAAAATTTAACAAAAAACTTATTTTCTATCGAAAAATATATTTAAAAAAGTGATTCAAAGTGAAACGTGAGTGACAATTTTTCTTGATAAGTTGGATGGTCTTGGAAAATAATTGACTGGCATAATTTATGTTACGGATTTAATTTTAATATAAGATAAGTGAATTTTGCATTTTTTTTTAATCAAGCAGACGCAATTATTTTTCATTAAAAAAGCATTTGAAGAAGTGAAACGTGAGTGATATTTAATTTTTGTTTTGTTTATTTTTTTATTAGAAATGAAAGAATATGACGAAAACATCAAGAAACAAGTAAAGAAAGTCTAAAGTCGGTCAAGGCCGACTATGAAATACCCTAAACCTACTTTTCAAAAACAAAAAAATTTATATTGTAAATGGGCGTCTCCGTGGGCGGATGACTCCCAATTTTTGAACACACCTTAGTTTTGGTATAAAATACATACATACCAAATTTAATTGCTCTTTGACAAACACAACCTTATTTATTGAATTTTAAACTTTTTGGTTTGTATGGGAGGTAGGCGTGTTCGTTGGCGGATGATGTCTATTTTTCAAAACCATCTTTGTCTTGTCATAAAAAACATACGTTTCACATTTTAGCTCTGTAAGTTTAACAGACGCTTATTTATTGCGTTTTCAATTTTTGGGCTGTTTGGGAGGTGGGCGTGTCCGTGACCGGATGACGTCCATTTTTCGAAGACATCTTTGTGTTTGTATAAAACGCATACATATCAAATTTTATTGTTGTAGGCTAATTATGAGCTGAGTTATGCAGTTTTCAATTTTCGCGTTGTATGGGAAGTAGGCGTGTCCGTGGGCGGCTGATGTCCATTTTTCAAAACCATTTTTGTTTTGTTATAAAACAAATATGTGCCAAATTTTATCTCTGTAGGTTAAACAGAGGCTTATTTATTGCGTTTTTAATTTTTGGGTTGTATGAGAGGTGGGCGTGTCCGTGAGCGGATGACGTCCATTTTTCAAATACATCTTTGTACTGATGTAAAACACATACATAACAAATTTTATTTTTGTAAGCTTATTATGAGCTGAGTTATGCAGTTTTAAATTTTTGCGTTGTATGGGAGGTAGGCGTGTCCGTGGGTGGATTCCAAAAATATTCAATAGTGCAGATCCTTGGGTGCATGTGACCATGTGTACCAAGTTTCATTCAGTTATATCGACTCCTTCTTCTTATCCTGTGTTTACGGACAACACACAGACGGACATAGATAGCTTGACTCACGTGGTGACGCTGATCAAGAATATATATACTTTTCTATACCGGACTCGCTTCGTTCTATGCGTTACAAACGTTTGCACAAAGTTAATATACCCTCACCTTTCAGGTTAAGGGTATAAAAATGAAAGCGAACCCTAAAAGAACGTATGAAAAAAAAAATAGAGAAAAATTATAGTTAAATCCGGATTCATTTAATGAATCACAAATTTTGCAAAGATTAAAAAAAATCTAATTAAATCATTTTTTTAAGTCGTTGGCCTCGACGGAATTGCTAAAAGGCCAGTCATATAGTCAAATTTGGTGCGTTCTATGGCTTTTAATGAGCGTAAGGATCAACGAATTAGGCTTAGTAATATGCAACCAGATTCGGATGCAAAATCGGAATAAATTGATATATTTCTGAAATAGTTTTTATGTTGTTTCTATATTATGAATTATTTTTTTAACTATATTATGCTTTACATAATTCTTTCCATACAAATTTTTTTCTTTTTTGTATAAAAATGTCCTTAATATTAAGAAAATTTTTATTTTTATAAAATATGCTTAAGAAAGTTAACCAATTTAACCACGATGCAAAAAAAGGACAATTCAAATTGATTTGAAACGTGAGCGACATCGACGTGAAACGTGAGTGACATCGACGTGAAACGTGAGTGACATCGACGTGAAACGTGAGTGACAAAATCAATATATGACAAAATCTTAAAATTCTGAGAAAAAACGAATTTTTTTCCTGCAGTTAAAATTTCGACTCAATTTCGTTACGGAACATTAATTTATTCCTTATAGTAACTCAAACAATTCGCAGATTTTAAGCAATTTGTTGGAAGAACTCGAAAAATTAAAATCGTACGAAAACGTGTGTGACACACTATTTATAGAGAGATTTTTCGAAATGTGTAAATATATATACAACTTTTTGCATGAACTTATAATAGTGAGCCTAAGACTTATTGTACTCATATAATTTTATATGAAAAGCTTTTATATTTGATGGAGAAAAACTTATGTTTACTGCTATGACTGAAACGTGAGTGACACTGGATTTGTCTATCATGAAAATATTGAAGTTTTATAGCCATGATATAATTACTCCAAGGTAGTATTGACGTTTCTGTTGGAAACGGACTTTTGTCAAAAAATATAACACGAAAGAGAGCGCTCACAGTCCGTCATAGCATACAATTAATTTTCACTGGTCACATTCAGCGTACCCAACAGTTGCCAACTGCTAAGTCAATATTGATGCACATAAATATGAAGTTATGCATTAAAATGCATTTAAAAATAGAAAATTTTTAATTTGTCGGTAAAATTTCCATTCGTATTTGATACAAAGCCTGATATTTCATAAACTTGACACTTTTTTGAATATTCAATACCGATAATAGCGCTCCCCGATGTGTTGCTGTCACAACAGTTGACACAGCTGAATGTGGCCAACGAATATAACAACGAACAGCTGTTTTTGACAATAGTTCGTTTACTTGTAGCAGAGAGAATCAACATTTGTCAACACTACCTAGTAAAATTATTCTATCATGTTTTATAGCCATGTCGAAAAATATCAAAATAAATGTTCGAAAAAAATGTTATTCGAAAAAAAATAATTTTGAAGTGTTCTCTTTTCTTTGTTTTCATGTGACAAATTAAAATTAAGTTTCTCTTTTTTTTCCTAACATTTTTTTTCGTTATTAAAATTTATTTATTGTGTTGGAAGCGGATTCGATCTTGGTACCTCCGTGTTGCCAGTCCGACACATTAACTTTTCGCCCATTTTTCCATATTCAATACTTTGAAAACATTTTTAATTAAAAACGACTCCCAGCAAACATTATGACTCTTAAAAGGCTCTTTCAAGACTCATATAAATGAGGGTTTATCATCATAATGCGCTCAAAAAAGACTCTTTTATGAGTACATTTTCGTATGTTGTGGGCCCCAAAATATGATTCATATATAAGATTGTTTTATGAGTCTTTTTGGACTCATAGTAATGACGGTTTTAAGACTCATATTTGATACTCTTTTAAGACTCATATTGCGTACTCTTTTAAGACTCATACTTAATACTCTTTTAATACTCATATTTATATTTGATGGAGAGTTCTCTTTTATGAGTACTCATAAAGCAGATACAATAATGACTCTTTTATGAGTCTTATTTTTGAACAATCATGTAACAGTTATATTAAAGACTCTTTCATGAGTCCTTTTAATGAGTCATCATACAACATGCATAAAAAACACTCTTTTTAGTCATTTTTTGGAGAGCCTCAGAAAATGTTTGCAGGGCTGCGTTGTCCATTGGAAGCTTCAATATTTATATCTGACATTTATTCGAAATCTCAATAATGTCGTATTGAGGTGATGCTTTTTTTATTTTTTTTATAAGGAAAGGGCGAAATTTTTGTTTAACTATTCACTTTTTATTAAATATTTATAATTCATTATTTATTAACAGGTAATTTTTTCATATTAAGTGAACTGTTCTTTTTCAAATTTTTATTGTTTTATACGAGTAAGTAAAACATAATTTCCTGGTTCAAAAACATTTTTTATTACACTTTAACATTAAAAAAATTATAAATAATTATTTTCGACATGCCCGAAGTTAAAGTACCCACTCTTGGTAGTAATATTTAAGCATTACCCAACAGAATCGAGCTCATAATTTTTTAGGTATGTTATTTAAAATTTTTAACGTTTTTCTTAAAAATAAATCCTCGTCTTACTTACTTACTTACTTAGATGGCTCTTACAACCGTTGGTCGGTTTTGGCCTCGTCTAAGAATTTTCGCCAGCCTCTTTTGTCGTGTGCTTGCTGGCGCCAGTTGGAAATTCCAAGCGTTGTCAGGTTATCCAATGCCTGGTCTTTCCAACGGAGATGCGGTCTTCCTCGTCTGCGTTGGCCACCGCTGGGTACCGAATCCAATATTTTTTTCGCTGGAGCTTCGTCGTTCATTCTCTCGACATGACCTAGCCAGCGAAGCCGCTCTATTTTAATACGCTTGACTATATCGATGTCGGCATATAGCTCATACAGCTCGTGGTTCCATCGTATTCGGTACTCGCCATTGACGCAGATTGGACCATAGATCTTGCGAAGGATTTTTCTCTCGAACGCTCCCAAAGTCCTTTCATCAGAGCTGCTCATCGTCCAGGTTTGTGATGCGTATAGTAGGACGGGCATGATTATTGACTTATAGAGCGTCAGTTTTGTTCGTCGAGAAAGAGCTCTGCTTCTCAATTGCCTACTGAGCCCAAAGTAACACCTGTTGGCAAGAGTTATCCTTCGTTTAATCTCAATACTGATATCGTTGGAGGAGTTAATGCTGGATCCCAGGTAAACAAAGTCCTTCACTACCTCAAAGGAGGTGTTGTCAACAGTGACGTGGTTTCCAAGACGCTGGGACTGTTTGTTTGTTGACACAAGATACTTCGTTTTATCTGCGTTCACTGCAAGACCCATTCGACTCGACTCTTTTTCTAGCCTGGAGAATGCTGCACTGACTTCGCGCGTATTGTGGCCAATGATGTCAATATCATCTGCATACGCCAGCAGCATAACACTCTTATAGAAAATTGTGCCGCTGCGTCTCAGGTCAGCAGCTTGGATGATCTTCTCCATTACTATATTAAAGAAGTCGCACGATAAGGAATCACCTTGTCTGAAACCTCGCTTGGTATCGAACGGAAGGGAGAGGTCCTTCCCGATTTTCACTGCACTGCTGGTGTTGTTCAGTGTCATCCTGCAAAGACGTATTAGCTTCGCAGGAATACCAAATTCAGACATGATGGCATATAGGTGACTCCTTATTGGACTGTCGAAGGCGGCTTTGAAATCGACAAAAAGATGGTGTGTGTCGATTTGTTTTTCGAGGGTCTTTTCCATGATTTGTCGGAGCGTGAAGATCTGGTCAATGGTGGACTTTCCAGGTCTAAAGCCACACTGATAAGGTCCAATCAGTTGGTTGACGATGGGCTTAAGTCTTTCACACAATACGCTCGACAGGACCTTATATGCGATATTAAGAAGGCTAATCCCACGGTAGTTGGCGCAAATGGTGGGATCGCCTTTCTTGTGGATTCGTCTTACGCTTTCATATTACCAAATTATCTCTGTGAAATAAATAAACTTAGTTATTCTTTTTACAATTTTCAAGGTAGCACGCAGCCAGCTCTTGCATAGCTCCTACACGTGTCTACGTAATTATATCTGAAAGATCTCTAGAAAGTGTCAAGATTTATTTAAAGAAGGTGGCAGAAGTAGATTGACGTCTATCACATCCACACCGTAGTGCTATCTACTTCTGCTACCTTCCTTAAGGCGGTCTTCTCATTCAAAACCCGTTTTTTGGACCCTTTTTAAAAAATTCTAATTTGAAAACGCAAAGAATAATTGAAAACTTTTTTTATTTATTGTATTACAAAAGTTTCAAATTAAATAAAAAATTTTTTTTTGCCTCGATACGTGGGCTGTTCAAAAAGTAATGAGACTTCAAAGTTGGTGGTGAAAAAAAAGGTGTCGTCACGGCGGCCACGATTCCGGGTCTCCGGAGCGTCTGAAATGAAAAAAAAAACGGGGTTATAATCAGTATAAATGTAATTCTCGGGTGAACCTCAAGCTTAATTTTGTGATTTTTTTTGACAAAATGGCGGCCATTCAAAAAAAAAATCCAATTTCGGGCTTTTTTTTTTAGTTTAGTGTAAAAAAAATATAGTAAAAAATTTTTTAAAATTGTGGTCGAGGTCAAGAATGGTGACAATTCTGCGTCGATTCCACTTTGTTTCATGAAAATCGATTCAGTTGAACTGGAGATATCATGGCCGCCAGTTCAAAAAACGTGGTTTCGAGATAAACGCGTTTAAAGTTTGAAATAGCTCATTTTGACGCAGACCTTGCTTCACAAAAATGACTGTATCTTCTAAAGTATTTCGAATTTCTAAAAATCCTTTAAGGGGCATATTCACAACTACCCAAGAAAAAAAAAAGTCGAAAGTTACTCAATGAGAAGACCCCCTTAATATATCTTGTAAAGCGTTTTATTTTTTATACGAAAGACAAGCAACATCAGCTCTTTGAGAATGCATTTTTATGAAATAATTATAATTTTATGCCGATAGGTCACAAATTACGGTTATAATCCTGTCGACCGACAGATTGAATGTGCTTAATCTTGTCAGGAGGTGACTCTAATCAATAAATATAAAATTAAATATATGTGGGCTTATAAACACATGCAGAATTTAAAATTCCAAATGGTAAAACTCCCTACTTTTATTATTTGTGTTTGCATTACTTGTGATTGACATACATTTTTAAACTACAATTGACGGTGAACTCGCTTTTTATATTAGAAATTATATGAGAATTCGAAGTTTGTCAAATAGGTCGGGTGCTAATATTTTTATCTTGGAACATGAAGATCCATGGTTTAAATGCTGCGGGCGCCTAGAGAATTTTTTTTTTTAATAATATATAAATAAATTATATTTTTTATATATTCTGAATGACAAGCTTAGTTCGAAAAAGAGAAAATTTGTGTCATGGCGATTTGTGTATTCGTTTCGAACAGTTTTCGAACTTCGAACTGAGTGTTGCAAAGGCATAAACATTGTATAATTTTGTTATGCGATGTTTATAGGATTGGCTTTATACGGATTGGCTTTATACGGTTGTGAGTGGGGAATGGTTAATATTAAACTATACTTATAAATATAAAGTACTAGTTGGTACACAGCGAGCCAGTACCACAGAGGAAATAATTTTGGAATTATTGTTTAACATTTGAATGAGCTTTTATGCTTAAGTAGGAAATAATGGTAATGGTATTTAGCGATAATGAACTATTCATCGAAATTTAATGATATACATTGGGCTGGGTTGATTTATAAACCGATGTTACCTGAGCGATCGGTTCGGTCCTGAAAATTTATTTAGGGTGGGGTAAAGTTTTTTAACTCTTTTTGAAGTGAAACTTCTTTGGCGGCGAGTGAAATTTCAAGGTTTCTTATTCGTGTTGCTAGGCTAACGTTTTCAATGCATATGAAAATTTCAAAAAATGATAGCCGCTAGCGAGAATTGAACCCAGACCACCGATGTTGAGAGTCGGAAGCTCTCCAATTACGTCACTTATGCTCATGATAAACAGGCAAACAAAATGTAATTAATATTGAACGCGTAACATTCCGTTCGTAACATTAATTTTCATCCTAAAAGTATGCACGGTAAATGTATTTCTTTACGCTTCAAACGAAAATATTTAGGCACAGCTAGTGGTAAAAAATGTACTGCCTGTTCGCTGCATAATGAGCTTAAAGCTTAATTCGGTGCGTTGGTTGTTATCAAAAACTTGACAGATGATTGACAACATGCAAAAGAGTTAAATCAATATAATATTAAAAGCAAAAAGTGTTAAAAGTGCAATATTTAAGACTGCCGAGAATAGTTTTTGCCATGCCAAAAAACGTCTCAAAGCTAAGAAAAATAGCTAAAGCTAAGAAAAATATTAACAGCGAATTAGAGCTCTTAAGAATGCAGCCGCAGCTGGGTCTGCAAATAATGATAAAGGTTAGGTGATTGCCACATCGATTGAGTTCCAAAATGCATTTTTACGAAGCATCAGTGTATTTTGGTGATTCTGCAAAGAACCCATCCCCAGAAAAACACACTGATGCATTGTAAAAATGAATTTTGGAACTCAGCCATGATCTCAACAAAATTTTATAGCCAACCAAGTTGATCGACGTTCGCTGCTTTACGAGGCCCTCACTCTACATAGCAACTATTATGATCAGGAAGCCAAACACAATAATCAACAAGATTTGCCTCTGCTTTCGGAGGCTGCGTCAAAGAGTACTATGCAAATGCAATTTAGCATTTAAAAAGTGACAAAGTTGAGAAGACATTTGAAAGCAACTAAAACACCAACTGAACTAAAACAAGTACCGAAAATAACTGTTATTTTACAATTTTCAAATGAAAAAAAATGTTGAAAGACTTTTCAAATATACCATGATGTTACAAATATCCTCAGCCTCACGAATATTAAGTGCCTTTTAAAATTTCGATTGATTCTTTAAAAGTTGAAATTTAACTGTTATTTTTTGCCTTGTATTTTTTCGGGGAAAAATAAAGGTTACTTTTGACTTTTATTTTATCGGTCAAAAATGGCAGTTATTTTGTGACTTTAATTTTTTCGGTCAAAAATATCAAGCAATTTGTGTTTTTTTAAAGGTCGCTTGACAGATTGAACTGTTGAAACCATGTTTAAAATGTCTCACCGATGAGATGAAAATAATGGTATCAAAAGTTTTTTAGTCGGTAAAATGGCTTTTGAAAAAATATAAATTACGCGATATTTTTGACCAAAAATTAAACGGCAGAAAATAACTGTTATTTTTTACCGATAAAATAAAAGTCAAGAGTAACTGTTATATTTGCCCAAAAAAACAATTAGGCACAAAATAACTTTTATTTTTGTCGAAAAAAATAAAAGTTAAAAAATAACAGTTATTATGTGACTTTTTCGATAAAAACCATAACCGGTATTGTCCCTGGATGTAAGTATTGAATCAACAGATTATTATTCCATTTCGAATTGATTGAATTTCTTTTCAAATACTTTCTATTTCTATTTCATTCTAAAATCTCTCTTATTTCTTACTGTTTAAGACGTTTCACTTCTGCCACGTGTACGTTGCTACATGCGACTTTTTTTCAAATCATTTTTTATATGAATGCACAACATCTCAAGAATATTGTGTCCAAATTTGAAGTCGATTCAAGTTAAACTAACGAAAACATGCATTTTTAACTAAGTGTACCTCGAACGTACAAACGTACGTGTACAAAACTTTGAAGCGAATTTCCCACAAGTTGTGTTCTGAAAGTCCGTGTTCGCTGCCATTTAAAAACTACTTGATCAATTCATTTCAAACTTGGTACACATTTTCTACATATAAAATACCTCCCCACAACGTTTAAGTTATCTTTTTTTACATTAAGGGGGTTTTCCACCCATAAAATGTCGGAATTTTTCGTAGAAAATTGTAGTTTACACTTTTGATGGCCACCAACAATTTTTGAAATGAAAAAAAAAAATATTCAAAAAACGTTGAGGGGAGAATTTGATGATACTTCTAAGATTAAATTGAAATTGGAATGGTTGATTTCAGATAATTTCTGACCGAGATATAGTGAACACCGCAAATTGCTTTTTTTCTAAGACGTTCTGGAAAAAGCTCTGTCACCGGCTTGTTTTTCAATATTTCCGGATGAAAAATATTGCAAAGAATATGTAAAAAGTACATTTTATAATAAACAAAAGTTTTCAATAAATTTGTTCAATGCATACTTTTCACAAACATCGAGAGAGAGAGAGCTCTGCTTCTGAATTGCCTACTGAGCCCAAAGTAACACCAGTCGGCAAGAGTAATCCTTTGTTTATATTTAAGGTAAACGAAATCCATCACAACAGGAGGTGTTTTCAACAGTAACATGGTTTTCAAGACGCTGTGACTGTTTGTTTACTAACACAAGATGCTTCGTTTTATTTGCGTTCATTGCAAGACCCATTCGTCTCGACTCTTTTTCTAGCCAGCAATATAACACTCTTATAGAAAATTGTGTCGCTGCGCCTCATGTCAGCAGCTCGGATGATCTTCTCCATGCCTATATTAAAGAAGTCGCACGATAAGGAATCACCATGTCTGAAATCTCGCTTGGTATCGAACAGAAGGGAGAGGTCCTTCCTAATTATCACTTCACTGCTTGTGTTGTTCAATGTCATCCTGCAAAGACGTATTAGCTTCGCAGGAATATCAAATTCAGACATGATAGGTGACGCTTTATTGGACTGTCGAAGGCGGTTTTGTTATTGACAAAAATATGATGTGTGTCAATTTGTTTTTCAAGGGTATTTTCCAAGATTTGTCGAAGCGTAAAGATCTGGTCGATGGTGAACTTTCCAGGTCTGAAGCCACACTGATAAGGTCCAATCAATTGATTAACGATGAGTTTCAGTCTTTCAAACAATACGTTCGACACAGCCTTATATGCGATAATAAGAAGGCTAAACCTAAGGTAGTAAGCGCAAATGGTGTGATCGCCTTTATTGTAGATTGGGCAGAGCACGCTGAGATTCCATTTAGAAGACAAGAGAAGTGTTCCCTGCGAAACATCAGTGCTCTGAATATCTGTCACTAGATTCCTGTTTTCATCCTTGCAGGAAGAGGCTCTGGTCTCTTCGTTCTCCTACGAGTCTCATTCCTGTCGCCATTCATCTCAATTTTCTCGCACTCTCGCATTTCTGCCTCTCGCCTGAAATGGCGTCTCTCTTCTTCGCTACATAATACCTCGCGTTAAAACCACCCGGACATTCCAGGTGCATATCCGGACATTCCAGGTGCATATTTGGACATTCCAGGTACATATCCCGAAATCATTATCAGTTTTTCGTTTGCTGTAGTCATCATCAACTTTGGGGATCATTCTTTTATTTATTTTTTTGTTATTTCATTGCAATTGTTTTTTATGTGGTGGGCTTCAAACCCAACGCACAACTTTTGCTTGAAGGCCAAAGGTGCCCGACGCTCAAATTAGACGTCAACTAACAGGTGTTGGTTTGGCGTTTCCAGGAGACACCACGTGGAGGTTCTGAGTCGACTTGAGACGATTTAGTTACTGAGCTTAGAGTATAAAAATATATAGTTGGGTCTGTTTACATACGCACTTCAAGTAAAGTTCGAGTAAAGTTCCATGCAATAACAAAAGAGTTTAGCTACTACAGCTTTTTCGCACTTTCTCAGCATTAACTCATTTGAAGCCACAGTCCAAAGCATCAAAAAGTTTTAATGATAAAGATTCCAGTGGCTAAAAACAAAGTTAATGTGGAAAAAAGTTACCCACCAAAGTTTGGGTTGGGCTCAGGGACAACACAAGACGTAACTACTAACCATGCACACATAGATCTAATTACAGAATAGCTTTTAATCTACTTTTGAGTTGACCTTTTGACAAGTTAACATCAAAAACGCTACAGTTGTTAACAAAGGTACTCATGCGGTTTAAAGGAGCAGTTGACATATAGTTCGTTCTACTAAAAGGTAAATAAATTAAAGTGTTAGCGTTTCTACTGCTTCTACGGTTAGAGTTAAAATTAATGAGAGAAAGAATTTCCGGAGAATCGAAAACACCGGTCATGAGTTGGTGTAAATACACGATATCTGCGGACCTCCTTCGCTCACTTAGTGACTGCATTCTTAATAGTTTCAAACGATCCTCATAAGGAGGAAGGTTTAAGATATCAGTTCCACTTAAGCCCCTTAGAGCAAACCGAACAAAACATTTTTGGATCCTCTCTATTCGTTCAACATGCACATTATAACTTGGGGACCAGACTTGACTTGCGTACTCCAAGTGAGGACGCACAATTGCATAATATAACGTTGTAGTTGTAATCGTGCTATTGAATTCTTTGGCCCAGCGTTTTATAAATCCAAGCATTGAAGACGCTTTTTTACATATATTATCAATATGAATATTGAACGATAACTTAGGATCCATGCATACACCAAGGTCTTTGACCACATCTACACGACTTAAAGCAGTATCTTTTATATTGTAATCAAATAATAAATTATTCCTTTTTCGCGAAAAGGTCATAGTTTGGCATTTACTAGGATTGAGAAACATATTATTTTTAGAACACCAAACTTCAAAGGATTTCAGATCAGCCTGGAGTAGGTTAGAATCATTTTCAGTATTTATTTTTCTGTATATTTTCATATCGTCTGCATAAATCAGCAGACGAGAGTGTTCAATGACGTGTGTGACGTCATTAATTGCTAAAATAAACAGAAGTGGACCAAGGTGGCTACCTTGAGGAACACCTGATTCAGCAATAAATTCTGAAGACAACACCCCTCGGAATCGTATTTGATAAGATCGCTCAGTCAAATACGATTTTATCCAGCATACAAAATAATGTGGAAATCCCATTAACTTTAGTTTGAATAAGATTAAATCATGAGGTAATTTATCAAATGCTTTACTAAAGTCAGTGTAAATACAGTCGACTTGGTTACTAGATTCCATTGAATTTAAGCAGAATGTTGTAAAATCGAGAAGATTAGACACAGTGGATCTTCCATTAACAAAACCATGCTGACGAGTTGTTATGACTTCTCCACAATGAATTTTAACACGATCGTACACAATTCGCTCAAAAAGTTTGGGAATAGACGAAAGCTTAGCGATGGGCCTATAATTATTAACATCATTTCTGCAACCTTTTTTATATATAGGACTTATAAATGATTTTTTCCAAAAAACTGGAAAATAACATTCTGTAATTGATTTATTAAATAATAAAGAAAGTGGTTGACACAAAACGGATCCGCATTGAGTTAACACTGCGGCAGGAATTCCATCAGGTCCAGCGCCAAAATCCTCATCGATTGTCCCAATATACTTTAAAATATCCTCAGAGGTAAAGGATATAGATTCCAAAGAGACCCTGGGTGAAGAGTTCATGTAGTCAAAGTAAACTTCATCAGGGTTAAATGAATCTGAACAAAAAGATTCCTTGAAGAGATTGGCAAAAAGGCCACAAATTATAGAAGGATCGTCCGTAAATCCATCAAGAGTTTTGAAGGATGAAGGAAATCCATCAGATTTTTTCTTAATCTGTAATAAAGAGTGTTCGAGTAATAAAGAGTAATTTGATAATCTGTCAAAATGAGAAAACGACATAAAGTGGCATTTTGCTTGTTTTTCTTCTCTCTCGTGCTGGAAAAATGTGTAAAGAAACGCTCAAGTAACTTGAAGTTACTCGAAGTGAGTACAAAAAACAAGCTATTGTTTTCTTAGGTTTGGATTAAAAACAAATTTTATAAATATTTTTTTTTCGAACTCATGCCTTTTTGGTAAAACGCAAGGAAACTTAACCCAAAAAAGGATACAGAACTCTTGCCATTCGCCAAATCCCTTTCTTGAAATTATTATCAATTTATTTTGTAATATAGCTTTTATAACCAAATATTGCGAAGATAGTACTTTTAACTTTTTTTTTTAGTGTAGAAGATGTTAGCAGAACAGCACGACTGACTAATAGGCGGTCAATGGTTCTAATATGTTCACTCCACAGGCTGATAAAAGGCTTAGACGAGAAATGAGCTCGTGAATTGAGTGCCTAGCATGTCAACCATGACGAGGGTGTATCTGGGATTCAATTGAAAATGGTCAATTGATTGCCAAGTGAGCATGAATATACAACACACACAGATTCAAACACAGATACTAGCTGTATATATCAGTGTGTGTGTGTGTGTGTGTGCAGGTATGATTGTTGTTACCGTATAGCTGTGCTTGTTTGTGGCCACCTTAGTGTGATGTCATCAACCCAATCTGCCGTAGTTAATTGTTACGTTTCAAAGGCACGTAAAAAATGCCACATTTTTTTCCAACTTAACCACGCTTGAAAATTGCTCCACAAATTGGACTCTGTGCAAAAATCAATTTTTACCAAACTTATTCTATTTTTATTGTTGTTTCGATGCTGTCTCTTTTTTTGCGAGATTCAATTGTTTGCCTTCAAATTAATTTCTGCATCGGCGAATATATTTTTTGTTGCAAATTAAAATTGCGTTGCACGTAACAACAACAAGAACTCTCAGCTCTGCATGTAGCTACAATATTTAAAGCGGTGATCATGGGTGTCTGCATGTGATATGGTCAACTAATTGAATTTTTTTCTATTAGATGTCTGCCATCAAAAGCAGAGCGCTTTCAACATAGCGTGTTATTTTAATACCTACATTGATTTTTGTCATCGAATCTTGAATGAAAAAACTATCGATCCTAAGAAACTAAGAAGATTATTTTTTTGTTATTGTACTGAAGACCACCTTACGATGAAGAACTTGTCTAATGACAGTTCTTATTTAACCTATCACAGGACAGGTTCGATATAACTCAGAAAAGAGACCAATACATAATTTTTAAATGTGTTTTGCAATATATATCTTATTGTTCCTAATATATCAATAGAAGTGTGCTAGACTGTCATGCGAAGGACGTGGGTTCTCAACCTGATTGTGTAGGTATCAAATATCATAATTTTATAATTGGGATTCTTATTCTGTTTCATTAACTTCTTGTTCAAAAATAAACTTAAAAATAAAATTGCTCACAATTAAAAAAAAATGGTACATTTAATTTTTAATTTAAAAATAAAAAAAGTTTCAAATAAAACAAGTAAAGAAAGTCTAAAGTCGGTCTAGGCCGACTATGAAATACCCTAAACCCACTTTTCAACTACAAAAAAAAAATTATTGAAAATGGGCGTGTCAGTGGGTGGATGAAGCCTATATTTAATATGCATTTAAATGTTGATGAAAAATTTACACATACCAAGTTTTATTCCTGTAGCTCACAGTTACTGCCTTTATTGTGCTTTCGCTATGGGAGGTGGGCGAGTTCATGGACGGACTACTCCCAATTTTTGAACACATCTTAGTTTTGGTATAAAATATATACATACCAAATTTAATTTCTCTATGACAAACATAAACTTATTTATTGAGTTTTAAACTGTTTGGGTTGTATGGGAGGTAGGCGTGTCCGTAGGCGGATGACGTCCATTTTTCAAAACCATCTTTTTCTTCTCGTAAAAAACATACGTGCCAAATTTTATCTCTAAAGGTTAAACAGAGGTTTACTTATTGCGTTTTCAATTTTTGGGTTATATGGGAGTTGGGCGTGTTCGTGCGTGGATAATACCCATTTTTCTAAGACATCTTTGTGTTTACATAAAACACATACACACCAAATTTTATTGTTGTAGGTTAATTATGAGCTAATTTATGCAGTTTCCAATTTAAGCTTTGTATGGGAGGTAGGCGTGTCCGTGAGCGGATGATGTCCATTTTTTAAAACTATCTTTTTGTTTGTTATTAAAAAACATATGTGTCAAATGTTATCTCTGTAAGTTAAACAGATGCTTATTTATTGTGTTTTCAATTTTGGGGTTGTATGGGAGGTGGGCGTGTCCGTCAGCGGATGACGTCCATTTTTCAAAAACATCTTTGTGTTGATACAAAATACATACGTACCATATTTTATAGGTGTAGCTTAAATATGAGCTGAGTTATGCAGTTTTCAATTTTTGCGTTGTATGGGAGGTAGGCGTGTCCGTAAGCGAATGATGTCCATTTTTCAAATCAATCTTTGTTTTGTTATAGAAAACATATGTGCTAAATTTTAGCTCTGTAGGTTAAGCAGAGGCTTATTTATTGCGTTTTCAATTTTTGGGTTGTATGGGAGGTGGGCGTGTTCGTGAGCGGATGACGACCAGTTTCCTAAGACATCTTTGTGTTGACATAAAACATATACACACCAAATTTTATTGTTGTAGGCTTATTATGAGCTGAGTTATGCAGTTTTAAATGTTTGCGTTGTATGGGAGGTAGGCGTGTCCGTGGGCGAATTCGAAAAATATTCAATAGTGCAGATCCTTGGGTGCATGTGACCATGTGTACCAAGTTTCAGCCAATTATCTCTACTCCTTCTTCTTATCCTGTGTTTACGGACAACACACAGACGGACGGACGGACATGAATAGCTCGACTCACGAGGTGACGCTGATCAAGAATATATATACTTTTCTATACCGGACTCGCTTCGTTCTATGCGTTACAAACGTTTGCAAAAAGTTAATATAATCTGACCTTTCAGACTTAGGGTCCGGTCCGTCCGTCCGTCCGTCCGTCTGTCCGTCTGTGTGTTGTCCGTATACACAGGATAAGAAGAAGGAGTTGAGATAATTGAATGAAACTTGGCACACATGGTCAAATGAACCCAAGGATCTGCACCATTGAATATTTTTGGAATCCGCCCACGGACACGCCTACCTTCCATACGGCGCAAAAATTGAAAACTGCATAAATAAACTCATAATTAACTTACAACAATAAAATTTGGTGTGTATGTGTTTTGTATCAACACAAAGATGTCTTCGAAAAATGGGTGTCTTCCGCCTACGGACACGCCCACCTCCCATACAACGAAAAAATTGAAAACGCAATAAATAAGCCTTTGTTTAATCTACAGAAATAAAATTTGGCACGTGTGTTTTTTATAACAAAACAAAGATAATTTTGATAAATGGACATCATCCGCTCACGAACATGCTTACCTCCCATACAACGCGAAAATTGAAAACTGCATAACTCAGCTCATAATTAGCCTACAACAATTAAATTGGATATGTGTGTGTCTTATATCAACACAAAGATGTCTACGAAAAATAGACGTCATCCGCTCACGGACACGCCCACCTCCCATACAACCCAAAAATTGAAAACGCAATAAATTTGTCTCTGTTTAACCTACAGAGCTAAAATTTGGCACGTATGTTTTTTATGACAAGACAAATATGGGTTTGAAAAATGGACGTCATCCGCCTACGGACACGCCTACTTTCCATACAACCCAAAAAGATTAAAACTCAATAAATAAGGTTATGTTTGTCATAGAGAAATTAAATTTTGTATGTATGCATTTTATACCAAAACTAAGACGTGTTCAAAAATTGGGAGTAATCCGTCCATGAACTCGCCCACCTCCAATAGCGAAAGCACAATAAAGGCATTAACTGTGAGCTACAGGAATAAAACTTGGTAAGTGTAAATTTTTCATCAACATTTAAATGTATGTAAAATAAATGCTTCATCCGCCCACGGACACGCCCATTTACAATAAAATTTTTTTTGTTTTTGAAAAGTGGGTTTAGGGTTTTACATAGTCGGCCTAGACCAACTTTAGACTTTCTTTACTTGTTTTTTTTTGTTGTTCCTTTGATGCCCGAGCTCCTTACATTTTGTCATCTTTTGCCTTGCATTATTATAAAATGTCAAATTCCAAAATTTGTTAGATTAGACATATGAAACCATGTTGAATTATTTTATTAACAATCCATAAATGAAGTGCATTGGACACAAATGAATATGCTTTTTTTTATTATCAATACCAAAAGTTCATAAAATGAGCCCAAGTGAGCATATTAGTTTTTTGACGAAAAATCCAAAAATCACATAAATTATGCACAAATGAGCGTGTTCATGTTTTTATAAACAATAACATAAGGGCTTGATATCAAGAATATTATGGCTAAGCTTAAAATCACTCCCAAAATAAATTGATTTGGGATTGTTTACAGCTCAAATTTATCTCCGTGTGACAACGCCATTCAAAAGTGACCGGTCGGTTTCATATTTTGATGGCAGAATTGGAATCGGTTATTTTCCCTTGGGAATCTATCACGTGATAGATTCTGAGCCGGTTCTTTTCTACTTATGGAACTTTCCACACAATTTCATAGCTTCATATCTAATATTTTATAAAAATGTATTTTTTTTTTTTTAAATATATTGCATATCAGATAGAATTTAAAAATGCATCTCTCACATTTCATTGGCACGCCAGCTATACTTGTAACCACACATGTCTATGACTGCCATTTGTAAGTACAAACCACACAATTTCATAATACTTCTTATCGATCAGCTTTGGAGAACTCAATAATACATGTCAAAATAAATTTTCAAAAAACATAGAATCGAAGGACAATGAAGGATTAAATTTGAGTATTCTTGCTGCTTTCACAAACATAACTTAAGACATAAACATTCCCCACAGGAATGTTTAATCAAGCATCGCTGCTGCTGCTGCCTTATTATGATGACATCTTCGCATAATCTATATCAATGATGAAATTCGCTCCATTATGTGGAACATTATTGTTCAGCAATAAAAATGGTGCCACATGCCAACACATTTCCTACAAGGACCTAACGTTCATCTTGTCCTTACAAAGACATTCATAATACATGATTAGCTTAAATCCTAAACGTTTAATACTATATTGAAAACATTTATTGACACAAATTGCTGTTTTATGCTGCGACAACCGTTGCCAAGCATATGTCGCCAACATATATGAGATTGTTTGCATTTCACTTGTTGTTGTTGTTGTTGTTGTTGTTCATCATCGTGTTTTTGTTTGTTCGTTATCGTAAGAAAATCATAAAATATTCATAAAGATTTCTTTGGCATTCCACATATGAACATATTTTGCAATATTTCTCAATAAAGTAGCAAGACGCCTTAAATGGCAGCGAGGATTAGACGAGGATTTTGTGCTGAGTTGCTGAGCGGATGATGTTAAAAAAAAATAATAAATATATAAAAACAAGATGAAGAACACAATAAGTGTTTATTATGAGGTCATTAGGGCTGGGATAAATTTGAATTTTTATGAAGGATCCGTTTTTTTTTTTCTTTTTATGCTTACTTGATTCTTTAGCGAAATAAAGTTACTTAATGTTGAGGGCATATTATTTTTGACATGAAATCAGCTGTTATGCTATTGAACTTATGGATAAAAGGAATACTTAAGTTATATCTAAAAAATATCGTACATGAACCTTTGCTATATAAGTCAAAAATATTGACTTTTCAGCAAAATTAAATCTTCATTAGAAATCAAATATGCATCCAAATTTGATAGACTTGCCAACTTTACATTTTCAATACAATCACGCTATACTTCTTATATAATATTATTTAACCCAATCAAATTTTTATCAACATTTTTATTTATTGAACACATCTTCAACAATTGCAAAAATTAAGCCACTCTCTTAATAGTTCTGTATTGGTTATATTAGTTTATTGTTGTTGTTGTTGTAGCTGTTGTTGTTGCCATTATGTTGCTCATATTTCTGTTTGTAATCAACATCTTAACTATAAAGCTTATGCCATAATCTGACATATCGACAGCTCCCAGACTACACACATACACACATCCATATCCACGTACATGTCATCAGTAACAGCTGCTTGCGTCTCGAAAGAAATCTATATGAAATTGAGATGTACTCATATTTGATGAAGATTTCGCTGAGAACTTGCAGTAGTTGATTTCGTAATATTAATAAAGTGAGTTGTTTGAAAAACGATTTCGCATTTATTGGAATTGTATTCGTTGAAACTGTCTGTCCGTTCATGCATATTTTAAACATTTAATAAAGATAAAAATATATTGAAATATGCAGTGGATTGAAATGAAAAGAAGTTATTTATTTTGAATTGAAATGGAAAATTTTCAATCTTTCTTATAGCTTAATAAACGAAACAATACATCGAAAAGAAAAAATAAAATTTGTACAACTGTTCAACATGGCGTATGAGTAACAATAAATGTAATGCAATATAAAGGTTAAGCTATCCGGCTGTTCACATTATAGATGTTTACGACCTCTTTTGATTACATGATTCTTTAACGGCATAACGAGAATTGACAAACTAAGTCAAGAATAATAAATAATAACTAGATTTCGACATGCGCATGAGTCGCCTACGTCACCAAAGATCTGGTTTGCAATTCAGCTGTGCTTTGTTCTCTCCTTTTCTCACAAGCAAGCAAACACACAATCACACAAATATTAAACAGGCAGCTCTTGGTATTTCGTGACAAGATGCGCAGATCAGTGCAACTTTCTTTATACCCTAAGCCTGGAAGGTCAGGGTATATTAACTTTGTGCAAACGTTTGTAACGCATAGAACGAAGCGAGTCCGGTATATATATTCTTGATCAGAGTTACCTCGTGAGTCGAGCTATCCATGTCCGTCCGTCCATCTGTCCGTCTGTGTGATGTCCGTATTCACAGGATAATAAGAAGGAGTTGAGATAATTGAATGAAACTCGGTACACAGTAAAAAGTGTAAGGGTAAATTTTATCTTTTTTTATAACAATTCTGGTGTAAAAACTCGTGTTATTCCAAATTTATTATACATTTTATCCCACTCAATAGTATAATTCTGGCATTTCCATTCAAACGGCTATTTTACTCCAAAATAGTATAATTTTTATACCCTAAACCTGAAAGGTCAGGGTATATTAACTTTGTGCAAATGTTTGTAACGCATAGAACGAAGCGAGTCCGGTATAGAAAAGTATATATATTCTTGATCAGCGTCACCACGTGAGTCGAGCTATCTATGTCCGTCCGTCCGTCCGTCCGTTCGTCCGTCCGTCTGTGTGTTGTCCGTATACACAGGATAAGAAGAAGGAGTTGAGATAATTGGATGAAACTTGGTGCACATGATCACATGTACCCAAGGATCTGCACTATTGAATATTTTTGGAATCCGCCCACGGACACGCCTACCTTCCATACAACGCAAAAATTGAAAACTGCATAACTCAGCTCATAATAAGTCTACAACAATAAAATTTGGTATGTGTGGGTTTTATATCAACACAAAGATGTCTTTGAAAAATGGACGTCATCCGCTCACGGACACGCCCACCTCCCATACAACCCAAAAATTGAAAACGCAATAAATAAGCATGTGTTTAACCTACAGAGCTAAAATTTGGCACGTATGTTTTTTATGACAAGACAAAGATGGTTTGGAAAAATGGACTTCATCCGCCCACGGACACGCCCATTTACAATAAATTTTTTTTTTGTTTTTTTAAAAGTGGGTTTAGGGTATTTCATAGTCGGCCTAGACCGACTTTAGACTTTCTTTACTTGTTATGCCATCAATTTATGAATATCATATACATCTATATTCCAGTTATGCACACGAGAACATCACGGAGCCAATCGGCTTTCACGTACAAGTCGAGTTTTCGAAGCTACCCAACTTCAGCGATGCTAACAGACAATCAATTTGTGTTTTCTTTTCAGTCAGTAATCTTGTTATACTCAAATAGTTCCGTTGAATTTTTTTTTTTTTTATTACACACATCGGCAAATCCAGTGTCACTCACGTTTCAGTCATAGCAGTAAACATAAGTTTTTCTCCATCAAATATAAAAGCTTTTCATATAAAATTATATGGGTACAATAAGTCTTAGGCTCACTATTATAAGTTCATGCAAAAAGTTGTATATATATTTACACATTTCGAAAAATCTCTCTTTAAATAGTGTGTCACACACGTTTTCGTACGATTTTAATTTTTCGAGTTCTTCTAACAAATTGCTTAAAATCTGCGAATAAGGAATAAATTAATGTTCCGTAACGAAATTGAGTCGAAATTTTAACTGCAGGAAAAAAAATTAGTTTTTCTCAGAATTTTTTAGATTTTGTCATATATTGATTTTGTTACTCACGTTTTACGTCGATGTCACTCACGTTTCAAATCAATTTGAATTGTCCTTTTTTTGCATCGTGGTTAATCTGGTTAACTTTCTTAAGCATATTTTATAAAAATAAAAATTTTCTTAATATTAAAGACATTCTTATACAAAAAAGAAAAAAATTTGTATGGAAAGAATTATGTAAAGCATAATATAGTTAAAAAAATAATTCATAATAGAAACAACATAAAAACTATTTCAGAAATATATCAATTTATTCCGATTTTGCATCCGAATCTGGTTGCATATTACTAAGTCTAATTCGTTGATCCTTACGCTCATTAAAAGCCATAGAACGCAACAAATTTGACTATATGACTGGCCTTTTAGCAATTCCGTCGAGGCCAACGACTTTAAATAATAATTTAATTAGATGCTTTTAATCTTTGCTAAATTTGTGATTCATTAAATGAATCCGGATTTAACTATAATTTTTCTCTATCTTCTTTTTCATACGTTCTTTTAGGGTTCGCTTTAATTTTTTCTTGATGTTTTCGTCATATTCTTTCATTTCTAATACAAAAATAAACAAAAACAAATTAAATGTCACTCACGTTTCACTTCTTCAAATACTTTTTTAATGAAAAATAATTGCGTCTGCTTGATTTAAAAAAATGCAAAGTTCACTAATCTTATATTAAAATTAAATCCGTAACATAAATTATGCCAGCCAATTATTTTCCAAACTAATCCAACTTATCAATAAAAATTGTCACTCACGTTTCACTCTTGAATCACTTTTTTAAATTTTATTTTTCGATAGAAAACAAGTTTTTTTAAAAATTTTAATATTCACTTTTCAATAGAAAATGTTTCAATTGTGAATATTATATAACGGTGCTTTGATATTTAAATCGCGAAATACCAAATTGCAAAAAATAAAAAAACCTACAATATTTTAACTTGCTACAGATTAAAAATACATTCAATAAAATCAGTTCCAGTTTAAGGATGCAATATGTTTTTTTTTTTCAATTTGCTTTTACCGCAGGAAACCACAAACAATATCCTTAACGTTTCATGTGTTTTTATTGAAATTTAAGCATTTTTATTTTTTAAGGTTTAAGTTTACTTTTTCTGGATTTGCCGACATATTAGAACAAAAATATTGCGCTTGAATTGAAAGCTCTGCCAACATGATCGAACATGCCAATATCTGAGTACAATTTTTTACTCTTTATTTTTCTTGTCAATTTGTTTTTGAAAATATAAAAAACAAATATAACATCAATTTATTTCCGATTTATGACTTTCATTAGGTCTGTTCCCGTACTTTTGTAGCAGAAATTCGCAAGTTGAAAAATTTGAGAGAGTAAGTAAAAAAGTTCTCTCTTTGCGTGAAAAATTGCAAAAAGTACGAGAACAAGTTTTTTGCAAAAAGTTGCAACCTTTGATGAAACTGCAACAAACTGTTGGTGGCAGAATTACTATAGTTGATATCTTAGGAAGAAAATACGCTATTTTTTATTGGAAAAAATTATATAAAATATACTTACATTTTATTCTGCTTAATGTGTCTGTCGAACAATTAATTTCTATTTTTCTCGACATGTTGCTTTAATGGCTGTCTTTCTAATTTGATTTTATTTAATTTTTTTATCAGCTGACATTGGCTGACGCATGATAGAATAACAAGGTAGGCGCATATTGGAGAGAAAGTGAGCTAGATGTCAAAACTCAGCTGTTCGAATTTAAGTTTTTCTAATTGTTGTTGTTGCCTTTTTGCTTGACGTTTATAGCGCCTCACAGCTTTGTAAGTGTAAAATTAGACATTGGAGCAGCCGTAAAAATATGAACCTACTTTATTATTCTGTCATGGGCTGACGCAACATAAGCTGTCAAAATATGGCACTTGCCAATTGCTGCGAATTTTGCAACTCCAAATTTGTGTAGCAGAAAATAGCAACATTTGACAAGGACTGGATTTCATATTTTCGGTCTATTTTGCGATTTTTTTGGGTACGGGAACAGGAAATCGTAGAAAATAGCACGAATTCGTGCGAATTCGTACGAATGTTCAAGTACGGGAACAGACCTATTGTAACACTCATTAAATGTATGATTTCATATGTGCCATATATTTTTTATACAATATTGCTAATAATATTAGCCTAATATATAAAAATCTCGTGTCACGGCTGGACCGATTTTAATAAAATTTTTTTGTATATTTGGTAGGTATGAGAATAGGTCGTAAAGTATTTTTTAGCCTCCTGCCCATGAGGGACGTGGCACTTTTCCAAGAACGCAAATTCTCGGCTTTACTTTCGTCTAAAAACCATAAATTAATGAAACTCGGTAGGAACTTACTATTGAGTCTTATCCTTCGACTGTCAAATTTGAGCGATCTTTGGAAAGGGTGGCATGGTATTGCCCATAAAATTCAATTTTTCGAAATCGCACAGATTTGGAACTTGATATCGAATAAAATTGAAACTTAGTATGAAGCAACTGATTGGCCAGGTCTTTCAATTATAAAACAGGCACAGGCATTGTAGAACGGGGCGTGGCTTCACCCATACAATTATTATTTTCGATACAGAATAGCTATAGAAGTAAAAGTCACAGAACATTTAAACTTAGAATGGATTTACTATTTGGTGGTGTCCTGGTACTGGAACGGGGTTTTTAAAATGGGTATGGATCCGCCCATATAAGAAAGATTTTTTTAAATTGAATCGCTTTGGAAATAAAAGTCATATAATAAAGAAACTCAGTTTGGAGGAACTATTTAGTGATATCCTACTACTCGGAAGTACTCGCAAACTCAAACTGGTATTGAACAAGGTATTGACTCGGTATTGACTCGGCCCATAAGACAATTTTTTTATATTTAATAGTTTTGGAAATAATGGTGACAGAATATTGAAACTCAGAGTGGAGTTACTATTTGTTGATGGCTTTCTATTGGCAAACTGGACAGACATTGGACAAAGACGGCATCAACACGCCGGGTACCAGCTAGTATTGCTATAAAAACCAAATGTGGTTTTCAAAGATTTTTTACTTTTCTTATAAAAATGCATACCAACCTGGTGTAAATACATTTTATACACTTTTCGGATAAAATCTATCCCAACTTTGTATACGATTTTATTGTATAAACTTTATAACATATTTGGTATGGATTTATATTTATACCAAATATTTTGTATAAAATTTATCCGCTTATTTTTTACTGTGTACACATGGTCATATGAACCCAAGGATCTGCACTATTGAATAGTCCCATACAACCCAAAAATGTAAAACTCAATAAATAAGCTCATGTTTAACCTACAGAAATAAAATTTTGAACGTATGTATTTTATATCAAAACAAAAATGTTTTCGAAATATGGGTATCATCTGCCCACGGATACGCCCACCTCCCATACAACCAAAAATTAAAAACTTCAAAAAATGGATGTCATCCGCTCACGGCCACGCCCACCTCCTATACAACCCAAACATTTAAAACTCAATAAATAAGCTCGTATTTAACCTACAGAGATGAAATTTGGTACATATGTATTTGATAGCAACGAAGATGTATTCGAAAAATGGGTGTCATCCACACACAGACACGCCCAACTCCCATACAACCCAAAAATTGAAAACTGAATAAATAAACTAATAATTAACCTACAACAATAAAATTTGGTGTGTATGTGTTTTATATAAACACAAAAATGTCTTCGGAAAATGGGTTTCATCCATTACGGACACGCCCACCTTCCATACAACCCAAAAATTGAAAACGCAATAAATAAGCCTCTGTTTAACCTACAGAGATAAAATTTGGCACATATAGTTTTTATAACAAAATAAAGATAGTTTTGAAAACTGGACGTCATCCGCTCACGCAGACGCCTACCTCCCATAGAACGCAAAAATTGAAAACTGCATAAATAAACTAATAATTAACCTACAACAATAAAATTTGGTGTGTATGTGTTTTATATAAACACAAAAATGTCTTCGAAAAATGGGTGTCATCCATTCACGGACACGCCCACCTCCCATACAACCCAAAAATTTAAAACGCAATAAATAAGCCTCTGTTCAACCTACAGAGATAAAATTTGGCAGGTATGTTTTTTATAAGAGTCCGAAGATGTTTTTTTTTTTAAATGGACATCATCCGCTCATGGGCACGCCTACCTCCCATACAACGCAAAAATTGAAAACTGCATAAATAAGCTTGGTTTGTCTTACAGAGATGCAATTTGGTACGTATGTATGTATTTTATAATAAAACTAACATGTTTTTGAAAAATGGGCGTCATACACCCACGAGACGCCTACCTCCCATACAACCCATAAAATTTAAAACTCCATGAATAAGCTTATATTTGCCTTCAGAGATAATATTTGGTATGTATGTATTAAAATTGGGCGTAATCCATCCTCGAACACGGCCACCTCCCACACAACGTACAATACCGAAAACACTATAAAAGCATTAATATGTGAGTCACCGGAATAAAACTGAGTATTCGTAAATTTTTCATCAAAATTGCAATGTATATAAAATATGGGCTTCATCCGGCCACGGACTCACCTATTTTCAATACTATTATTGTATTTTGAAAAACTAGGTTTAGAGTACTTCATAGTCGGGCTAGACCGACTTTAGACTTTCTTTACTTGTGAACTCGTATGGGAGGTAGGTTTGTCAGTCAACCGATTCCAAAAATATGCAATAGTGCAAATTCTTGGGTCCATGTGACCTAGTGTACCGAGTTTCATTTAATTATCTCAAATCCTTCTTCTTATCCTGTGTTTACGACCAACACACAGACGGACGGACGGACGGATGAACGGACGGACAGACGGACATGGATAGCTCAACTCATGAGGTGACACTGATCAAGAATATATTTACTTTTATACACCGGACTAGCTTGATTTTTTCTGAATTTTAAATAGAATTTCTGAAATTAAGTTTATCTTTTCTGAAATTCAGTAGCTGTTTTTCTAAGTTTCAATTGATCTTTTCTGAGTTTCAAATAAAATTTCTGCATTTCAGTTGATTTTTATCTTTTTTTAATTATAAGTGAATTTTGAAAAGGGCACATCTTCAAATTTTGAGATATATGTTGTTCACAAAATTACAATCTTAACACAGCCATGTAGGGCTGTGAGTAATGTAAGGATAAAACTGTTATCAGTTGCCGCCTTTATTGCGATGATAATAAATTTCGAAAAGGGCACAATTCTGAGAGTTAAAATTCGAAGATTCGAATTTAGAAACGACAGATTAGAAATATTATCTGTCGTTTTTGGTCTTATTTTCTATATTTTCAACCAAATCATTCAGATTTTATGATGGTAAAACAGTCAAAGTATTTTATCAAATAAGAAATAAAACTGTATAGCACTTTCAGGACCTTAAGATAACTTATTTTAATTATGTACATATTCAAAAAAAATTTATAAATTTTAAGCTTACTATTTAAGTAAAATAGCCCTCCATTATTATGTTAATACGCTTATTATCAAAAAATACTTCTAAAGTTTTCATGAAATTTTTAAATATAAAATTCATTTTAAAAATGAAAAATTCAAAAATTTCACAAAAAATGCACGAATTGGCAGTTTTAATATAAATTTCTTGCTTTGATATAATATGTAATGATGAAAGTTATGCCCTTTTCGAAATTAAAAATTCTATTGGAAATGGTCTAGTTTTCGAAACAAAGAAGAGAATTTTAAATTCAGTTTTTACAAAAAATTACTTTTTGGTCGATATTTTATAATCAGTAACGACCAGTGATTTTTCTAAGAAAAAACTTTTATATTTAGCTGCCAAGAAACACCTTCTTCAAATGTCAATAACTATTAAAGAGATTATAACTTTATTTCTTTCTAACTAATTTTTATATATTTATTATATTTCTATGGAAAAAACTTTTGCAAAGACCCGCACCGATGCACATTCCAACAAAACCAAGTTCAATTAAAGCTTTTAAAAACAACTCTCTTACAGCATTATAAGCCAGCATTGGCAGCAACAATTACAACATATTGGTGATGAAGTTTCTGTGGTTTGTATATCTTTCATACGCTACAAACATTTCAGTCCAGTTCAACACTAATTAAAACCATGTAAACCGGATAACAAGGACAAAAACAAGGCCAACAACTGATTGAAAAGAATATAAAAGTTAAACAGAAAATTGCAACGTAAACGACAGCAAGCAATTCCGTTTGTATTTGAAAGTCATTTAAAGACTAGGATGCGTTGCTAGTGGTGATTGTGTTGGTGGTACATTTGTATAGTTTTGCTACATAAAAAAAAAACAAAAACAAGCCAACATGCATACAAATCACACATGCTTGGAGGCAGATTAAATGAATACTATTGCCAACGACTAATAGCTGCTGTCAGTAACAAATACTGAAACCGAAGATCGACCGATACGTTTAGTAAAAGTTATTTAATTAATGGATTATTTTTAAGTTTTTTTTCTACGGCAGTTAAAGATATTCTCAACAGAGATTCGAGATTCATTTAAATGATAACGCAGCTTAAGAAGACAACAGAAAGATCCCAGGTTTTAAAAATGCATGTAGACAAGTCCAATATGGCGAAGGAAATTTTGAAATTTAATGAATTTTTGACTAAAATTAATACAAAAACAACTTTTCGAAAATTAGGAAATATCGATTTTTTTGAGTTATAAAAAGAGTTTTTAAATACAACAAATTCCAAAATTTGTTCAGCCAATACTTGTGTACTATCATAATCTTAACTTTTTTGCATATCTTGGCTGTGCATTCTGAAAAAAAAAAAAATTATATGCAAAAAACTTGATTTTTTAACAAAATAGTTTTCAATAAAAATTCCTCACATAAAATGTTTAAAAAACTTCCGAAATGAGGAAAGAAAGAATGTATCCAAGTAACTCTTCGTAAAACCGTAGGTCGGTTTTGTCCTCGTCTAAGAATTTGCGCCAGCTTATTTTTTGTCGTGCGCTTGCTGGCATCGTCAGGTTATCCAACGCCTGCTCTTTCCAACGGAGATGCGGTCTTCCTCTTCTGCGTTGGCCGCCGCTGTGTACCGAATCGAATAATTTTGATTGGCCTAGCAAGCGAAGACGCTCAAAATTAATACGCTTGACTATATTGATGTCGGTATATAACTCATACAACTCATGGTTCCATCGTATTCGGTACTCGCCATTAACGCATATTGAACCATAGATCTTGCGAAGGATTTTTCTCTCGAACGCTCCCAAAGTCCTTTCATCAGTGCTACTCAACGTCCAGGTTTGTTATGCGAATAGTTTTGTTCGTCGAGAGAGAGAGAGAGAGCTCTGATTCTCAATTGCCTACTGAACCCAAAGTAACACCTGTTGACAAGAGTTATACTTCGTTTTATCTAAATATTATCTAAATATTGATATCATTTGAGGAATTTATGCTGGATCCCAGGTAAACGGAGTTCTTCACAACCTCAAAGAAAGTGTTGTCAACAGTAACGTGGTTTCCAAGACGCTGGGACTGTTTGTTTGTTGACACAAGATACTTCGTTTTATCTGCATTCAATGACCCAAAGACCCATTCGACTCGACTCTTTTTCTAGCCTGGAGAATGCTGCACTGACTTCACTCGTATTATGAACAATGATGTCAATACCATCAGCATACGTCAGCAGCATAACACTCTCATAGAAAGTTTTCCCAGGTCAGCTGCTAGGATGATCTTCTCCATGGCTATATTTAATAACCTTGTCTGAAACCTCGTTTGGTATTGAACGGAAGGGAGATGTCCTTCCCGATTTTCACTGCGGTGCTGGTGTTGTTCAGTGCCATCCTGCAAAGACGTCTTAGCTTCGCAGGAATACCAAATTGAGACATGATGGAGTATAGGTGACTCCTTATTGGACTGTCGAAGGCGGCTTTGAAATCGACAAAAAGATATTCAGCCCAATCATGAAACATTTTCTCCCGGGAGTTGTAAATGGGAGTTTCCGGTTTTAAGATAGCAGATTAAGATATTTAATTTTTATTTTACACTCTATTTGTTTGTGTCTATTTGTTTTTCGAGGTTTTTTTCCAAGATTTGTCGGAGCGCAAAGATCTGAACGATGGTGGACTTTCCAATCATTTAGTTGACGATGGGCTTCAGTATTTCACACAATACACTCGACAGGATCTTACATGCGATATTAAGAAGACAATCCTACGGTAGTTGGCGTAAATAGTGGGATCGACTTTCTTGTGGATTGGGCTGAGCACACTGAGGTTCCAATCACCTGGAATGCATTCTTCATGCCATAGTTTGCATAGAAGCTTGTGAATGCATTTAAACAGAGCTTCGTCTCAGATTATGAACAGCTCAGTCGGTAGGCCATCGGCTTCTACAGCTTTTTTTGTTTTTAAGCCGTGCTATAGCTGTTAAGAGGTTGTTAAGTTGGGCAGCGGAACTGCAACGTTGCCATCCATAATTGGATGGTTTCCGGGATATCTCAGCATCGCCATTTAGAAGACTAGAGAAGTGATCCCTTCATAATATAAGTGTACTCTGTATATCTGCCGCTAGATTACAATTTGCATCCTTGCAGAAAGAGGTTCCGGTCTTAAAACCATCGGCCAGGCGTCTTCTTTTTGAAAAATTTGCAATTTTCATGGCGACAGAACCATGCATCTCAATTTACTCACGCATTTCTGCTTCTCTCTCGGTATCACTCCATAACAGCAAGCGTTACAACCGACTGCAGAATGGCTTTGTAAGAGGTGTTCTTCTCTGCAGTGGCGTCGCGACACTCCTGGTCGTGCCACTGGTTTCGGCGAGGGCGGTGGTAGCCTATCACCTCTTCGGCAGCCATATGCATAGAGTTGTATATGTGCGTCTACTGCTCGCATATACCGTTGATCGAAGAAGTGCTTTCTTGAAGCAGGAGTGAGAGTCGATTGGATTGCTAGCATTTTTACCTGCTCTCAGGCGTGTGCGAATTTTGGCTTTCGACAAAATAATTATCCGAGTCTATGTTCGCACCACAAATCGTGCGTACGTCTAGTACACTGGAACAGTGCATTCCGTCAATCAAAACGTGATCAATTTGGTTCAGTGATGCACAGCGTTGGCAGAGCTTCTTACACAAGCACATCATTTTTGTCTTAGTATGTGTGCATAAAACAAAAATTCAACATAACAATTTCCGCATAAGATGCTTACTGCGTGAAGATCAAACGAAAACTGATTCAATACTAGCGTCGTAGAAGTTCGGTAGCTTGGTACACAGGACTTGTCTGTGAAAGCCGAGTGGCTCCCCGAAGCTCTTGTTTGCACCTCTGATTTGGTTACATGTTTTTTGATCAGGGGACAACCAGGTGGCCTTATGAATATTGAGATGCTTGAATCTAGTGCTACTAACGACCATGTTTCGTGCTGCGGCAAAGTCAATCAACCTCATTCCGTTGTCGTATGTTTTGTCGTGGAGGCTGAACTTTCCGACTGTTGGACCAAATATGTTTTCCTTATCCACCTTGCCGTTAAAGTCACCAAGCTTGATTATTATGTCATGACAGGGACAGCGCTCGTATGCGTCTTCAAGGCGTCTTCAAAAATTATTCACTTGAGGATAAGTTTTGAAACTAACTTTTTAAATGCGTGTTAAACGAAAAATCCACATAGTCCATAACTGGTACTCCCAAGGTGAGTCGAAGCCGCCTAAAAAGCTACATGTCCGAAACTTCCTGTCTCCTCCTGGATCGTAGTATATGTTAGTGGTTGTAATAATTAAGCCTACCATTGTACGAAATAGCGACGTCTAAATTATTAAAACATATATTAATATAAGATATGACGATGCTGCCGTGTCTTAAAACTTCAAAAGAGAAAACAAAGTATAAGCTTTCTTTGAACTAAATATAATTTTAATAAGCAGCGATTGCTTCTAAAAATTAAATCAACGTACTTATTTATTTATAATCTATGTTACAGTTAAATTAATTATATAAAAAAGAAAGTATATAGTATTAAGGGGGTGATAAACTCATTTCTAAGTTTAACATAATTATTGCACACAAACTTTAGCTGCTCTCGTATCTATATCTTTTAGTTTTACTCATTTTCCTTTACCTTCTGTTGTTCGTCTTTTTGTAGACTTGTCGACGCTGTAGACGTCGTTTCTTTGGAATCCTTATCATCCGCTTCACATTTGTTAGCCTCATGGCTATCTTTAGCTTCTTTATGCTTAGGCCCTAATAATTGCGCCTTATCTTTTTCCTGTTGTTTGCTTAGGCATTCATTTTCTTGTTCGATCATTGCTTTTAGTTCATCAGCCCAACCTAAAGCCTCTGCCAAAACCATGACACCATCATCACAATCACCAATATACGCTATATCACGCGTATTTTTGGGGCTATTGTAAAGTAAACTCGGTTCAGATTCGAACCACGTGAATTTTTCTGTAACGTTACCGACCATCGTGCGGTTTATTAACAAACGTACACAACGTGGTCCAGCACGATCGATGAGCGAGGCAAAAGGTTGCACCTCCAGTGAGGTGCCCATAATGATTAACAGATCGCAGGCGTCAAAGTCGCGAGAAGGTAGTGTGTAGAAATTAAGAGGCAGGTTTTCACCAAAGAAGACTATGTCTGGCTTTACAACGCAGTTGCATTCGTCACATGTTGGCACAACGTCCTTAAATATTTGCTCTTTCATCCATTCCATGGAAAACAATTTTTGGCAACCAAGACAATGATTGTTGTAAAAGGTTCCGTGGGCCTCGACTAGCTTATTATCAGGTATGCCGGCAATACGTTCTAATGTATCTATATTTTGTGTGTAGTGCCGCAGAAGCAGCCCCTTTTCATGTAGCAGACGCACAAAATAGTGCGAAGGTGTCGGATTGAATGTGCCAGGATAGAGTTCTTTCGCGAGAGCAAAGAACGGTTGTGGGTTGTCATTGAAGTAATCCATTTCGAATATGGCCGAAGGATGGGGCAAATTATATTTCTGCAGATTATTATATAGTCCAGAGCCAGGTGAGCGAAAGTCGGGAATACCAGCAGCTAAGAACAAAAACGCATTATAACTTCACATAATTCAAGTAGAGCAACGAATTAAGAACAACTTTACATACAGGTAGAAATACCGGCGCCAACCATGGTTATGACGTTTTTAAAACCCTTCTCCTTCCAATGTTTTGTTAAGCCTTCGAACGTTAAATCCTCAATAACCTGTTCATAAATGCAATTAACATCAATATATTTCCACTTCTGTATTAATGCCTCTTCCTTACCTTATCCGATGTACTGTCATCACTATCCGAGGAGAAGAGGCTGAGTTTATCTGCTATCTGTTGGCTAATCAATTCAATGACACTTTTAGCTTTAAAAACAAAAACTCATTATTAATGCTTATATTTCAAATCAAGTTTAAAGAATTTTTAAAATCATTATTTTGTTTCGTACTGTACATCTGTAACAAACCCTTGACTTGTGTCACTACAGAAAGCACAGGTTTGTGTCACGGGTTTGTCTCAATGCATATAACAAATGTTTTTTTCTCATTTCAATGCAATTCAATGAATGAATTTTACGCTCGAACTCACATTTTTTATCTTCATCCTCAGCATCAGCACTTTTGGATGTTCTCGGACTATCACCACTCATTATAGATTCTTGTGCAGTATATATAAGCCTTCTATAAAATCGTCCTAATATATTTAATTGATTTTTCAGAATTGTTGCCGTTTTGAGGTTTATATTTTAACAATTAAAAACAATTACGACTGACGGAAAAGACAGCAAGAAAGAGAACGAAAAACAATGGGTGGTTGTCAAAGTTCAGCCCTAAAGTGATGCCAAGTCGCAAAAAAGTGGTGGATGCATACAACAAACTTCAGTCTGAAATTTATTTCTGAAAAACTTAAATTGCTCGAATAATCACATAAAACTGTACAAAAATCTTCGGCTTAATGTGTCTGAATAAGGCCCGTTAACTCATTTAAAAAGTTTAAAATCCTCAACCTGAGGAAACGGAAACGGAGTTTTACTTTTAAACACAATTAAAATTCTTTCTGTTAAGCCCGTATGATACTTCATTTTTTTTCTCAATTTTAATGCATTAAAATTTTTGTCAAAGCAGCTCAAATAGTGTGTAAGCTAATTTTTGTTAAGTGCGAGTGACCCACAACAAAACGAATTTTAGAAAAAAATGTGAACAGGAAAACATTTTTAATGTATTTTTCGTCCCAAAACACACGGTCAATCTAGTTCACCATTATCTACCACGGTGTGGTAGGTAATGAACTGTCACTTTGAAATAAAAATATTATTTACAAAAACAAACATGAACGACGAAGAATTTAATATTTTGTGTGTTTCACAAATTAATTTATTAAATGCAGCTGCTTTGTTGCTTTTAGATGATGATGAGACAAAAACAAAAAAGAAAAAGTATTCCGCGATGTGGCTGCTGCGCAGGGAACAGGAAGGTAAGCATTCCAACTATTGCCATTTGCCTGCCGGTGGCTTTCCTCTTGCATTGAGCTGGATCCACTTGCCGCCGTAGTTGCGATGCTACATGCTATCATCTTAGCGAAGTGCCCAAGTAACAATTTTCCTCCTATAAAACACCTAAGAACATTCTCAACAACATATTAAAACACATCATTTATGGATATAATCATTGTATAATAATCGTATAAGACAAAAAAGGCGCACTTTTTTTGTTTGCATTAAACTCTACATCAGTAAAATTTTATCCTGTTGAACATATACTTATCATTACTTTATAGGAGTTTTATACCATGTTTTTCTATAGTAGTGTTTGTTTCTAAAGAGAGCATGAGAGAATATAAATATTTATGTCAAAATGAATATTCGAAAAAAATATAAATCTTATTCGAAAAAAAATTTCAGTTTTTTTGTTTTGATTCCGAGTGAAACTTCAAAATTGAACATTGGCTTTTTGACTGCTGTTATTATTTGTTTTGTTTCATGATTTGTTATTTATTGTTGTTTTTTATTTTATTCATATTTATTTATTGTTTTCAATTATAAAATTTATTTACGTGTGCGGCGGCGGCGACGGGATTTGAACCAAGTACCTTTGTGTTGCAAGTCCGATGCATCAACTTCTCGCCCATTTTTACATTCCCAAGATGTTGAGAAAATTTTCAATAAATAACGACTGCGCTGTCGATTGGTAGCATGAATATTTATATCAGACATTTTTTCGAAATGTCTATTATAATTGAATAGTTAGGTGATGCTTCTTTTATTTGGCTTATAAAAAAGCGAGTAATTTTTCTTTGCCTTTTCGCTTTTAATTAATTAACACTTTATTTATTATTTTAACTAAAGAGTTATTTTTTTCATTTTGATTGTTTTATACGAAGATATTTTGTTAGTAAAACAAATATTTTAAGCACAAAAACTTTATGCATAAAACTTTAAAATTAAAAAAATATGCAGTTATTGCCTTCGACATGGCCGAAGTTAAATTGCCCTCACTCTGTATTAAAATGTAAGCAAAGGTATATTAGTTTTATTATTTTGATGACTTTTCTTTGTAATTGGGATAATTGAATTATACTAGTGGTCCTCATGAAAGCTCATAATCCTTCATATTTGTATTTGCGCAAATTTGTATACGCCATTTAATGAACATTAATTACTTGAAACCCTACAAGTTGCGAGAATGTAAATCAGCTGTTGCAGTACAAAATTACAATACTAGGTTTACATACGAAGTCTACGAACTGAAAATACATTGGAATTTTGCGAGCACCTCGTAAACTGTTTTGTACGGAAAAAGATAACAGCTGATATACGCAGTGGAAACTTTCAGGGTTTACGTGGTATTCGAGGCATTTGCGAGCTGTCATGAGAACCACTTCTATATTTCAAACACTTCGTGTTAAATATCAAAGTTTATGTGTCAATACATTAATTTTTGTGGAATTTATTAAAGTTTTTAAGAAATTTAAGAAATTTCCATCGGCTTATGCAAATTTTTACAGCTTATATGAAATAGTTTCAAATCTTGGATTAATTTATTTATTTATAGATTTTAAAGAGATTTTTCGATTTAATGACCTAATTTTTTTATAGAAACTGGACATGGTTTCATTTAATTGGGATAATTTTCGAGCTTGATCTGTATATTAAAGCTAAAATATATCGATGGTTAAGCGCACTAAAGTGATAAGTGAAAAATTTCAAATGTTCAGGAACGTCGATTTTGTTTTTAAATTTCAATACATCTCAATACAAAACACGAATTTTAACTGTGTACTGGCACGTTTTCACTTGCTATGCAATTTCAATAAATTTACACAAGGAAGATATTATATTGATGGATTGAAAAATGCAGTAAACCTATTTTCGTCAAAAGGTCACTTATCACTTTAGTGCGCTTAAAGGGCCAAATAGACTACACAGACTGTCGGTCAGACAGATGTTTTTTTCTTGTCATTGCGACGACTATACACTACACAGACTTCATGCACGCAGACTTGGTTTTTTAGTTCCCCTTTGTTGCGCGATGAGTGAGGACAGCGATGCTTCATGATTTCTATCTTTATTTTCATCACTAACACTTCATATTCATTGTTTTTAATATATTGTCAGAATACTTTTTGCTTTCAATCCTCCAAAGTGACGACAGGGATTTAAAAAGCTCAATAAATTCAGCTAAATTTATCCTTTCTTTCGCTGCAACACGTCTTTGCACAACGAAAGTTTCGAAAATCTGTGAGGTTTCACCATACACTACACAGACGGTCCGTCAGACACGACCGAAAATTAAAATATTTTAATTTTTGTCAGACATCTGAACAGACCTTCAAACAGCCAAATACACTATTAGACCGTCACGTCTAATGTTTGATGCGACAGTCTGTGTAGTCTATTTGGCCCTTAACCATCGATATGCTCTTTGTGGACATAACACACGTCGTTATAAAGTGTATATAACCCTTAAGTAGCTTAGGCTTATAAAAATTCCAAATAGTAAAAACTCCCTACTTTTATTATTTGTGTTTACATTACTTGTGATTGACAAACATATTTAAACTACAATTGGCAATGAACTCGCTATCTTTATTAGAAATTATATCAGCTTTCGAAATTTGTCAAATAGGTCGGGTGCTAATGTTTTCAACTTGAAACATGAAAGTCCGTGGTTCGAATTCGGCGGTTGCCTGGATTTTTTTTTTATAATTTTTTATAAATCAAGCGAGTAGCTTAAGGTCGTGGTCATTTCCAAACTCATGCAGGTAATTTGGCATTCATTGTTTAGCTCAACTTTCAAAGCGCTAATTGGAAAATGTTGATTGGAATTAAATTTTTTAATATATTTATTTTTATTTTAACTTTACATATATATGTTCTTTCCTGCACTATTAAATTATAAACAATGCTAAAATTAACTGGAGTCTTTGGACCGGGACACAAGTAAAGGAAGTCGTCATTTTACAGCTGCGTTTGTGTTAAGTTCTCTCGCCCTTCGATGAATTTTTGATAGAGTACGCAGCATATTCTCCAACATGTTTAGAAGAGGACAAAAGAGTGGCTTGTCACTACGATCATATTTAATGCAGTCCTCTGTGACTCGCTTTAGAGCCTGTGGGCATCAGAACTCACCGCGTCTTACCATAAATAGGATTTGATTGTGATTGTACCGAACTTGTTGACTTGCTTCTCACCAGACCTTTTAAATACCTGTTCTTGCTCTGGGGTGGGAATTTTTGCCTTCAAAGTCTTCACAGCGACAGGACCATGACAATGTGCTTTATTAACGGTTCCAAAAGGACGAATTCTTGGCCCATGAGAATTTCTTATTGGTTTCATCTGCTGCACACATTAATTTGTTTGTTTTTTCTTATGTCTTAACTGACAGGCTCAGTTCGAAAAAGAGAGACTGTGTATTCGAAAAGTTTTCGTAATTCAAACATAGAGTGGAAATGGTATAAATATTGTATAATTTTTTTATGTGATGTTTATAGGAAGAATCACCTCATAGTTTTTAATACAATAAATATAGCATGATTATACAATATGAATGTAGTTTTTCTATAAACCCTGAATAATTTGATTGTGAGAATATTCTTGTAGTGAATTATATCAGTGAACACTTCTATAACAGAAATTCTTCCAAATTGAAGCACTATACAACGTTTATAACATCAAATCCTGCTATACGTTTGAAATTGGAAGGAAAATTGTTAGTTGGGTGGTCAAGTGGCTCCATGGTAATAGTAGTTAATATATATGTTATTGTGCAGTGCCAGTAATAATTCGAAGCTGTATTTTTTCAGGGTTCAGTCACAAATTATTAAGGGAGATTCATTGCGAGGATACAAAATTATATCGCAATATACTTAGGATGACGCCTGCCCAGTTTGAAGAGATATTGGAAAGAGTTCGGCCCTATATTACCAAGCAAGATACAACTTTTAGAAACTGTATAGGTGCAGCGGAAAGGTTACAAGTAACATTACGTTATTTAGCCACCGGTATAAAAATTATAATTGTTTATATTTATAATTTTACTCTTATGTTTACCAAATTTTAAAGGCGAAACTCAAACATCGATGCAACTGCCGTTCAGGATTGAACAATCCACAATTTCAAAAATCCTCAAGGAAAGTGTCCCTGCATTGTTTTTGACAATGAAGGATGATTTTTTAAAGTTTCCGTCTTCCGAAAGTGACTGGCTTGAGATAGCAAACGATTTTTTCAATTTGTGGGGATTTCCGAATTGTATTGGTTCCATCGACGGTGAGATAAATAAATAGAGCAAGGACTGCAAGGATATAAGAACATTTAAATAAAGATGTCAAGAAAAAAATTGTATTTATGTATGAATCCTTGCTCTATTGATAATAGCTTTTTTATATCATGTGCTAAAGATTTACTTTTGAACTTAGGCAAGCATTGTAAAATTAGGCCGCTAAAGAAAGCAGGGTCGGCATATTTCAATTATAAAGGCAGTCATTCATTCATATTAATGGCAATTGCTGATGCACATTATCGTTTTATTTACGTGGACGTTGGCGTAAATGGTCGAGTAGGAGATGCAGGAGTATGGCAGCGATCCGATTTAAAATACGCAATTGAAAAACATGAAGTTCATATACCCCATTCAAGAAACTTACCCGAGGCCGACACTCTTTCCCCGTTTACTTTTTTAGCTGACGATGCCTTCTCTTTAACAGACTATATGATGAAGCCTTATTCGCACCTTCGTTTGACAGAAAGTCAAGCACACTTCAATTATATGCTTTCCAGAAATCGACGGGTTGTTGAAAACGCTTTTGGGATTCTTGCGAACCGGTTCCAAGTTTTATTTACTCCAATATATCGCGACCCAGAGGCAGCGATTGAAGTAGTTTTGGCTTGCGTGTGCCTTCACAATTTTTTAAGAAACGCAAACATTAAAAAATCATCAACATTAGACCACATTCCAGATGCAGAACTAATCGAAATCATCAACAACAATTTTGAAAATATTGCGACACACAGACGAAAACAAAACAATAGTTCTGAAAATATTAGAAAAAATCTGGAACAGTATTTTTATGCAAAAAAATAATAAAATGTTATGTAATAAATACATGAAAAAAATTAAAATGCATTAATTTATTTAAAATACAAATTAAATAAACTGTTTATAAAATTAATTAATTTATGGCAAACAATGAGTCCTTAACCCTTTCCCCGCAAAGGATTAAAGGACTTATATAAAAAAATTATTACTATTATATAAAAATGAGATCAATACACAAGTTTTTTTTGTGTTGGAAGCAGAAGGTAGTTGCAGTAGCAGTTGTTTTAGGAACAGAATTTCTTTGCTTTCATACTCGTCTAAGTTATACAGGGTGTCCCGCAACTGAGTGCAACTATTTACGGAGGTCAAAGGTAATGTCGAGTAGAGCAAAAAATCGAATGGGAGGGGGGTCTTTTTTCACATTCTTAGGAGCTACCGGGTTAATTAGTATTTCACGATTTTGATTCAAATCATTGTTTCTAGCACAAAAACTAACTTTAACGGTTAAGTCGGTGGGGTTTGTTGATATACCGTTAGAAAGGTGATTTTATTGCGTTTATAATTAACTCACAAAATAAGTTTTCTGTGAGTTAGTTTTTGTGCTAAAAACAATAATTTGAATCAAAATCTTGAAATACTAATTAACCGTGTAGCTCCTAAGAATGTGAAAAAAGACCCCCCTCCCATACGATTTTTTGCTCTACTGGACATTACCTTTGACCTCCGTAAATAGTTGCACTCAGTTGCGGGACACTCTGTATGTAAGGACGGGTCGAAAAAAAATGTGATTGATAAACTCGGTGCAAAATATTCCCTGGCTCATTTTAGTATGTTTTAGTATCAAAGAATTTGTCCATTTTGGTTCTAAAATGTTTTTCCTATAATTTCCAGGAAGTTTAAAAGTTGACTCATCGCGAAATCGTTTCATGAAAAGTACTTTAACGAGCGAATGAATATTTTACACTGAGTTAATCAAACACTTCTTTTAATGGAAACTGCCCCAGCCTATTATGCATATGTTGGAGAAAAACATATAGCCGATCTCCGCAATTGTTGTCGTTGTTGCAAGTCCATTAAAATGTTGAAAATATTTCTTTTTCCTTCTATTTGCAAGTCTTCGTCAAGTTTATTTAGCTCTGCTGATATGTTGGCACCAAACGCAGAGTTGGCATTATTTTCTTTTGATTCGTTGTTGCTGATTTTTGCAGTTAGGGCTTGTGTCAATGTATTTGATGATTCCATTAGTAGGGTTGCTATTGCTTCACTATCGTTTCTGGTTCTTTTCCTTTTCCTTGGATGCAATAATTGACTGGCTGTGTTGGTGGTTTTGGTTGGTGTTGCAACAACAGGTGATGTAAGTGGTGATGACATTGCCGATGGAAGTGGTGATGGCACTTCACTTGTTTCAGGTGGTTCCAGAGCTGTGGTTTGACTTGCTGATGCTTGAATAAATTGAGACAGTAAAGGAGTTTCAGCTAATGGTGCTTGTGGTTTCAATGGAATTCTACCTATTTTTTTAAATTGGAGAGAGGTGGCGAGTGGCGATGATGCTCGCGAAGATGGCCAGGAATTGATACTGGTGCTGATTGCTTGATCAGTTGTTTCATTTGTGCTGGAGCTCTGTAAATACTGCATTTATTGACATTATAAATTGCATTAAAATTACCTTACTTACATGCAAGCTGCTCTTATTAAAATTGTTTATGGACGGAGTGGGTATAGCTGTGGAAGAAAGAAAATCAAGAGCTTGGCGAAACTTCCATGAAGCACAAATCATTTCGATTTCTTCTGCGCTAGCTCCACTCTTTTGCGCTCTATGAGCTTTCTGCTTCTCCGTCATAAAATAAGACTTCAAATTGTTCCATTTTCGTTGAACTTCAGCTGAAATAAAAGGATTTGTTTAAATAAGTAGATGATTAACTGATTTGTTACCAATTTCAAATTGGATATTCGGATTGAAGTGGGAGTTGAGCGCATCCGTCACAGAAAGCCAGAAATTCTGTTTCTGCATCTTGTTCTTATAACTTGGTAGCCGAAAGTTCCACATAAACTCAGCGTTTTGTACTTTGTCTATTAAAAACAAAACAAACTCGTCCGTCCAAACAATCTTCATATTTGATTTCTGGCGTATTAATTTTAAAAAATTAAATTTGAATTTTACAATATTTTAATTTTGTATGTCAAATGTGACGTTTTACGCAGACATGTTGCCATCGATTTCTTACAAAATATATCTTGCTAGCTTACTCGCTGACTATTTTAATGCATTAAAATTGAGGAAAAAAATGAAGTATCATACGGGCTTAACTTATCTCAATCGCATCGGATGTTTATTTAAAGGGCCAAATAGACTACACAGACGGGGAGATTACGATTTCCGGGGCGCCGCGATTTGACGATGGATTCGAAGAGTACTCTTAATAAAAATAAGAATAGCCAAAGGAAATGTTGTGTTATCGATTTGTTTGCGAGTTATCGATTTTTTAAAATTTTTTTTTTGCTATAAGGTCTATGAAGAAAAGCGGCTGTATTATTCTTAATATATAACCTATATTAATGATTAAGATAAAATTTAAAAGGTTATATGTAAGGCTTTTAGAAAAATTTTAAATTAATGAAATCTATTGAGTACTTTGTATTTTATAGGTATTTTTATGCAATACAAATATATTTTCTTACATAAAACCGTTATTTTCTCAAAAATTACCGTTATTACTATGAATTATAAAGAGTAAATTATTAAAGCTTGAACATTTATCTTTCATTTGGTATATAATATATATAATTTATTTGACTTTTTGTCGTATTTTTTATGATACAATGATTTGCCCTTGTACGGAAAATTGCTTACTTCACTCATATTTACCTTAGATGTTTTTCTTTCTTACTCCATATTTACGAATATCGCCACTACAATACAATATTTATATGAATTAACGGGATTTTTGAGTCAGTGAAAAAAATTTGTATTTTTTGGTCGATCAGTTAATAAAAAAATATATATTTTTATCTATCGAAAAAAAGGTAAAACTTTCAGCTTATCAAAAAAAATATATTTTTAGTACCTTAAAAACGAAAATTTTGCAGAAAAAAAACGGTTCCTTTAATTAAAAAATTCAAATCTAATATATATTCGCTTATAAATTTAAAAACATTTTTGAAATTATATTTGTATTATATATCGTTGAAAAGGCATTTAATTACCTTTCGAATAACATGTCAATCTTTAAGATCCATTGGATATCGGCAAAGATATAGAAAATTTTGTGAACAGATTTTTTAACAAAGAAAACACTTGGAAAATTTAAATTTTATGTAATATAGTGTGAAATTAAATAAAAAATGTATATTTTTATATGTCAAACAAAAGGTCTAACTGTAAGCTTTTCAAAAAAATATATTTTTAGTAACTTAATAACGTAAATTTTTTATAAAATAACGGTTCTTTTTGTTAAATAATTCAACTTTGGAATAAATTCGCTTATAAAATTTAAAATATTATAGCAATGATATTTATAACAAATATATTTGAAAGGTCATTTAATGACCTTTAAAATGACATATCAGTCTTCAAGATCCATTGAGTAACGACAAAGATATAGATGTTTTTTTGAACAGAACTTTTAACAAAAAATTTTTTTTAAAAAATCGATAACTCGATAACTAATAGATTTATCGATTTTTTGTTCGGCGAATCATGTTTTTTTGTTGTTTTCTACCAGAAAACATCTTCAAATCGCGGCGCCCCGGAAATCGTAATCGTGCCACACAGACTGTCGTATCAAACACGTGTTTGTTGCGACGGTCTAATAGTGTATTTGGCTGTTTGAAGGTCTGTTCAGATGTCTGACAAAAATTAATATATTTTAATTTTCGGTCGTGTCTGACGGACCGTCTGTGTAGTGTATGGTGAAACCTCGCAGACTTGAGAAACTTTTGTTGTGCAAAGACGTGTTGCAGCGAAACAAAGGACAAATGTTGTTGAATTTATAGAGCTTTTTATATCTTTGCCGTCACTTTGGAAGATTAAAAGCAAAAAGGATTCTGAAAAATATTAAAAACAATAAATATGAAGTGTTAGTGATGAAAATAAAGATATAAATCATGAAGCATCGCTGTCCTCACTCATCGCTGTCCTCACTCATCGCGCAACAAAGAGGAACTAAAAAACCAAGTCTGCGTGCATGAAGTCTGTGTAGTGTATAGTCGTCGCAATGAAAAGAAAAAAACATCTGTCTGACCGACAGTCTGTGTAGTCTATTTGGCCCTTAAACACTGATTAAAGGTCTCTGCCAACTTACGGCACGTAACGCAACGACTGTCGAACGGCGACGGTAAGGCAAAGAACTGTTTCATGCACACTTAGCGTAACGGCGCTTATAACAAATCAAAACAAATCAATCTAAAATATCAGCAAAACACTCTACATTTGATTTTTTAAAACTTTGTTGCTATAATGTTTGCAACTCATGTCATATAAAGCAACATTTTCGCTCAAAAATTAAATTTTTTTCAGAATACATGTTTTGCAGCTAAGTTTTTGTCAACAAAGCGAACGACAAGTCGGTCAGAATTCTTTGCAACGATTCCCACCGGCTTTTTCGTCGGCGTCAACAGCCGTTTCGTTTACGGTTAGTGGGCATGTATACATAAGAACACAGGCTAGTTATATTTTGAAGTTTCGTGTCGTTTCGTTACGTGCCGTAAGTGGGCATAGACCTTAAAAGTTTAAACTCAGCTATGATAAAAATTGTTTTCTATATATTTTCTACATTACAACAAATGACTGTAAAGTTCGCTCAATGTTATAGATTTCGATTGTGCTGTCAGTGGCTCTTGCTTCATTAAATTTTCTCTTAGTCAAAATTTCCATACTACCAACTAAGTAGTATGGAAATTTGGTGGTAGTTCCTGGCAAGAAAGTTTCTGAAGGGATGTGTAGGTTATTGGTTAGGAATTTTTTTTCGAACCAAGAATTTTGAAAGACGCCACCATCACTTTGGCTTCCGTATGCACCAAAATCAATAAGTGTAAAACTGTAGTATGCATCACATACTGCCAAGAGTACCTGGAATTTGTCAATATCTTAAAGTATTGCAGAAAAGATTTATATGATTAAAGATAGTTTGGTTTACTTACAATGGATCTATGAAACTTTTTGTAATTTAAACATTGAGAACCGAAATTGTGGGGACTGTTTATACGAATGTGATTCCCATCGATAGAGCCCATACAATGGCAGTCCAGTCGCTTCCAAAATCCTTTTTGAAATACCTTCCCATTCTGAGCTGCTGGGAGGACCTACGATAAAGCTTCCCAGCACTTTCCAAAGCACATCGCACGTTTCCAGAACAACACACCTTACCGTTTCCAACCCAACTCTGAACTGCTTAGATAATGAATGCAATGAACATCCATGCGACAAAAAGCTGGCAATTAAAAACAACAACACATCTGTACATAAAAAGTAATTTTGCAAAACTAACTTCAGGGTTATGAATAGTCTCTGCTCCGCTCCAATAGGTTCTCTGTTGGAACATTTTTTCAACCATTCAACATTTTTTATTACAATCAACAATTGATTGAAATTCAACCTTGTTGATTTCAAGAGCAATTCGGGATTTTTTTTGTTATGATAATGTTGTTGTAAATACTCTTTTAGAGTTCTCAATTTCCTCTCCGTGCACCAGATTGATTTGATTATAAATATTATTTAAAACAAAACAAAAACAATGGAAGACATTGAAATCTTCCAATATTTCAATGTCTTCCATTGTTACTGAAATTTGTTTTACTTAAAAATCAAACGCAATATCAAAACAAAACATATGATAACAAAATTAACGCTAACGCAACGCACTCGATTAGGTAATGCGTATACCAAATTTGAAAATGAGACACTCGCGATACCCGGCGCACTACTGATGGCAACTATAGTGTAAAATAATAATTACTAGTATCGCCTGAGGTTGAAATTCAACCAATTTCCTGTTTGCCTATTTATAATTATTCAGGCTATCAGTGTGTTCAAAGAGAGAGAAAATGGGGAAAAAGCATTAGCAACAACAATATGACATAACTCTGTTAATTTCTGTCCTTCTCACTTTTACGCTCGCATTTAATATTCTTTCTGTAGGCTACAGCGATGTTTAACAGAGTTGTGACAGTATGCTCTATTGGAAAAATATTTTGGTACGTTTCCTAAAATTTAGATATCATACTGACATCCTATTCGAATAAAAATTAGTGTGAACATCTACTGAAAAAATTTTTTCTATCGATGTAGTATAATGTAAATATATTTTGGTATCCAATGCTTTTTGATTAATTTTTATGCTATTAATACGCAAACAAAAAGCTTTGGGTACACTTTTAACTGTGTTAATGTCAATATATATATAATGCTTATATCGATGGAAAGATATTTTTGAGTGGATGTGCAGAATAATATTTTTATTCAAATAGAATGTTATTAAGATAGGTAAATTGAGGGAAACGTAAAAACACCCATTTCCCAATGGGTTTTTTTCAGTAAAAACATCAAAATTAATGCCAATATAGCTGTGTTAAACATCGCTGTTGGAGCCAACAGAGGATGTAGAAAAAGTAATGCATAATGCGACTACTCTCTTAATACATTGTACACAAACATAACAGTAATTTACTGAGTTTCCATGGCGAGTTAACTCGGTGTTTACTCGGGGTTAACTCGCTATGGAAACGAGAGTTGAGTTGAGTTTCGTTAAATCTACGAAACTCCACGAAGCTTGTAAGATTTAACTAGGTTCTATCTGTCAAAGTGATTGCTGTCATTAATATTGAAAAAATAATGAAAATTTTTGTTTTAACAAAAATATTAAAATGTCGAATGCAAGAGTTTTTTGGAGTGCCGCAGAAACTAGTCAAAAAATAACAAAAATTACAAAAAAGAATTGACAAGTTCAACTCGACTCGGTGTCGTGCATGGAAACACTATCGAGTCAGCAAAGTCATATTGTCAACTCAACGAAAACCCAAACCCAGAGTTAACTCGCCATGGAAACTCAGTAAATGATCTCCGGATTGTGACTACCTCTTATGTATCGACACAACTACTGCCAAATAAAATATTTTTATATAAATCATGTTGTGTTAATTTGAAAATTGCTAATTTGGCAGCACTTCAAAATGCTACGCTGACGCTTGAAAAATGCTTGGATATCGAGAAAGCAACACTGATAACTGTCATTTTTGTTATGATAACTTGACATTTCTGTGACCAACCCAGCTGGTTTGTTTTCTTTTCCTGAAAATTTTCATCCTTGAGCGTGGATTTAAGAAAAAGTGTTAAATACTATTAAATATATTAGTAAAGTTTATGAAAAAGTGATAAGAAACAAATTTAACAACTCCCAGTTGTAAATTCACCATCAGTAGTTCAGAGTTCTAGCAAAAACGTGCATTCCCAGTTAGAAGCAGCTCACGTTGCACACCTGGCAGACTACAAAAACAACGCCAAGGTAATGAAAAGCTTATTTTTCAAATTTCTGACTTTTAACCTTGACTATCAAGCATTTCCAATTGCGTTTCGCACTAATAGGCAAATAAGTGAAAATTTTTCGATTACCAGGTAATCCGTATACCTCATGCAAGATGCACCTTAATCATGCCACCGCCGCAATGGCAAACTATCAGCACTACCCGCCACCTAACATCAATACGCATGTCTCCGCATCTAATCAGCAGCAAAGCTCACTGGGCAGCATTCAGCAGAATCCTTTTACGCTGCATCAGTTGACTGCAGTACAAGCCATACAGCATCCCACACATCAGGCCGTGCTGCATCACCAGCATCCACTGGTACACTTACTTGACATCAGCTCAACGACAACAACGCCGAATCCCACACCCACCTCGCCATCAAATGTCGAAGTGACCAGCGAAGAGGACCCTGTGCCAGATGATCCACGTAAGAAGAAGCAGTGCCACGTCTGCAAAAACAAGTTTCGCCAACTGACCACGCTCAGGAACCACATGAAAATACATACGGATGAACGCCCGTACAAGTGCAAACACTGCGACAAAACTTTTCGGCAGATATCAACGCTAACCAATCACGTTAAAATACATACGGGCGAGAAACCGTTCACTTGCAACATTTGCGCGAAAGATTTTCGACAACAAAGCACACTGATCAACCACATCAAGACCCACAAGGGTGAGTGGGATGCACGCGCAAAATAATTATTAACAATTTTTTACATTTTACTATTTTATTAATAAATATCCATTTCAGAGTCCTCGACGCCCACATCCCTGCTGAATTATCAGCCCAAACTTTCGCCGTCACATCGTCACTCGAAAGGTGCGATCACGAATATGGCTGCACCTGCACACTCCCAAAATCGCGTTCCCATCTCAAAGAGTCTCTATTCAGGCAGCTATAGCTCACCCCAAGCTGAGGCACTAGTGAAACCTTACGAATGCAACATTTGCAAACGGCGCTTTCCGCAGCTCAGTACGCTGCACAATCACGAGAAGACGCACATCGATCCCAAGCCGTACAAATGCGAAACATGCGAAAAGACTTTCAGTCAAATGGCCACTCTCGCCAATCACCGCAAGATCCATACCGGCGACAAGCCCTACACCTGTTCCTACTGTTCAATGCAGTTCCGCCAGCAGAGCACTCTGACCAACCACATGAAGACTCACGCCACAGGTGAGCATTTGGTGTTTCAACGTTAGGGAATGCATTTTAACAATTTCCCTAACAAAGCTTTGTTTTAAATTTCAAATATAACAAAAAAAAACATAGTCTCGCTTCCGGGCCCCACAACATCTATTATAACGTCATCGCATGCCAGCATGCAACACCATCTGCAGCTGCAGTCTGAACAACATCCACTGCTTCACTTTCTTGACAGCGCCACCACGGTAAGCACTGTAGTACCCAAGGAGCACTACAACAATAGTGATCGCTGCTCACAAGTCAGCAATAGTAGCATTCACATGGAGAGTCCCGACCGCCCATTTCCATGCAGCGTCTGCCGGCGCGCATTTTCACAGCAGAGCACTCTGACCAACCACATGAAGACGCACACCGGCGAAAAACCCTACACATGTAAAACTTGCGACTCACACTTTCGCCAATTGTCTACGTTAAACAACCACATGAAGATTCATACCGGCGAGAAGCCCTACAGTTGTTCCTATTGCCCCAAGCAGTTCCGTCAGAAGAGCACTCTCATGAATCATATTAGAATACATACATGTTAGAACACCAGCAACAACAACAACAACAACCACTAGAACAACAACAAAGAGAGGACAAACATGTTACCATTTATTTGATTTTAAATATTTACAACCAACTTACACTTAATTTCGTATTTATTATGCTAACAAATATTGTAAAACAAACGTGCAAGTTTTATATGTATGAAAATATAATTAAAAAAAAAACAACAATACAAAACAAAAAAACTACTCTATGGTTTAAGTTTAAATTGGCAAAACTTTCAAAAATTGTAATCCTAACATGCGAATTCTTTTAACATTTACGATACTATAAAAATAAAAAATAACAAAAAAAAAAAACAAAATATCTATTATAATGATTTAAAATTATTACCTGCTGTGCAGCAAGTAATGTCCATGTAAATTAAGTACATACAGGGTGTTTTTGTAATGTTCGCTTTTGTAATTGCGAATATATATTAAAAATTAAAACAATAGAACAAAAAATAACAAAAAACGAAAAAAAAAATTATGTGAGTAGAACAAACAACAGTTAAATACATTATGTAGAATAAAGCATTATTTGTAAGTAAAAACAAAAAAACAATACGTGTTTTTTTTTACTAAATACACCAAAGATTTTTGAGGTTAAAGTTGAGAAAAACCGCGATTTTAAGTAATAAGGCCCCAAAAATTAAAAAGAAAACAAAACCTTATTTCATTTTATTTGGGATGTTTTCAATGCGATCAAATATCATTGGGGCATTATTTCGTGGGATCTTATTTCATTGTGAAATAAAATCACATTTTTGGGTACTTATTTGGTTTTCATATTGGGGCCTTATTTGACAGAGCCATATTTCTTAAGCCTCTTTTTAGAACTTTTCCAATTTTTTTGTCGAACGCGGTTCCATAAAAAAAATAATTTCAAAAAGCGTCATAATATTTTCCAGAAAGTTTGAAATAATAAAAATACCCGTACTTTTTGGCAAAATTTTCAAAAATTCTTTTAAGCTTCCAACAAATATTTAGAAAATATGACTTAATTTTAAAAATGGCTACATATGGCAAACATTCAATGTCATTTTCAATTTTTGAGATCTTGCAAAGCTCTAGCAAGGCTTGAAATAGTACGTTAAATTTGCATGATCTTTACAACAGGCAATGATGATGCATAATTTTTCGATTCCAAAATTTAAACCTTTTAGAAAAGCACAAAAAAAAAATGGTAGAAGACGGATGAAAATTTCCAAGCGGGTCTTGGAATACTAAAGATGTTTTTCAAAATTATTGAAAATAAACCAGTATTTTTATACCCTAAACCTGAAAGGTCAGCATATATTTACTTTGTACAAACGTTTGTAACACCTAGAAATTAGCGAGTCCGGTATAGAAACGTATATATATATTCTTGATCAGAGTCACCCCGTCGATTTAGCCCTGTCCGTCTGTCTGTGTGTTGCCCGTAAGCATAGGATAAGAAGAAGGAGTTGAGATATATACATGAAACTTGGTACACATAGACCCGAGTATATGCACTATTAAATATTTTTGGAATCCGCTCACGGACACGCCTACCTTCCATAAACCCAAAAAATATAAATCACCGTATAGAGTGTTTTATTAAAGCTACAAAAATTAAATTTAATATATATGTATTTTGTACAAGAACTAAGGCATTTACAAGAAATCGGCGTTATCCGCTCACAAGCCCGCCCACCTCCCATACAACCCATAATATTGAAAATACCATAAAAATGACCTATGTATGACCTACAGGGATTAAAATTGGTATGGGAATATTATATATCAAAACTAAGGTGTGCACACAAAATAGGCGTCACCTGCCCACGAACACGCCCACCTCCCATGCAACTCACATTAGTGAAACCTGTTAAAAACTTTAAAAGAATACATGAAAATTAAAATTAAATCAAGGCATTCAACCATTTCTATTCATCTAAAAATTAATTTTTGTTCTTGTTTTCATGATTTTGTCGCTTATAAGGAAGTCAAAAATGTAAAGAAAATTACAAATTGACAAATCCAAAAATGTGCCTTTTGAAAAAGGCGTACTTTCGTGCAGTCTCAAATATTTTTCTAGCCTCCGATAGTCCTGACAGTATCAAAAGACCCGTCTTTGTATGCTTAGTAATTCGAATTCAGGACCAAAGATTTTGCTAAGAACTTACCTCTCGAACACCCCAAAAGCGGCTGCATCTGTTTGTAATAACATCCACGCTTCAGATCCATAGATATACACTGGTATGATGAGCGTCTTGTAGAGTGGTAGTTCTGTCTATCGGGAGAAGGCTCTGTAACCTAAATGCTTACTTAGCCCGTAGTAGCACCTATAAGCAATTGTTATTCTGCGCTTCATCTCCAGGCTGACATTGGTGTTGCTGTTTACGGTGGTGCCAAGGTATGTAAACTTCTTGACAACCTCAAAAATTAGAAGCCGCGTTTCCCTATTTGGAGACCTCACATACTTTTTGCCCTCGTTCACCGTCAAACACACTTGGGCTGATTCCTTTTCGATAGCGGTGAAATAATACCGATATCATCAGCATACGCAAGGAGCTGGACACCTTTGAAGAATATGGTACCATTGTACCTGTGCGTAGGATCCCCTCCATGATAAATTTAAAGAGATTGCATGATAACGGGTCGCCTTGTGAAACCTAAGTGGTTAAATTTCCACTCCATCATCGTCGATTGATGGTGTCAAACTGTATTCTCCAAGGGCGGAATTGTTAGGATCGTTGGGATTGACCAGACCGAGGAAGACCTAACCACGCTTGGTAAAAGATATTGGAGACGGCGCGCGCTAAGCAGAGGCGCCTGGCGAGAGCTAATGATGTCAGCGGTCATGACCACCTAAGTAAGTAAGTGGTTCTAATTCACGAAAAAATGGGGTCATAAAATTTAACCATTATGTTTCTCAATTGTTATTTCAGAATTTAAATTTTAAATATAATTCAGCCGTCCACAAAATAAAACAAAAACTCAAGACTTTCAGTCAGATTTTCAGGCCAGAATTCAATCATGAACTTACACCAGACCTATGCTTTAAGAACCAGAAATCTCCAGTAAAAATTAAAAAAAGTAATACCAAACTGAAGACGTCATGCCTAAATTTTATCTTGAAGCCATTTATTTGCTACTCTGTTGTTTCGAATTAAAGCAAAGAATATATGAATGTTATCACGAGTTTTGGTCTCAATCCTGTTTTTCTAAAAACAAGTGAACAATGCGTTTTCTTAAAGATAGAAAGGCCCATGTTGACTTTGCTTAGTCGTCACATTTTTTTCATGGCTGTATGCGCCGAGATATTTTGTGCCAAAGACCGATTATGTTTTTTTTTTTAACGTATGAAGATTATTACCTACTAAAGATTATTTTTATTGACTTCCTAGAACAAACCTGATCAGTTTATTTATCAAAGTGCTAAATGTACCTACTGGACCTAACAAGGTCTGTCCGTTAAATGTATGTTAACTTAAAAAAAAATCTGTTCAACCACGATAGATTACTTTCGGCAGCTATATGTTCTTGTTCGCATGTGGTTAATTCAGTTTTCACTATATGAAAGCTCAAAAAGTTGCCTCTTATGAGATTTTGGTCAGATCTCTGCTGTTTTCTTTTTGCATTGATCGGGTAAAGAACGTTTATGATGTAGTTGTACTGTATTTTGTACGTTGTTTAAGACCTTTATATGGTTTTAAATAGGCGTCAATGGTTTTCTTGGCTGTCGATAGACCGACAACAGCTCACTGAGAACAGACTGGCGCGTTTTTTGCGAGTAAAAATACCGAAGATGAAGAATGCTATCCGTTCAGAAAATATGAGGATGCTGACGAGAGTACTTTAATCCATATTTTATAACGACGTCGGATTCTGAAAAAGATTCGCACATTGGGACGAATGCTGCGGTAGACAGATACTATGAAGAAGAGAAGGAAGTTGCTGAAGAAGAGACGATTGCTGTGAATCATTCACAATTGCACGTTAGCGAATTTTACACATCCACAGCTAGTGTTGAACTCATAATATTCCAGTTGTTGATAGAAGTGACCCTATCCCCGTTAAACATGCTTGAAACATGCTTGTCCTGTGAAAAATGTGTGTAAGTTCATGTGCCTTCAAGGCGGCTCTATGAAGAAAATGCATCTGTTGTGCTGGTCAAGAGTTATAAATTCAACACAAAATTACTCGCAATTTTTCCATCTGTATAATTGTCTGTTAATTTATATTTAATTATAAAATAAATAAGTTTAAAGTTAACTTATGTCTTACAAAAATAATAATTTTTACTTTTTAAGGTATGGTGGTGTTGCACCATCTCAAGAGACTCCCTAATAATGACACCCATAGCATTGTTTTTGAATCAAAAAAATACTTTTACCCAAAAAAAGCTCTCGGCTAGACACCAAGATGGAAGAAAATCGTAATGACAACTGGTTTTGACTTATGCAGGATCACTTATCGCCTCCCAGGTAGCCGCACAACCTAGCGTTAAAACAAATTGGCAACATTTTAATTTAAATTTTACACTTAAAAAAAATGGTCTGAGTAATGATTTTAATTAAAATGCTTTTAAACTTATCTGCACTTATCTTTAATCTTTATATTTTTTGCTCTTTGTGTACTCTTTTGAACAGGCGTGTCACGCTCAGTTTTCATATATTACGACCACTTTTTCTGAAGGAAACTTTTCACATTCATTTTTCTATAAAATTTTTTTTAATTCTCATGCACTATACATATCGATGGCGTTCCGCAAAAGGGCTTTCTCAAGTTAAAGCAGATTGGTCCTTTCTATGGAACGCCATCGACATGTCGATTTCGAATCCATTTTCGAGTAAGTTTTACAATGCTTTGCGACTAAAATTAAACATGTCTACAAGATTGCGACATCCGCATGTTTTACCGTTATATGACGTTATTGGAGCCAACTTTTCCTATTGGATTAAATTGGTTGGCTTAATTGATTGAGAGATAGTAATTGAATTGAATTGAGAGATAGTAACATTCAATTGGCTCCAGTGACGTCGATGGCGAAACCTTGTATTCTTTCATCCATGCGCCCACCCTACCATCAGTGTGAAAGTGGAGGTATCATTTTCCCACGCGCTCTTCTTACGCGCTCTAGGAAGAGCTTCATTCCGAGAAATAATCGTAGATATTTGTGAATAACACAGATAATCAATGCATAAACGTACATCGATTATTGAAAAACGATAAATTATTTGTATTTAAAATTGTTTCTTGTTTTAGAGAAGAAATGAGGAATTAGATCTGAGATCCTTGTTATAACATTGATATAAAAATTAAGCTTAGTTGCAATTACTTCTGAAATAATCTGTATCTCCGAATTAGATGCATCGCCGCCGGGTCGGGCAAGATACAAAACTGAACTCGTAAATATTAGTTTTCATGTCATATTCCTACGAAGTACTATGTTCCAATATGGTATATTCACGCAGTATGAACAAATCTGTGTCGACAAGGAATAACCGCTAAAGTCGAGTTAGCACAAAATGAGGTTATTAATTTTTTTGCTTTTTTCGCAACGAAATACACTAGTACTCAAATTTTTATGGTTGTACCTTGAAAATTAAATGTTGCCAGGGTATCCTGATATTAAGGAGCGTTTTTCATCTGAAAATGCTCTTTTGAAATTTTCAAAATGAGTTAAGCTGTTATTCCTTGTCGACACAGAAATAACCTTAGAATTAATTTAAATTAGTCTTAATTGCATTTGTACACATTTGACAGAGGACTGTAACGACTCCGAACGGCTTAAGTTCATGTTCTGAAACAGCTTTACATGACATCGTTAACTCTTTGGAGTTTGCCATTGTTTGCAGAGCTGACGATCGATCAGAAATCTTTATTGCTATTGATGTCAGATGGTGATTCGAAACCGGGTTTACCGACATTCGTTGGCACGGCTATGGCCGCACCGCTAAGGCCGCGATATTTCATCAAGATATGTGGGTTTAGACAATATTACTAAGATAATTGCTACTATGAAACATAAAGTTCTCAATAGGGCTCGAATAAGGACTTAGTGCTGCTCAATCGAGAGCTTGTTTTAGTCTCTAAAGTCTAGAGGTCTAGTAGAGACTATAGGGTCACAGTAGTTTTCCGGAATTGATGGTTGCATTGTTGTTGTGGAAAATATACTCTGAGATAGCAATATCTTCTCTAAAGCACACATGAAAACCTTAATGTGGCAGTTGTATAAAATACACTGTGTTGATATTGGTGCTACCAAAGCAAATGGTTGTGCGGTTTTTTAATGCTTATACCTCCCCAAATCATAGGTAAGCCGAAACCGAAGTTTTAACACTGACACTTTTATTTGGGAACACCTCTGCAACAGTTAAGTTCATCCAAATTTATCTTATTTGTTCATGGAAGTGTATGACCGACATTCATTCCTCATTCCAAAATTTGTATTTTTCAGCAACTCGAAGTCTGGCTACACTGTGCCTTGGAAAGAACACAGGTTTACATAAATAACTCGAAGTTCATTTCACCAATGATTTCTTTAGTTCTTAAAATATGTTTTAATTTTCGTTTTAATTGTTGACTAAAAACAAAGAAAGAATATTACACTTTAAAGAATAAATAGGTTATTTTATTGAAATATTGACAGCTTCGTTTCGTGTGTTAAATATAGATAATAAAGATTGCACTTTAAAAACGTGTGCTTTTTTATATTAATGTAGTAGTTAAGTTATAATAGTTGATAGTTTATTTATCAAGGAGTAAAAATATGTTTGTTTGAATATAAAAAAGTCGGTGTTGTAGTTAGTATAAATTTAGGTGCCAAGGTATTTTCTGTTTTCACTATATAAGTAGCATACAATTTATAAATCAACTTATTTATTTTTCTATAGTTAAGACGCTTGCATTTAAATATCAGATACATATAAATATATAATAACTTTATGTACTATTAAGCAATGATAGACGAAACAAACGAACTTTGTTTTATAATAAACAACAATGTATTCCTTTAAGCTGATAATAAAATGTTAAAAAAAAATTGTACTCACAATAAATGGGTTAGAATAAAAAAATTAACACGAATGCACAAAATGCTTTTTAAATATTTTATGAAACCGCATATTTTGGGAGGGCCAATTCATATTAATTGGTAAACATACCATTTTTCTTATAATCTAAACAGCTTATAAGCTCTTGTTGATCATTAATATAGAGAGTGTGAAATGTTAACTACTTTAATGTATCTATTTGAACATCCACCATTTTATAATGATGCTTAGCAGTATAGCCAGCATGGTGTATATCGTCCATTTGATTGCTGTTGATTGTGGTATGCTATGGGGCATCAAATTGAAAAAATAAGACAACGAGGATGATGATGTTGATATGAATGATGATGAAGCATACGAAGTTGAAGATGCATGCTGCATACGCTCCAGTTTGTTATGGATAATTGTAAGTTGCCTTGTATGGGTTTCGAGTATTTTATTAATCTGTTCTATGGCAAGCGTCAAGCTAAAAAGAGAAAGAGAGAGCGAGAGTTAATAAAATATTTTGAAATTTTTGAAGCGTTAAATACTTTCGAGTATCCATATTTGAAATAGGTTGGTTTGTCAAATTTTCATCATCGTTTGATTGACTCGAATCTGTGTTGTGGATGACCTTTTCCTTGGCAGGTAGACGCTTTGAAAACTTCATCACAGCCGATGTCTTGTGCCTCATGGAGCGCAATGAAGAGGGAATTCTTTCAGAACGCACCATAGGCGCTTCGAGGCGTGTCTTTGTGAGTACTTTATAGTTGGTTTCATATTGCTTCACATCATTGCGTGGATCCCAAGGACGCAAGTCAGCATGTTTGTAGATCCACTGTTTAAGACGATGGTCAGTAAAGACAGTTTAAGAGAAGAGTCAATAATTAAGTGTTTACTTTTTAGAGCATTTATATTTTTTAAAAATTATTTTATGCTGATCACAATAACGCTGGCTCGTTAATATAAAAAAAAAACTCGCGTGTAGCAACGTACACGTGGCAGAAGTGAAACTTCTTTAACAGTAAGAAATAAGAAAGATTTTAGTGTGAAATAGAGGGAGAGAGTATCTGAAAAGAAGTTCAATCAATACGAAATGGAATAATAATCTGTTGATTCAATATTTACATCCAGGGGCCGTCTCGGCTATGATTTTTATCAAAAGTGTCACATATTAACTTTTATCCCTTTGTTTATTTTTTTCCGACAAAAATAAAAGCTATTATTCTAGACAAAAATAAGAGCCTTATAGCTTTTTGGGCAAAAATAACAGTTACTTTTAACTTTTATTTTATCTTTTCTGCCGTTTATTTTTTCGGTCAAAAATATCAGATAGTTTAAATTTGTTCAAGTCATTTTACCGACTAAAAAACTTTTGATACCATTATTCTCATCTCATCGGTGAGACATTTTACACATGATGTCAACAGCTCAATCTGTCAAGCGGCCTTTAAAAAAAACACAAATTGCTTGAAAATTTTGACTGAAAAAATTAAAGATAAAATAAAAGTTAAAAGAACCTTTGTTTTTCCTCGAAAAATACAAGGCAAAAAATAACACTTAAATTTTAACTTTTAAAGAATCAGTCGTAAATTTAAAAGGAACTTAATATTCATGAGGCTGAGGACATTTGTAACATAATGGTATATTTGGAAAAGTCTTTCAACAATTTTTTTCATTTGAAAATTGTAAAATAACAGTTATTTTCGTTCCTTGTTTTAGTTCAGTTGGTGTTTTAGTTGCTTTCGAATGTCTTCTCAACATTGTCACTTTTTGAATGTTAGATTGCATTTGCATAGTACTCGTTGAAGGAGCCTCCGAAAGCAGAGACAAATCTTGTTGATTATTGTGTTTTGCTTTCTGATCATAATAATTGCTATTTTGAGTGAGGGCCTCGTAAAGCAGCGAACGTTGATTGTTGAGTGTATCAACTTGGTTGGCTATAAAATTTTGTTGAGATGATGGCAGAGTTCCAAAATACATTTTAATAAAGCATCAGTGTGTTTTTTGGGGATTGGTTCTTTGTAGATTTACCAAAATACACTGATGTTTGGTAAAAATGTATTTTGGAACTCAGCCGATGTTGCAATTACCTGACCTTCATCATTAGTTGCAGACCCAGCAGCGGCTGTATTCTTAAGAGCTCTAATTCGCTCTCTATATTCACGAACGCGTTCTGCTCCTGTTTTAGCTATTTTTTCTATTTTTTCCGTGCATACTTGTAGGATGAAAATTAATGTTACGGTTATGTTAATAATGTAATGTTAATGTTAATGTTAATTATGTTATTTTCATTATGTTACGTGTTTAGTTTTAATTACATTTTCTTTAATCATTTTTATGTGCCTACATGGCGTAAGGGCATGCAGGTGGTGACCGTGGCATGCAGGTTAAGTGTGTGGCTTAGCATGCTCGGAGCCCGGGTTCGATCCCCAGTCGCGGCGAAAAGTTTTTTTTCAATAAAAAATTTTTCTGATCGGTCACCAGCTCTCTGCAGACAATGGCAAACCTCAGAGAGTAAATAATGCCATGTAAAGCTTCTTGAGAACATGAATTTTAGCCGTTCGGAGTCGGCATAAAACATGTAGGTCCAGTTCTCGGTCAAATGTGTGCAAACATTTAATAACACACACAACACAATTGATCATAAGAAGCTCGGTCAAAGTCCTTTCAAGGGCTGAAATGGCCAATTTGTTTTTTTTTTTTTTACATGGCGTAATGTTCCGACTCTTAAGCAACGATATTCGGGGTTCAATTCTCGGCAACGGCAATCATTTTTTTAAATTTTCATATAAATTTAAAACTTTAGCCTTACTTACTTACTTAGATGGCGCTTACAACCGTTGGTCGGTTTTGGCCTGGTCTAAGAATTTGCGCCAGCCTCTTTTGTCGTGCGCTTGCTGGCGCCAGTTGGAAATTCCAAGCGTCGTCAGGTTATCCAATGCCTGGTCTTTCCAACGGAGATGCGGTCTTCCTCGTCTGCGTTGGCCACCGCTGGGTACCGAATCCAATATTTTTTTCGCTGGAGCTTCGTCGTTCATTCTCTCGACATGACCTAGCCAGCGAAGCCGCTCTATTTTAATACGCTTGACTATATCGATGTCGGCATATAGCTCATACAACTCGTGGTTCCATCGTATTCGGTACTCGCCATTGACGCAGATTGGACCATAGATCTTGCGAAGGATTTTTCTCTCGAACGCTCCCAAAGTCCTTTCATCAGAGCTGCTCAACGTCCAGGTTTGTGATGCGTATAGTAGGACGGGCATGATTATTGACTTATAGAGCGTCAGTTTTGTTCGTCGAGAGAGAGCTCTGCTTCTCAATTGCCTACTGAGCCCAAAGTAACACCTGTTGGCAAGAGTTATCCTTCGTTTAATCTCAATACTGATATCGTTGGAGGAGTTAATACTGGATCCCAGGTAAACAAAGTCCTTCACTACCTCAAAGGAGGTGTTGTCAACAGTGACGTGGTTTCCAAGACGCTGGGACTGTTTGTTTGTTGACACGAGATACTTCGTTTTATCTGCGTTCACTGCAAGACCCATTCGACTCGACTCTTTTTCTAGCCTGGAGAATGCTGCACTGACTTCGCGCGTATTTTGGCCAATGATGTCAATATCATCAGCATACGCCAGCAGCATAACGCTCTTATAGAAAATTGTGCCGCTGCGTCTCAGGTCAGCAGCTCGGATGATCTTCTCCATTACTATATTAAAGAAGTCGCACGATAAGGAATCACCTTGTCTGAAACCTCGCTTGGTATCGAACGGAAGGGAGAGGTCCTTCCCGATTTTCACTGCGCTGCTGGTGTTGTACAGTGTCATCCTGCAAAGACGTATTAGCTTGGCAGGAATACCAAATTCAGACATGATGGAGTATAGGTGACTCCTTATTGGACTGTCGAAAAACTTTAGCCTAGCGTCACGAATAAGAGACCTTGAAATTTCACTCGCCGCCAAAGAAGTTTCACTTCAAAAAATATGAAGTTAAGTGCATTAATACTTGCAATACTTACCGCCGTATCATATTTTAGTATTTAAAAACAAAATATGTGCTATGATGTGCTCGACGTGTGCTATCATGTGTCGCTTTGAAAAGCTATTGTCTTCTAATGGTATGATTTTTATGATTTGGTGCTTTTTCAAAAAATGTGCTGCTATTAAAAAAACAGCTAATTTGCAAATTTTAAGATCTAAAATTGATTTTTGCTTACGATATTAATGGATGTGCGATTAGAAGAATTTATTTATACTTAAAATTTATTAAATTGAACACACATTTGTATGCAAGCAAACAAAATCAATTTTGCCATTTGGTAGTAGATCCATTACAGTTTAGATGATTGAAACTGAAAACAAAACTGAAGACTGAATAATTTGATGCAGAGAATGGAATATAATCGTAGCATAGTGCAGTTCGAGCATAATACATTATATCATCTATTGTGGTTTTTGATCATGATCATGAACCAAACCCTACCTATTATTTTGCAGGTTATTTTCAAGATGTTCAACCCAATCATGAAACATAACTTCAGTGTTAATTATTAAATTTCTTCCATGATTTGGGAGATATCACGAAACTTTTCGAACATACATTTTTGTGAAAAGTATGCATTTTGTAAACTTGGGAGAAAGCTCCCATCTTTTCTTAGCCATCTTATTAGTTAGAGAGAAAGCAAAAAAGCAAGCAAACAAAAACATGTAAGGAATCAAATAGAGACATTGCCTGTAGCTTTCACAAGAAAGACAAATAAGAAGTTGATCTGTTTTGGAAAACAGCGACGGAAAAGCTTAATGCAGCTGGGCCTCTTTTGAAAGTACTTTTGAAACCTTACAAGGTGGAAATGCAGAAAGAAAGTAGATTTAATTTCTAACACAGCGCAGACTGTCGAAACAGTGACTCACGCTCATAACACCAGCATAAACGAAAAAAATTGGATCTATAGCTGACCAAATTTAAAATATAAATATGCACAAAGGCTGTGGAAACTCCAGCGGATTGGCGCTAACTCTCAATGTTCGTCTAATAGAAACTTGGTTCACAACGTTAGTGGCTTCGTCTTCTTCAACAGCCAAAAATCTCTATAAAATGCTGAACAATATCAATAATATTTAATAATTAAGCCACTTTTAAAATTTTACAAATTTGTGCTTTAATTGTATAAAACTCTGCAGTCAAATGCAGCAAAACAGCTGTTTCCAAGTTTTGTTCGAATTCCCATTCCCATATATTTAGTCATGGGAGCTTCATAATGGGAGAATTTTGTTCATGAGAGAATGCAAATTTTTGGGAGCTGAATCTCCTGGGAGTTTTTATGATTAGGCTGATAGCGTTTTAAATTTTATTTTAAGGTTATGTTTTTATATCGAGTGACCCTTTCATCTGCACGACCCGAAATTTCCGTGTCCCTTACAAGCCCTTACAAAGTTGTTATTTATCTCTCCGAGTTTGAGGTATACTGTTTTTTTTTATTTTTTAAGTATTTTTGGTACGGTTTAAGTTTAGGCAAATCAACAGTTAGGGCTGAATATTCATTCAAATGGTGGAGAGTATTAGAAAAAATATATTCAGCATAACTTGTTTGACTATCCTTTACTTGGAGGTAGGAATTAGTTAAGAGTTACCACCAACCAACTTGTCTTATTGTTTGGGTTTGACGTTACTTGCTTAAAATCGTTGCTGTATAACGTACATACTAAATACTAATAAGCTAATTGAAATAGAAAGGTTAACTGGTAATTGAGAATAACTGGTGCAATTCGGTCATGCCCTACTTATGCGTTGAACGTTCTAATTCACCTCCTTCCCATTGACCTGCGAATTAAACAGCATCGAACAGTGCGATCAGACTAAAGGAGTCTGTCAATTGGAGGGAAAAACCATATGGGCATGGAAAAATTCTAAGGCTAATGCTTAGACTACGACAATCCCAATTTCGATTTTTCAAAAAAATCCACCAGCAGATACCCAACCAGAGCGGATTGGCGCAATGGAGGTCCAGCTGCGATATAACCTTCTACACCGATGGGTCTAAGATGGAATGCGGAGTTGCAACCGGTATATATTCAGAGAAACTGGGAGTTGCCAACTCATTCCGCCGGACTCAGATAGCGTCTTTCAGGCAGAACTTCTAGCGAAAAAAGAGACTTGTCGGACCATAAGTCGAGCCAACACAAACAATCTAAATGCAGCGATACTATCTGATAGTTAAGCGGTTATCAGAGCATTAGCCGCTGTAAAATCTAACTCCAAGCAAGTAAAGCAATGCAAGGAGGAACTAGCCAGGCTGAGTCGTAAACTTGATATAACCATTATTTGGGTTCCCGGCCATAGGAACAATTATAATAATGAGAAAACGGGCAAACTAGCTAGGTTAGGCTCTTCTCTTGATGTGCTAACAGCGGAAACCATTCTAGTTCTTCTGAAAACGGTTTATGGACAAGTATGCCTGCACTACTTTGACTTAGCTAACAGCAGGTGGAGGGATTTTATAACATTTGCTACAGCCAAAAAAATGTGGCCTTCATATAACTTAAGTAGAGCTCGCGAACTGCTATCGAGAACACGGGCTGATATAGCTAGAATAACGGCAATCAGCACGGGTCATAAGTGCGTTGGTGTTCACGCGGAATGAATGGTGTTGCCTTCTAAATGTTGCCTTGATCCAAAAGGGCATGCGTCATCGATGAAATCAAATCGACCCCTTTGCGCGAAATTATCGTATGTGCCAAAAACCAAATCTTACAGGAGAGCGTTTTTTCTACTTTTCTGGATGTAGGATGTAGAACAAATTTGCATCAAAAAGTGAATTTCGAAAAAAATGGCACATACGATAATTTCGCTCAAAGGGGTCGAAATAGTTGTCGTAAGGGGCAATGTCCTGGCTATACGGCGGGTGGCGTAAGATTTATTATTTCATCGTTTCAAGGTATGTTTTGACCGGCTGCCAACTTATAGCCGAGCGTTGTCATGTTGCAAAATAACCTTGCCGTGCTTTTGCTTGTATTCTAGCCGTTTTGCTTTAATGCTAGGTTCAAACACATCAATTGAGTTACTAGAGTTATCCTGTGATAGATTCACCCGGTTGTAGCAGCTTATAGTATACCACGTACTATTGGTTCCACCAAATTCAGAGCATGACATTGTCAATGTGAATATTGGATTTTGACGATAATTGTGGCGTATGGCCAGGCGGCATGTATGATTTTTTCACTTACGGTTATCGCTATAAGTCCATTTTCTTAAACAGTCACAATACAATGCAAAATCGATGTCTCTCGACTTCGATCCATACGGTACCCAATAGCCTACCTTTGGGATCAATACCATGGCTTTTAAGCGACCTTGATGAGTCACTTCCAATGCTTTTTCGATTTTCTTGCGTTTGGCACGAGTCTTAATCCAATATAGCCTTCAATTTTATATTTTTATTTATTGGACTTTTCTGTCATCATTATTAAAATCACCACTTCAAAAACGTTTATACCAAAACCCACATGTGGAAATCGACGAAGAACGTTTTCCCGTAAGCTTCTTGCAGCATTTGACGGCCCTCAGCTGCATTTTTCTTCAAATGAAAGGAGGAAAGTCAACTTTCCCGCAAATTGGGTTTTGTTGTTACAAAAGTTGACATATTCGGAGAAAACAAAAACTGTGTTGTTTATACTTCAGCGGAACGACACTTGCTGAAAAAGAAAGCCGAATGACGAGGCTTCAAAATTAAGTTGGTTGCAGCATTGTCCGATTCGATTTAATACTAGTGTTGTCATCTCAAAAAATTCCTTAAGACCTTTTGTACACCTTTTTGTATGTTCTGCATCCTTCTCGTGGTGTATCTCGGAAACTGCAAAATGTATGCTAATCGTAGACTTTTAAGCAGTTTTATATGTTAGTACAAAAATGGTAACATTTCGAATTTTCGGTCGACATATTGAATTCGACATTTTGTTTTCTTTATTTTTACCATCAAATTCGAAATCAGCGGACTCAAATATTCCCTTCTACCAAGTCACTTTTCCGGTAGAAGGGAAACGGTTGGCCCACACTGCGGAATACTGTTTAAATGCTGTCCAATATGTCCTTCTTTTTAAAACTGTTAAGGCCTGATAGTGCGTGCTTTATAAAACTTTTTAGTAGAAATAAAAGAACTCAGACGCGCTGAACTATGAAGTGTCCAAAAAGAATTCATGTGTCTAGAATTTATGATCAGCGTGGCTTTAATACGCTGAATAACATTGTTTTATTTACTGGACTGTAAAATAAAAACCACTCAACGACACGCTTTAGAACTACTTGAGCACATCACAGCACAACATCCGAGTCTTTGAGACAAATCAAAGGCGGAGCTAACTTCGCATAAAAGAATACATTTTTTTCCCAAACTGTATGCTATGGCATACGACGAGCTTATTGGAGCACATATTTTGTTTTCATAATAAATCAATAGTAAAAAGTAAGAAAATTTAAGAGATAGTCCACAAACCTGTCCAGTAATTATATCCTGTTGGAAATGCTCTGCGATCCAAACACTTTCCGTTGACTGGCGTTCTTTTGCCATAGAACGTTGCATATCCTCCAAAACGGTCTTCTCCTCGGTAGCACCCACTTGATCTTCTCGCAGTATGGCAGCAGAAACATGTTGCCACAAACGTTCCGATTCATTTGGTAGCTGCGCCTCCATGGGCACTACATAACGTGTCAAACGTTTCTTCTTCAATTCCTTGTCAACTGTGAAAAGTATCGATTCCTCAGACGTCTTTACATCCTTAATGCGCATCTCAGAGTCCCAGCGACCACTGATAGTGGCGAGGGTCTCTTTGCCTAGTTTTATTTTGCCCGTCACTGCATTGGTACCCTCAGAACCACCAAGGAATGGTTTCAGCTTAAATTCAATTTCCGTCTTGTAACCGGTGTTCTCGCATTCTATGTTAATTTTACCACCCAGCTCCATGGACAGCGTGCCCATGAGAATGCCTTTGCAGTGGGCGTAAGGCGTGGTTAGCGTATAGCTCTCACCGCGTGGAAGCAAAGTGAGCGTAGCCACGCCCTCCAACACTGCAGAAGTGCTGTTGCCATAGAACTTCGATTTGGCCAAGATGGAGCAACTGATGCAGAAACCATCCTGACGATTGGTTACATAAAAAGCAGAGACGGGCGGATGATGCGACACCTGTTCGCAAATATAGTAGGTACGGCTACCATTCGGATGCTGCCAGTAACAGCGAAACGTTTCGCCCAAAATTGGATTGTAGGGTTTCTTCAGACCCTTGGGTTTTTTGTAGAAGCCAGAGAGGTACCATTGAACGATGAGTTTCATGCGTGTAAACGGATCATCGTTGGTGACGGCTCTGAGAAGCACACATTTTATAAGAAGAATTTATGTATAACTTAATGTAATTACCTGGATATTATGTCGGCATGAAAGTACGTGTCTGACAATTTGTCCAAAAACGAACGCGGTTCGAGGATAAATGTTGGCAAAACTACTCTGCTCAAATCCATGCCAGGACGGACTTGTTTTAACAAACACCAAATTAAACTTTTGTTTTCTTCGCCCAGTTCTTCGACTTGCTCGCCAGTGTGCTTTAGAAATTCATAATTCATTAAGAGGGATTTGTCATTTTAAGCATAAAACATACCACGCCGAATTCTTCTTCGATGTTTGGTATATATGGCGTCTCTGGCTCATCTTCTAGTGGTGGTTCTTTGAAATTTTCCATCACATCCGAGTCAGAGTCCGTTTCCGGACCTGATATTACAGCCATGGCTCCTTCATTCTGACTGTCAGCGTCGAGATCTAAGGGTATAAAAAACATTATCACTTTTGGGACTGCAAATGTCGATATCTTTTTAAAACTAGCAAATTATTGATAAAATACAAATTAGCGAAACGCTAAGTAATTTATTAATTTCGGCAATTATATTTCTAAATTAATGCGCATAAACGCAGAGCTTTCAAGTTTACAAGAATGAAGCTGTTACCGATTTTTAAAATTATCATACTTTTTGACGTACCAAGAAAGAAGTTCTAAGTTGTGAGAAATTAAAAAAAAATTAAAATATTTTATTTTTTTTTTGTCCAATACTTTTTGAAGTATGACATAAGAATGAATGTTTGAAAGAAGAAAATCAAAATTATGAATCAATACCCAATATAAAAAAAAATTAATTATGTTTTCTAAAATTTGTTTAAAAACTAAAATGTCTAGTGATAAAAGTATCGTTGGAAAAAATTTAAAATGATTATATATAAATTCTTTGTAATTCTAAAAGACAACAAAAAATGTTACCTACATTATTTTGGCTTTTTTGATGGGGGAATAAAACTGATGTAGCACTGCAATGAAACGCGGCGAATTTATAAGTTATTAGGTGTTCGTAAGGTTAAGCTTTTTAGAAACATTTCGTTTATTGATTATCGTTATTTTAGTTCAATTCCAAAAGCAGTGTCAATCAAAATTAACGAGATAAAAAACTTATCAAACAATGGTCTGAGTCCAAACTAATAGACGATCTAATCAACAAAGTTTTAGTCCGTAATTTTTTTGAGGTAAAACTGCTTTAGCCGCGTGAAGCGCAATATGGGAATTTTTTTTAAGTTTACTCCTTTTGAATCGGTTTGTATGGAACGAAATTGTATTAAGGGGTAAACTCACATTATGAATTTTCAACCGTAACGTGTGGTATGTAATGGTTGAATTTTCAACCATGACACGTTATGCTTCAATTATCAACCGTGACACGTTAACCTTGAATTTTCTACCTGTATGAAATATAGTCAATCGGATGCAATGGGATTAACTGAGGTCACATACGGGTCATTAGCACTTTTATGAATTCCATGAATCATTTGAACAAAAACGGAAATATTCAACTCCACCTACGCTAAAAAGTTTAGAACAATGATGGGAAAAATTACCAGATGACAACAAATTTTGAATCCTGGGGCTCAATCTGCTGTATACTATGTGCTATATAACAAAGATTGTTAACCAGAACACAGTTTTCATAAGATAACCAACCAGATTTTTTATGTAAAACTATCTGAGACAATTTTTATGCCCTAAACCTGAACAGGTCAGAGTATATGAACTTTATGCAAACGTTTGTAACGCAAAGAAATAAGCGAGTTTGGTATAGAAAAGTATAAACATTCTTGATCAGCGTCACCTCGAGAGTCGAGATATCTATGTCCGTCCGTAAACACAGAATAAGAAGAAGGAGTTGAGATAATTGACATGCAACTTGATACACATGGTTACATGGACCCAAGAATTTGCACTATTGAATATTTTTGGATTCCGCTCACGGACACGCCTACCTCTAAACCCAACAAGTTTAAAACTCCATAAATAAGCTCATATTTGTCTTTGAGTGATCAAATTTGGTTTTGGTAAGTATGTATTTTATACCAAATCTTAGGTGTGCTCAAAAATTGGTCGTTCTTAGTCTGTGTACACGCCCACCTCCCAAAGAACCCACAATAGCGAAAGCACAATAAAGACATTAACTGTGAGCTACAGAAATAAAACTTGGTATGTGTAAATTTATCATCATTCAACATTAAAATGCATATAAAATATGGACTACATCCGGCAACGGACACGCCAATTTTCAATACTATTATTGTGTTTTGAAAAAGTAAGATTAGCGTTTTACATAGACGGTCAAGACCGACTTTAGACTTTACTTGTTATACCCTAAACCTGAAAGGTCAGGGTATATTAACTTTGTGCAAACGTTTGTAACGCATAGAACGAAGCGAGTCCGGTATAGAAAAGTATATATATTCTTGATCAGCGTCACCACGTGAGTCGAGCTATCCATATCCGTCCGTCCGTCCGTCCATCCGTCCGTCTGTCCGTCCATCCGTCCGTCCGTCTGTGTGTTGTCCGTATACACAGGATAAGAAGAACCCAAGGATTTGCACTATTGAATATTTTTGGAATCCGCCCACGGACACGCCTACCTCCCATACAACACAAAAATTTAAAACTGCATAAATAAGCTAATAACTAACCTACAACAATAAAATTTGGTGTGTATGTGTTTTGTATCAACACAAAGATGTCTTCGAAAAATGGGTGTCATCCGCTCACGGACACGCCCACCTCCCATACAACCCAAAAATTGAAAACGCAATAAATAAGCCTATGTTTAACCAACAGAGATAAAATTTGGCACGTATGTTTTTTATGACAAAACAAAGATGGTTGTGGAAAATGGACGTCATCCGCCCACGGACACGATTACCTCCCACACAACCCAAAAAGTTTAAAACTGGATAAATAAGATTATGTGTGTCATAGAGAGATAAATTTGGTATGTATGTATTTTATACCAAAACTAAGGTGTGTTCAAAATTAGGAGAATTCCGTCCATGAACACGCCCTCCTCCCATAGCGAAAGCATAATAAAGGCATTAACTGAGCTACAGGAATAAAACTTGGTATGTATAAATTTTTCTTCAACATTTAAATGCATATAAAATAAAGGCTTCATCCGCCCACGGAAACGCCCATTTTAGATATTATTATTTCTTTTTTAAAAGTAGGTTTAGGGTATTTCATAGTCGGCCTGACCGACTTTAGACTTTCTTTACTTGTTTTGAACTGACTCTAGTTTTGCAATTGAACCAAAAGAACGAAAATCAATAAACGAAACGTTCCTTATAAGATTAACTTTGAGAACACCTTACGAATTTTAATTTATAAGGTGTTTCGAATACTTCTTATTAATTTATAAATTCACTTTCATTAACGTTTCATTAAAGTGTAACATCAGTTTTACTCCCCTTTTAATTCGACGTACGCTGTATACGCGGCTAAAGAAGTTTAACTTCAAAAATTTTGTTTTTTAGTCCGGATTAAATTTTGTTTTATTCTCATCAAGATCCCGCAATAAATACAAATTAACAACATCATATTTAGCCTTGCCGTAGCTTTAATTGATGGTTATAGGAATGAATGGTTAGACCTTAAATTGTTATGATGAGTTTTTTAAGCTTTCAAATGGGTCAAGGCAAATTCTGCGGCAAGGGCAAGTATGATTAGTAAATTTTTATGGTTATAAAATAAATGATAATAGAGATAAGTTTGAAGCAAATTGAGAGCTATCAAAATATCATAAATTTTATGATCAATAGATCTAAAAAAACTAAGAAACTAAGATCATAAGTCATACTTAAAAGAAAATTTGTTACGCATTGATTGGGACAGTGTTTAGTTATGTGAGGTTGTGGCTCCTACTACAAGAAAAATTATACGCGTAAATATAGCAAGATATTTAAATTGCTTTACAGAATATTTAGATTGCTCAAGCCTAAACTAGGCACATAGCTAGTTAAGTTTAATGAATTAAATGAATATTCTAGCTTTTCATGTGGGTAGCCATCTTTAGCTCATCATGACAATAAGTTTTATTGAACTAGCAAACTAATAATGGAAGATTGTTTCTTTTGCCAACCTAATTACGTTTGATAAGTATAGAAAGTTAAATGTCAAACCCTGTACGGTCAATATGAATGGTTTAATTGTCTGCGGTGGAGCGCTTAGGCAACGAAGCGATGCCGCTGGTGCTCTTAGCAAGCCAGTCGATATTGGCTGCACAGTTTCAATGTCTTCCGCACAATCATCACTCGATGAGGAAGGATTTAAAACAGAATTCAATGAAATCGATTTTGCAAATTGAGCCAAGCGACGTTTTTTCATCTTGAACATCGTGTGTGGCGATGATGGTGGAGCGTTCCTTGTAGCAAAATCACCTTTCTTTGGTGAAAAATCAACGCTTGAGACGTCACTGTAGTCAGCCGTTGAACTGACACCATCAATGAAGTCCTTGTGTCGACCGTGTTTAGATTTACGAAGTTTGCGAAAGTTTTTCATTTTCTGAAATTCGGGAGTGTGAGCCACAATACGTTCCCAATTGGTCATGGTTATATAGAGCTGTTGAAAAATGGGCGTTTGTGAACGCGACGGTAGGCTAGAGTAAGAGCTGCTGTGGGATTTGGAAGCGTCCGCATCGGGCACTGTCAGATAATAAGAGGAACGACGTTTTAGCGGCTCATCACAGGGGCCAGAAGAAAGTTGTTGCTCTTGTTTCGGAAAGTTTAACAAAATAAAATTAGGTTAAATTTTTTTTTAAAATAAGGGTTTTGAGTAACTGAAAACATAAACTGATAGCTGTTTAACTTAAGTTTATTGCAGGAGACACACATGGGCAAAGTAAACAGCAGACAAAATGTTGATAATAATAACAAAATAAGAAACATACAACCACTTACCGTGCTCATTAAAATGGCGCTCATAATCAGCCTCCGACCATTGCGTCTCATGCGATATTTGACCCGATGCATCGATAACATTACTGCCCTGTGTTGTGCCCGAATTGCTGCTCGAACGTAAAAGCAACGCTGAACAGCGCAAGGAGAGTTCTAGTGCATCCATCCAACATTTACCAGCCGCTTGGCTTGGTGCTCGAAAGATAAGATAAGCGGTTGGTAGGGGTTGAACGACTGCGCCTGCAAAAATTCAACAATTATGTCAATAAAAAAAACAACATTTAATCAATGCTCAAGGTTTAAAAAGCATGTATAATTACCTATTGTCTCCTTGTCCGGTCCACGTGGCGCCCATATTGATTGTTCCATTGGATGAAATAGTTTAAAGCAGAAGCCATCTTTTTTGCTAGGACGTTCAATAACCTGACACGAGGTTATTAGAACGGTGCCCACCCAATGGCTGCTTTTAGTCTTGGGACTTTTGTAGATAAGCAGCAAGCCCGGCTTTAGCACGCACCAAAGTTTTGTCCATGATTTAAGTGTACCGCGTACCTATATGCAAAATATTATAAAAATTAAGAATTTAGAAAATGTCGGCATAATTCTTAAAACATATTAGCTATAATTTTGAGATTAATATTTTTTTACGTGCAATTTTTTTCAAAAGCAATTTTAAAAAAATTTTTAACTACTCGAAAATTGTGTAGTTTATTCGTTGAGGCTTCGTTTGAGAATTGGAAAATGATTATTTTGATCTGAAATGTACACTTGTTAAAGCGTGCAACCATTTTGATAAGACTTTGAAATTAAAATTCATTTTGTGTACCAAAACGTGTATCAAAACGCTCGTGAACGAGAGCGCAAATGGAACTTTAAATGCTCATGAGCGGTGCATTGCAATCATAGACAAGAGTTCAAACAGTGTATTGTAGAGGAAAATAAAGCTCCCAAGTGAGTCATGGGAACTTTTATGATTTCAGTGTGTTCCTTGGACAAAAAATCATTATTCTCTAGAAAATAGAAAATAGGTCCTACTAGGATGATATGTGGAATTACTACGATTTTTACGACGAAAAAGGAAAATAAAAATTATATTTTTACAAATATATCGTAAGTAGGTATTTTGTGCATTGGATAACCTGACGACCTGACGATGCGTAAAATAAAAAATGTTTTATTTTACATTTTTTTATTTAAATGTCGCGGAGCTTGGAGTTTCCAACTGGCGCCAGCAAGTGCACGACAAAATAGGCTGGCGCAAATCCTTAGACCAGGCCAAAACCAAACAACGGTTGTAAGCGCCATCTAAGCAAGCAAGCAAGCAAGGTATTTTGTGGTAATAGGGGTTAAATGTGTGGCGTGAGTGCTAAGTGTGTGGCGTGCGAGATAATGAACTGCAGTAGCCCGAGTTCGATTTTCACATTTGGTAAAATGTTTTTAAAAAAAAAATTTCGACAATGTTTGAAAAAATTCTTGAAAATTTCGAGTGGTGACCGTTGTCGTGAGTGCTAAGTGTGTGACGTGTGAACCAACGGATCCCGGATTCAAACCTCATCTCGGGAAAAAGTTTTTCAATAGAAATAAATTTTTCTGATTGGTCACCACCATCCGCAGACAAAAGCAAATATATGAGAGTAAATAATGACATGTTAAATTTTTTGAGAACATGAAGTTTAATCGTTCGGAGTCGGTCAAAAACATGTAGGTCCAGTTCTCTGTTAATTGTGTGCGGATAAAAGGTTCAACGGCTTTTTCCAAATACCTCGTTTACGGGATTTTCCAAAAATTTAAACCAAAGGATCTACTTATTATAAGATAATCTATATATTTATATAAAAATGTGTATTTAACATATAGACTCTGAAACCACTAAACCAATTGTAATGCAATTTTTAGGAAAACTGTATCCCAGAAAGGGTTCCTGTGAAGTTTGGTACCGATAAAACATGGGGCGTGACACCTTCCATACAACCTTAATTTTCAGTATCGAAAAGCTTTGGAATTGCATGTTGTACAACCACAAAATTCGGTATTCGAACTCAATTTGCACTTGCGCTGGTTCACTGGCAACATTTTATAGATGTTAAACACGGGGCGTGGCACTTTTTAAGCATTGAAACTTTTCGGTATAATTTTCGTAATATAAGTCGAAAAAGAATATAATATTTAGGCGTGTCCTTTGACTGGAAAAATTGAGCGAGCATTGAAGTAGGGGGCGTGGCACCACTCATACAATTGAAATGCTTAATATCGAATAGCTTTGGTACTAAATGTCGCATAACATTGAAACTCAATATAAAATTAGACCAGGGGGGTGTAACTTCGTCCATACAAGCCAAATTTTTGATATCAAATAGCTTTGGAAGTGAAAGTCTCAGAGCATTGAAACTCAGAATGCAGTTACCACTTGGTAATGTCATTTTGATAAAAAACTAGGCCGGACTTTGGACAAGCTCCCAATACAAGCTAAATTTTTGATGGTATAGCTTTGGAAGTCACATATAGTCACCTAAAATTCAAAAAGACGTAACAACAAAATAAAGTTAAATTTAATTTTTGATTTATTATAATTAATTTGACTAAACTAGACCGTCTAGCTATATTTCAAACACATACTTCCAAGAATAGCTATTTTTTAACGAAATTCAAAAGAATGATAGGTTTTCAAATCTTAAATATGTGCCTTTGTTTTCTCCTTTGAAAATATAATGAGTGTTGGTACGTCTTTTTGTATTTCAGGTGACGATATGAAGTATATGTGGTTGTTTTAGGCGTAGCAACACGCGCCGGGTAACGCTAGTATAAAATAAAAATGTCACATAAAATTACCGCAGGATCATTTCGGAAATTTATTTCCAAGATAAACGACCAAAAATGGTTGGCTAAAAACGGTTGGATTTTGTATATATCTTCTGAACGTGATTTTCTTAATATTTGGGCCAAATGGTCTTTATCATTAGATAATTTTACATAAAAATGTTGTACTCGAAATTTTCTCATTCGTGATAAACAACCAAAAAAAGCCGATTAAAAGGGTTTTTTTCCAAATATATCGTAACCAGGATTTTTCAAAAATTTTATCCAAGTGTATTTTTTATAACATAATTTAACATAAAAATGCTAGTCATAAAACTTTTAGTCAGCCCTTCATTCACATTAGGCTTAAACTCTTACTAGTTTTTTTTTCGTTTTAGATAAACCAAACTCGAGATATTTTGAACACCGTTTTTTCTATTTGGTGTGCCGGTGACCGTGGCATGCAGGTTAAGTGTGTGGCTTAGCATGCTCGGAGCCCGAGTTCGATGCCCAGTCGCGGCGAAAAGATTTTTCAATAAAAAATTTTCTGATCGGTCACCACCTCTCTGCAGACAATGGCAAACCTCAGAGAGTAAATAATGCCATGTAAAACTTCTTGAGAACATAAACTTTAGCCGTTCGGAGCCGACATAAAACTTGTAGGTCCAGTTCTCGGTCAATTGTGTGCAAACATTTAATAACACACACAACACAATTGATCATAAGAAGCTCGGTCAAAGTCCTTTCAAGGGCTGAAATGGCCAATTTGTTTTTTTTGTTTTTTAATTCTATTATGGTAAAATTCGAGGTAATTTCGAAATCGAGAGGACACAGATTCTATATTAAGGTACACGATATGGTGTGTATTATCTTCTATAAAAAAAATTTCAAATTTCATAATATTGATGTTTGCTTACCTTGAGCCAATCGGCGAGCACAATAACTGCTGGATCCTGCAACGAATTCAGCAACTCGGATGCAACTCGTTTCTTTTCACGTCGATAGTTTTTACGCTGAGCTTTATAGGACTCCTTGCGATTAAGTTTTGAGACATCGGATGGAGTCTGCAAAAAATGGTCAGAATAAAAAGAAGACACACATCAATACAAATGTTAAAATTAAATTAATTCAAATATATTAGTAAATATATAAAATAAGTTTTGATCAAAAATTTTTCAATCAACAAGCACTCAATTAAATAGTTTGCGACATTTACACTTTTAACCAAATAAACTGTTACCCAATTCAAACCTGACAAAATTCTTTGTTAAATTCTGTCTATCCGTACATATTTAAAATTTTTTATCTAATATATAAAATTCTCGTGTCACGGTGTTAGTGTATGAACTCCTCCTAAACGGCTGGACCGATTTAAATGAAATTTTTTTTGTACACTTGGTAGGGATGAGAATAGGTCGTAAAGTATTTTTCACCCTCTTACCGGCGAGGGGCGTGGCACTTTTTCAAGAATACAAATTTTTCGGTTCTACTATCGTCTATAAGTCACACATCAATGAAACTCGGCACGAACTTACTGTTGAGTCGTGCCCTTAGACTACCTTAACTCCGAAATAGTCGCAAACTAAAGCGGGTATTGAACAAGGGATACGGTTCCGCCCTTAACAGGCAGTTGTTTATATTTAAAAGCTTTGGAAATAATGGCCACAGAATTTTGAAACTCAGTGTGGAATTACTCTCTGTTGATGGTCTTCTATTGGCAAAGTGGAACAGACATTGGATAAGAAGGCAGCAACGCGCCGGGTACCAGCTAGTAAATTTATAGTTTTTTACTATTTCAATTAATTTTATATTTAAAGAACATATTGGAAGTATGCATTAAAAACTGCGCATTCGTAAGCAAATTAATTTCTATTTTACCTACAATTTTTTTGACAATGATAGACTTCCGAAAAATTTCGAAGATGCGGATTTGGAGTCATTAGCCGACCTAGACCCGTGTCAAAGACAACAAGAACTTACAAATGTGTTGGGAATTGATCAAGCAACCATTTACAGGCCAACCCGAGAGACGTCGAAAGGCAATTTTTCGCATGTGAACAGTTGCTTCAAAGGTAAAATCGGAAAAGTTTTTTGCATTGTATTGTCAATGGCGATGAAAAGTGGATTCATTACGATGATTCAAAATATTTTAAATCATATGGTTACCCCGGACATGCCTCAACATTAACGACAAAGTCGAATATCAATGGTTCCAAACTCATGCTATGTATTGTGTGGAATCAACAAGCTGTTATTTATTATGAGCTGCTACAACCTAACGAAACAATCATAAGAGATCGCTATCGACTACAATTAATGCGTCTACTACTTGTTTCGAGCGATGATCCATGACCATAACCCATGATCTGAGCAGCACTTCCGTTCTTATGAAGATGCCAATTAATGGATCGATTCGTGAACAGCCTCAAAACATAATATAATACCTTAATTCTTTGAAGAAAATACATCCCGAAAAGCAATTTGTTTCCGTACTTAAGTACTCAGGCGCAAAAGTCCCGAGTATCAGAGTCATTTTCAGTTTTAAAAGCTACGAATAGTTACAAAAAATTGCAAAGCGAATGAAAATCAAATGAAATTGAATCGCACATTGATATAAGGCCGAATGTTTATGAACTTCAGCAAACAAGACCTGAGAAAAAATGCATATATTTTACCGAAAATACAGGATGGGACAAAAGAAATCACACTATTGGAACAACCTATAACTTTTGCAAATGGCGCCAAATGTCAATTCGGTTTTGACATTTGTGAAGTAAACAAACGCAGATTACAAATCGATAAGCCATGAATCGGTTTGCTCCGCAAGAACGCGGAAGAATTTTTTCAATTTTTTTGCGCAACAATTTGTCGGTTGTATTGATGCAGTATCATGAGCTATGAGGCTCATTACCACCTGCGATTACGTGAATAAACAAAATAATCGTTTCTGGGCACCGAAAACCCGTGTATCACCCACGAAGAACTATTACACCCGCCCAAAGTTACGCGCTACAAAGCCATGATTACCGAATTTTTTCCTCCTCAATTGGATAAATTGGGACTGGAGAACATGTGGACTGGAGAACAGGACGGTGCCCACTGCTCGAGCCACAACTGATATTCTGAAGGAAGCATTTCCGAATCGCTTATTTTCTCGTTTTGGTGATTTGTCAAATCACCCGATTTAACCGCTCCAGACTTCTTTTTATGGGGTTTTTTGAAGTTGTCAACAAGCCTCAGATCTTTCAAACCCTTAAGGAGCATATTCGTTAAGAATTCGAGAACATGTCGCCCGAAGTTCTGGCAAGAGTGATAGAAAATGCCATAAACGAACCCTTATGGTCTGGCTAGAACAAATTCTAATTGATTAAATAAACAAATTTCACAGGCAGAACCACATTTTTTCATTAAAAGAAAAAATTACAGCAAAATAACATTGGGTGATTACTTTTGCCCCACCTTGCAGTATCGTAACTGGGCTGGGCTCTTGACTCTAATGTCCCCAAAACATACCCAACAAATACTTTGAAAGTCACCTGAACAACGATGTAAAAATCGAGCGATAATATTCGGAGACAATAAACCGACGAGCACCCAATTTGGTCTTCGTTCGTACACTGGGCCTGACCAAGTATTTCACATAGAGCACTTTTTCCGGTGCATAGATCGAACATTCAATGAAACGGACAGCGGACAGATTTCATTACAATATACAAAATTGTTTCTCGAGCATTGTACAAAATTTTCACAATAAAGCTAATCTCGTATGATTGTAGATGTAAAATCCGTTAACAATAAAATCCTATCTGCTTCTGTTCTCCTATCCTATCTGTATAACCCGCTATACCCAGTCATGCGATAAATTCTGTTAAAAGACTTTCAAAGCAGTATGCAGTTGAAATTTCAAATAAAAAAGTCCCGTTATAATATTTGTTAAAATAATGATATAATTACTCCAAGGTAGTATTGACGTTTCTGTTGGAAACGGACTTTTGCAAAAAAATTTAACAAGAAAGCGATCGCTCACAATTCGTCATAGCATACACTTAATTTTCACTGGTCACATTCAGCGTACCCAACAGTTGCCAACTGCTAAGTCAAAACTTGATGCACATAAATATGAAGTTGCGCATTAAAATGCATTTAAAAATAGAAAATTTTTAATTTGTCGGTAGAATTTCCATTCGTATTTGATACAAAGCCTGATATTTCATAAACTTGACAATTTTTCTGAAACTTCAATATCGATAATAGCGCTCCCCGATGTGTTGCTGTCACAACAGTTGACACAGCTGAATGTGGCCAACGAATATAACAACGAACAGCTGTTTTGACAAGAGTTCGTTTACTTGTAGCTAAGAGAATCAACATTTGTCAACACTACCTGGTAAAATTATTCTATCATGGTTAAAATATTTCATTTCAAGTTTAATTTATGTTAGTTTGGTTTAGAATTTCACCGCGTTAATATGGAGTGGGGCGAAAAAGAAAATAGTATCGCTGTGATTGTGCTATACAAGTTTGGAAATAGTGCAAGTCAAATATTCACGCTGTTAAAAAACTCGACATATCAAGAATTTTTGTGTATCGTACCATAAATCGGTTTTTAGAATCATCTCAAGGGCCAGAGGGCCAGAAGTGGACGTCCGCGTATTGTTCGTACGATTGGAGTCATAAAAGCAGTACGTGAGCGAATTCGCCGAAATCCCTTAAAGAAGCAGAAAATTATGGCTAGAGAGAACATGCCTACCAGATTCATGTTCCGACTAATTCGAGATGATCTCCATATGAAAAATTTTCGAAGGAGCACCTTTTAACTCCACGGCTTAAGCAAGTAAGGTTGGAAACATGCAAGAAGCTGTTGTAGTGGCATATAAGCAATCTCCATTAAAATATCTTTTTTACTGATGAAACAATTTTAACGGAGGAAGTTTTTTATAAACAAAACGACTAAGTCTATTCCAGAATATCTCAGGAAACAAAATATAGAGTACCTAGGGTTTAGAGAGGTTATCTTTGTGAAAAAAGTGTAAAAACTTGAACGAAAGTTGATCAACAAGATGTCTTGGAAGGCGTTGTTAAAATTTACTAAACTCTTCAATGGAGAACACTGGGTCCTTCAACAAGACTCTATGGTTGGAGCTAGAGAATATGGGTTGTAAAGTTCGCCCCCAAAATTTGGAAAGTCTCAAGCAAGCGCTAATATCAATGGAAACCATAAATGTACTCAATACATAAAATAAAGACAACTTATATGATTGAAGTGACACATGTATTCATACTTAGTTCACGTATCGGTTGCAGATCAATACACGATTTTGCTTTTTGATGTTATTCGTTTGTTGATTTTTAAATAAGCAACACCTCCAAAGCCAGCAGAAAATCAAAGCGGGAATAAGTTTATCCACTGTACTTTAGAACAAAAGCGATGAATGGGATAAGTAATAAATAGCATACATAAATATATGTAATGAGTAAATTATGTATGTATGTACTGAGTACATGAAAATTGTTGTAACATACTGTACTCGTCACAAATGTTGTACATGACTTTATATAATGGGTCAATAATCTATGTAATAGGTACATCAAAACTGTACTCATTACATAAAATTGTTTACAACAGTCTGGCCTATTTTTCCACGGTAATAAGGGAAATTTTGTATAGTTTTTTATAATAAGCTGAAAACATTGCATCTCTGTTCAAAAAAAATTTTAAGCTAGCTCTACGATAAATATCACGTTCAAGACAGTACCTAAATTTAGCATGATCATGAATAAAAAAATAAAAAAAAATTATGATTTTCACAAAATTTTACTTAAGGCTCATTCCATAGAGACGTGTGTGACGTTTTGACTACTTTATCGTGCTGAAAAAGATATCAACCAATTAAAATTTAAGCAATTTGCTATAGGGTCTATTAGAAGATGCCCTAAGGTTTCAAAATGCTTAAACATAATGCAATTATTTATACTAGTTTAATAGTTACATTCGCTTAAACGCCTGGGACGGGTGTGACGAGAACAAGTTTAACAAGTAAAGAAAGTCTAAAGTCGGTCTAGGCCGACTATGAAATACGATAAACCCACTTTTCAAAAACAAAAAAAAATTTTTATTGAAAATGTGCGTGTCCGTGGGCGGATGAAGCCTGTATTTTATATGCATTTAAATGTTGATGAAAAATTTACACATACCAAGTTTTATTCATGTAGCTCTCAGTTCATGCTTTTATTGTGCTTTCGCTATGGGAGGTGGGCGAGTTCATGGACGGATTACTCCCAATTTTTGAAAACACCTTAGTTTTGGTATAAAATACATACATATGGATTAAATTTCCTAATAAACAAAGATAATCTTATTCATTAAGTTTTGAACTTTTTGGGTTGTATGGGTGGTAGGCGTGTCCGTAGGCGGATGACGTCCATTTTTCAAAACCGTCTTTGTCTTGTTGTAAAAAACATATGTGCCAAGTTTTAGCTCTGTAGACTAAACAGAGGCTTATTTATTGCGTTTTCAATTTTTGGGTTGTATGGGAGGTGGGCGTGTCCGTAAGCGGATGATGTCCATTTTTCAAAACCATCATTGTTTTGTTATAAAAAACATATGTGCCAAATTTTAGCTCTTTAGGTTATACACAGGCTTATTTATTGCGTTTTCAATTTTTGGGTTGTATGGGAGGTGGGCGTGTCCGTGAGCGGATGATGTCAATTTTTCAAAGACATGTTTGTGTTGGTGTAAAACACATACACATAACATTTTATTATTGTAGGCTAATTATGAGCTAAGTTATGCAGTTTTCAATTTTCGCGTTGTATGGAAGGTAGGCGTGTCCGTGGGCGGATGATGTCCATTTTTCAAAACCATCTTTGTTTTGTTATAAAAAAACATATGTGTCAAATTTTATCTCTGAAGGTTAAACAGAAGCTTATTTATTATGTTTTCAATTTTTGGGTTGTATGGGAGGTGGGCGTGTCCGTGAGCGGATGATGTCCATTTTTCAAAGACATACTTGTGTTGGTATAAAACACATACATATACAAATTTATTATTGTAGGCTAATTATGAGCTAAGTTATGCAGTTTTCAATTTTCGCGTTGTATGGAAGGTAGGCGTGTCCGTGGGCGGATCACACCCATTTTTCAAAACCGTCTTTGTTTTGTTATAAAAAACATATGTGCTAAATTTTAGCTCTTTAGGTCAATTAGAGGCTTATTTATTGCGTTTTCAATTTTTGGGTTGTATGGGAGGTGGGCGTGTCCGTAAGCGGATGACGTCCATATTTCGAAGACATCTTTGTGTTGATATGAAACACAAGTTGTAGCCTTTATTTTATTGTTGTAGCCTTATTATGAGCTGAGTTATGCAATTTTAAATTTTTGCGTTGTATGGGAGGTAGGCGTGTCCGTGAGCGGATTCCAAAAATATTCAATAGTGCAGATCCTTGGATACATGTGACCATGTGTACCAAGTTTCATCTAATTATCTCTACTTCTTCTTCTTATCCTGTGTTTACGGACAACACACAGACGGACGGACGAACGGACGGACGGACGGACATGAATAGCTCGACTCACGAGATGACGCTGATCAAGAATATATACACTTTTCTATACCAAACTCGCTTCGTCCTATGCGTTACAAACGTTTGCATAAAGTTAATATACCCTGACCTTTCAGGTTTAGGGTATAAAAACTAAAAATTCTGATTTTAACATTGAAACTCAGTCCATCTGCCACAATGAGACCATTTTTGACTTGCATATATTCAAATTTAATATATTTTCTGTTGAATACCAGTGAAAAATATTTTGAAAAAATGGCGATAACCATTTTTTTTTAAACTTTTAAATGGGACGGATGCAACATAAGATTTTCCCTGGTGTGACGAGTGCGAATTATGTGGGAATTGTATATAAAAACTTAATGAATTAAATTAAATAACCATCGCATATTTTTGACACCTAAATCAAAAAAATATGTAGGTACTTAACCGGGCGGTTAGGTAAGCGGGTAGGTACTTAACCGGGATTTACTGTATAAGAACTTAATGGATAAAATAACCATCACATATTTTTGACACCAAGATCAAAAAATATGTTTTTTATTAATGTATTGCATTTAAAAAATAAAACATTTTTTTGCAAAATATTTTTTCGCATGAATTTTTTATCAAATTTCAATAAATTTTTGATCGATTTTTTAATATATTTAAAAAAAATACTTGTTTGCAAACAATTTTTTCACATGAATTTTAATATTATAGTATTTATTCATATACATGCAAAAATTTCATTATTAGAAAAAAATGTTGAAAACCGTTGAATGGAAATGAAGAATAAAAAGAAATTATTTAATTAAAAAAAAGTTTACAAATTTATGTAAAACATCAATATCCTTACTTAAGGAAAGTTTAATTTTTATCATAAGCCCATGTTGCTTCTTAGGAAAACTATAGCATTTTTCTGGGACGAGTATGACACTAAAAAAAAACACTCAGTTTAAATATTTTTTCTTTGTTAACGCAGTAAACAATCCTTGGTATAACTGTTCTTGGATATCATTGTTATCTTTTTAAACACTACTAATCTTATTTTTTTTAATATGCATCAAGAGATGGCTGTTTTCAACGTTTTAAATCTTAACAAAATATTTTAAGTTTATCTCAACTTGAAGTTTGTTTACTTAAATTGTCAAAAAAACATAAAAAAGCATTAAATATGCTTAAAATAATTTTGCAATAGAAGAAACTTTGGATTTCATTTTAATGCGAGAACCAAAAATTATTTCAATTGAAAGCATTTTAGGATTCATGTTTCCGTTCCTCATTAGTGTGGAATCAGCCTTAAGTTAAAAAGTACAACTTGTAATGATTTTTTTTTAATATCCTTGGCTGTACAAAAAAAGCAATGCAGTTCTTCTTTTAGTTTTTTCGATATTTTTTCTATCGTAACTTTCTGCCTACCGTGCCAATTTTAGCAAAAAATACATGGTTCTTAATGCATACTCCCAAATTTTTTTTTGAAATTATAAAAGGACTTTATGAACAAAAAATTTGTAAAAAACAATTTGAAGCTTTTTCTATTTTTGCTTGTCAATTAAAAAATAATTTATTATTATGATTTGGTTGAAAGCTATTTTAATGCAAGAATTTCAAAAACAAAAAAAAAAACGCGAAAATGTAAACGTTGCAAAAAATGATAAATTCTGTTTTTATATTTTCTCAGCTTTTTTTTTTAATGGCTGACCCAATTTTTAGGTTTAGCAAACTTTATAAATAATAATAAAATAAACACATAACTCACCTTATCCGTTTGATTGCCATCGAGTTTGTCACGGTTATCGGTTGCCCAGTTGGCAATTCCTAAAAGAAATTTCATTTTGATTAAAACCACAATCACAGCAATTTATAGAAATTTGTTCACAACATTGAAGAAAGCAAAACATTCTTTATTTGCGCGCTCTTGTTGCTATTATTGTTGTTATTGTTGTTGCTGTTGTTGTTGTACTGTCTTGTTTAAATTTTAATTATTATTTATTATTTATTATTTTGTAATGTGTTTAAAGTTTACACAAGCATTGTTTGTTGTTTTTGTATATTTTGTAAATATTGCTTTTTGTAAATAAATTTCATAAATTAAAAGAAAAGCAAAAAACCAAAAAACAAAAATGTTTACAGAAAACCGAAACGAACTAAAAACTTGTAACTGAAAAATACGTCAAGTGCCAAGTGCAGCCACCATTCATAGCTGATTTGTCCCATTCAAGGGAAACAGACGGAGCAAGGAAAGTAAAAACGCGCCTCGCACACCTTATATCTCAAGGCGTTTGTCGTCAATGCGTCGAATAAGAGAGAATGTTTTTCTTATTATTTTATTCTTATTATTTGTGTACGTTTTCTTTTAAAATATTTTCGTATAATTAACGAAAACATTTCGTTGCGTTCTTTTGCAGCCTATGGCGATTTAAGATCAACATAAAAGTAGTCACAGCACTCATTATGATAAAAAAAAAACACACACACACACACACAAACTCAAAAATTCTTTCAGAGACAAGTTGTCAAAGTATCACAATTCAAGTTAGTTGAGTTTGGCTTTGGGCTGGCTTATTTTAATAAAAACCATTCTGCCTGAAACTCCTGAAACTGCGGTAAATATTCGCAATAAGTAGTAATTAATTTAACTTTATATACAAGGCCTATAACTCAAACTAAACTGTAGGATTTCATTTATTGCGGTCAAAATATATACAATACAATTCTATCAATTCTTCGTTCACATTAAATTGAAACTTTAATCCGATGTGAATTTAATAAATATATATATATATATATTTTTTTTTTATTCGTTTTTAATTATTCTTTTGATCACGTTGTTATGATAGAAATCATTTGTTGTTGTTGTTGTTGTTGTTGTTTTTGTTGTTGTTGTTTTGCTTAGAGTAGATAAGATTGACCGCCTCGTATGAATTCATTTCTAGACTGATTGAGATATTAAATAAGAAAACAACACGCCTCACAGCCATTCACGAAAGCGGCGACAATAGCAACAACAAATTTTTAGAAGAAAATCAACAATGAAAACAAATATCCAAATAAAAAATGTTAACTAAAAGTTCCTAAAGCATGTGAGTAGAATTAAGCAGTCAAGTCAAATTGCTGTGCGAAATGTACAAAAACGAATTGTTCCATTAATTCCTGCATTTATTCTTACTGGGGCAGCTAAATTTCTTTAATTAAAGAATTTATTAAGTTTTACGAAACTTCCGGTTACTTTTTGAGATGTAGTATTTTATGTAAACGTACGTGAAGGGCATCGGGAGAGAAATGAGAAGAGGTCATTTTAATAAATTCGTTAGAAAAACATAAATATAGCACATATGTGAGTTGTCTGCATATAAGCGTTGGACAATAATATAAGTAATTTTTAATATTAACTATTGTTAAGGGACACTCCCTTAAAAACGTGGGTGGAGCTAACAACTGAAAATGCAAAACTTCAGCACGATCGGGAAGAGTTTTGAACTATCTATTTTATCCAATGACTGTGTATGGCACAAAAATTGGCTCTTTTTACAATGTTTTAATATTTTATCAATTTTTTTCAAATCAACTTAAAATAACCGAAATCATTGTCGATTTTTTTCCATAAGCCTATACAAATTAATATACCCGAAAATCGAAATTTATTCAATGATAAAAGTTTATAGTATTTATGATTGCAACCTGTTAAGCAAAAAAAAAGTACACAATAATTATGAATTCTTACATGATCACCATGAATCGCATTCATGAATTTTGGTCCATTAACCAATATTACATGAGTCACAAGAACTATTCATGATTTCAATGAAGAAAATAAACAAAAGAAAAAAACACGAGAGCAAGAATTTGCATAAGCCTAGTGTTTAAAGTTCATAAAATGTGTGTACAAGATACATGAACCAATAAAAAGTTCGTAAATGCCATGAGCAAACACAAGGGCAACATGAATTATTCAAATTTTTTTGTGAATAAAATTCATAAAATTCATGTACACATACGAGGAGATCAAGAACAGTTCATGAGGCAAGTTACAAAAACGAATGAAACTCATGTACATATAAAGGGTGATTTTTTAAGAGCTTGATAACTTTTTTTTAAAAAAAAACGCATAAAATTTGCAAAATCTCATCGGTTCTTTATTTGAAACATTAGATTGGTCCATGACATTTACTTTTTGAAGATAATTTCATTTAAATGTTGACCGCGGCTGCGTCTTAGGTGGTCCATTCGGAAAGTCCAATTTTGGGCAACTTTTTCGAGCATTTCGGCCGGAATAGCCCGAATTTCTTCGGAAATGTTGTCTTCCAAAGCTGGAATAGTTGCTGGCTTATTTCTGTAGACTTTAGACTTGACGTAGCCCCACAAAAAAACGTCTAAAGGCGTCAAATCGCATGATCTTGGTGGCCAACTTACCGGTCCATTTCTTGAGATTAATTGTTCTCCGAAGTTTTCCCTCAAAATGGCCATAGAATCGCGAGCTGTGTGGCATGTAGCGCCATCTTGTTGAAACCACATGTCAACCAAGTTCAGTTCTTCCATTTTTGGCAACAAAAAGTTTGTTAGCATCGAACGATAGCGATCGCCATTCACCGTAACGTTGCGTCCAACAGCATCTTTGAAAAAATACGGTCCAATGATTCCACCAGCGTACAAACCACACCAAACAGTGCATTTTTCGGGATGCATGGCCAGTTCTTGAACGGCTTCTGGTTGCTCTTCACTCCAAATGCGGCAATTTTGCTTATTTACGTAGCCATTCAACCAGAAATGAGCCTCATCGCTGAACAAAATTTGTCGATAAAAAAGCGGATTTTCTGCCAACTTTTCTAGGGCCCATTCACTGAAAATTCGACGTTGTGGCAGATCGTTCGGCTTCAGTTCTTGCACGAGCTGTATTTTATACGGTTTTACACCAAGATCTTTGCGTAAAACCTTCCATGTGGTCGAATAACACAAACCCAATTGCTGCGAACGGCGACGAATCGACATTTCACGGTCTTCAGCAACACTCTCAGAAACAGACGCAATATTCTCTTCTGTACGCACTGTACGCATTCGTGTGGTTGGTTTAATGTCCAATAAAGTAAACTGAGTGCGAAACTTGGTCACAATCGCATTAATTGTTTGCTCACTTGGTCGATTATGTAGACCATAAATCGGACGTAAAGCGCGAAACACATTTCGAACCGAACACTGATTTTGGTAATAAAATTCAATGATTTGCAAGCGTTGCTCGTTAGTAAGTATATTCATGATGAAATGTCAAAGCATACTGAGCATCTTTCTCTTTGACACCATGTCTGAAATCCCACGTGATCTGTCAAATACTAATGCATGAAAATCATAACCTCAAAAAAATCACCCTTTACAAAGGAAATGTGAACGACTGTATGAGTTTAGTCACCGAAATTCATATAATCCATTTACAAATACAAGGGCAACAAGAATAGTTCAAAAGAAAAAAATTAAAAATGCATGAAACTCATGTACTTATGCAATGGAAGCATGAAATACTTTATGCATTAAGTGACCAAAATGCATACATCCTATGTACATTAAGACGAGTCGATCTGCACTCAAAGGAAAACTTAATAAACCTCTATGAAACAATTTCACGATTATTAAGGGTTGCGTCTTCCAATAAAATCACCACCTGCATCCATCAATAACGACTTCAACTCTTTGCCGGAAACGCCTGCATGCCCGAATTAAGTGGTCTTCGTTCATGTTTGTCATTATTAGACAGCGGATTATTATGAAGATAAAGTGTTTTCTCAATATTAATGTTTCAATGGGCCTTACCATTATATTTCTATATTATATAGAGTATCCTACAGTTTCTTTCAATATGCAATTTATATGCAAGTCATATGTAAGGTATTTGAAATTTATATGCAAGCTATATGTAAGTTATATGTAAGTTATATGTAAGTTATATGTAAGTTATATGAAAGTTATATGCAACTTGAAAATATGATTTCTCATTGTAATCAAGATAATATGAAGGCATTTTTATCCTTTGGTCCCTCTTGTAGCCTTTAAGGCAACATATGCAAGTTGAATGCAACATATGCAAGTTGTATGCAACATATGCAAGTTCTATGCAACGTATGACAGATATATGCAACATATGCAAGTTTTATGCAGCATATGTAAGATATATGCAACGTATGCAACTTGTATGCAACTTATTCAAGATATATGCAATATGCAGAATATATGTAAGATATGCAACAATATGCAATTGCATATAATCAGCAGTCTAGTCATTATTGTGAGTTGGTCTCTCTTTCAACAACGCCCCACACGAAGTAATCCAAAAGATTGAGGTCGGGAGAACTAGGAGGCCGAATGTTTGGGGAAATGTGGTCCACAGACATCCGCTCTTGCGTTCTCGCGGCCTTGCGTGAGAGAACAGAATCCTGTTGGAACACGTATTCCCCCCATTCACGTACGCTATCTATCGAAGGCTGAACAACTGTTCGTATAACCTTCATGTTAGCAGCTGCATACACCCGAAGTCTTAATGTATTACACTGCTTATCACTCCCACAACCATGACTATTGCCGGAAATTTAGTATGCATGACATGGGGAACCTCCAAAGGTTCCGAACATAACCATCTATCGTTCCTTCGTTTATTTTTTGATCCTTGTCAAACTTTTTCAAACGATCGGGCGACCTTCAAAAATTAGCTATTTCTTAATCGCTGTGCTGTGCGTGAATAGCCACGATCACAGCAAGACATTTCATTTTTTCGGTTTATTTATTGTTCTCCATTGATTATCTAAAATCTTATTATCTAAAAAAAGGTAACACTTACTAGTTATGGTCACATATATGGGTGTTTTCATTTAACTGACGTGCCCTGTACTTAATTTTAGGCTTTCTGAAGTTTTTTGGAGAAAAAAAGGAACTCACTTCTTTGGCGGCGAGTGAAATTTCAAGGTCTCTTATTCGTGACGCTAGGCTAACGTTTTCAATTTATATGCAAATTTAAAAAAAATAATGGCCCCTGCCGAGAATTGAACCCCGAACATCGTTGCTTAAGATGTAAAAAAATGTAAAAAAAAAAAAAAACAAATTGGCTATTTCAGCCCTTGAAAGGACTTTGACCGAGCTTCTTATGATCAATTGTGTTGTGTGTGTTATTAAATGTTTGCACACATTTGACCGAGAACTGGACCTACATGTTTTATGCCGACTCCGAACGGCTAAAATTCATGTTCTCAAGAAGCTTTACATGGCATTATTTACTCTCTGAGGTTTGCCATTGTCTGCAGAGAGGTGGTGACTGATCAGAAAAATTTTTTATTGAAAAAAAACTTTTCGCCGCGGCTGGGGATCGAACCCGGGCTCCGAGCATGCTAAGCCACACACTTAACCTGCATGCCACGGTCACCACCTGCATGCCATTACGCCATGTAGGCACATAAAAGTGATTAAAGAAAATGTAATTAAAACTAAACGCGTAACATAATGAAAATAACATAATTAACATTAACATTAACATTACATTATTAACATAACCGTAACATTAATTTTCATCCTACAAGTATGCACGGAAAAAAATAGAAAAATAGCTAAAACAGGAGCAGAACGCGTTCGTGAATATAGAGAGCGAATTAGAGCTCTTAAGAATACAGCCGCTGCTGGGTCTGCAAGTAATGATGAAGGTAAGGTGATTGCAACAACGGCTGAGTTTCAAAATGCATTTTTACGAAACATCAGTGTATTTTGGTGAATCTACAAAGAACCAATCCCCAAAAAAAAACACACTGATGCATCTCAACAAAATTTTAAAGCCAACCAAGTTGATGCACTCAACAATCAACGTTCGCTGCTTTATGAGACCCTCTATCAACATAGCAATTATTATGATCAGGAAGCAGGAGGTAATAATGAACAAGATTTGCCTCTGCTTTCGGAGGCTCCTTCAAAGAGTACTATGCAAATGCAATCCAGCATTCAAAAAGTGACAATGTTGAGAAGACATTCGAAAGCAACTAAAACACCAACTTAACTAAAACAAGGAACGAAAATAACTGTTATTTTATAATTTTCAAATGAAAAAAATTGTTGAAAGACTTTCCCAAATATACCATTATGTTACAAATGTTCTCAGCCTCATGAATATTAAGTTCCTTTTAAATTTAAGACTGATTCTTTAAAAGTTAAAATTTAAGTGTTATTTTTTGCCTTGTGTTTTTCGAGGAAAAACAAAGGTTCTTTTGACTTTTATTTTATCTTTAATTTTTTCAGTCAAAATAATCAAGCAATTTGTGTTTTTTTTAAAGGCCGCTTGACAGATTGAACTGTTGACACCATGTGTAAAATGTCTCACCGATGAGATGAAAATAATGGTATCAAAAGTTTTTTAATCTGATATTTTTGACCGAAAAAATAAACGGCAGAAAATAACTGTTATTTTCGACCGATAAAATAAAAGTTAAAAAAACTATAAGGCTCAAAATAACTTTTATTTTTGTCGGAACAAAAAACAAAGAGATAAAAGTTAATATGTGACACTTTTGATAAAAACCATAGCCGAGACGGCCCCTGGATGCAAATATTGAATCAACAGATTATTATTCCATTTCGTATTGATTGAATTTCTTTTCAGATACTTTCTCTCTCTATTTCACACTAAAATCTCTCTTATTTCTTACTGTTAAAGAAGTTTCACTTCTGCCACGTGTACGTTGCTACACGCGAGTTTTTTTTTTTTTTAACGATCATTTAACGTTCTAGTGCATGTTCCAAAATTTGTAAATAATAACATATTAATAGTGTGCTCATTCATGACCTTATGTGTGCACTGAGATCATATATGATTACTTGAAGTTTATGTACAAGTACACATGACCAGTAGTGTGTCCCAAAAAATAAAAAATTTGTTTGCTCAACCTTTGTTTGAATGCTTATACTGTCAAGTATTTTTGAGAATTTTTTCAGATTTTTTGGAGGACGTTTAGAGGTCGCGCTAATCGGATTTTCCGTAAAAATCAGGTTTTTCTGAGATTTTTCGAATTTCAATCATAAGATGGTCAATACAGACATCTTGTTAGTGTTCGAGTCATCATTTTGAAAGAAAAATGTTCAAACTTTACTTTACCGTACATAAATTAGAAGTTTTGGCTTTTTTTTTTGTAATCTGGATGTGGTACATTCAATTTTTTCGTGAAATTTTCGTAATTTTTTTAAAAACGCTTAATAACTTTTAAAAATTCTATCAAAATATATTAAAGTAATGATGCAGTTTGAAGTATGGTACAATTCTAAGCAATTTAAAAAAACAATACTTGATTTTACTTGTGCCGTTTCAGAGTTATTACCGTTAATGCTGTGTTGCCATTGTTGAAAATAAAATAATATATAAGTTTTTCGTATTTCTACAAACATATATAAAGACTTTACGAATTCTTATAAGGCATTGGTTTATTTTGGTTACTGGGCCTTATTTTTTTGGGTGATAATTAAGGAACCGGTCATTCAATCAAAAATCTAGGAGCTATTAATAGGGCTCGCAGGATGATGAAAATTATATACTCGTTAAAAATATGCATTTTTCAAAACCAGCTGCGATCATTTGTAGGCAATTCAAAGTCATTGACCAGTGAACGCAAAATGTATGTAGATTTTTATGAACGTATACATAATTTATATTTTCAGTATACTTTAAAGGAAGATTAGTGGAAACAGCTTTCATGGGGATGTGTCGGTTATTCAGAGATACATCCACTTTAAAGACTACACTTAAGTGTAAATATGCTTTCCTTCCTATCGAAGCGAATTGTTCAGTAACGATAAAACTATGTCCATTAGGGCAGCTCTTGAGTGAATTATTGAAATATTGATAAGTACCATCAATACTCAGATAGGAACACAACACTTAACTTTACTTAATTTTTCAGTTTATTAGATTTTCTTTATCTATCTTATCGATATCTTATTATTATCTAGAACGTAATTAGCCTCGTTCAGACCTAACAACATTTCGTATAAAATTTGGTCAAGCTTAGACCACGGTATACGGGTTCAGCGAGTCCTTAATACATAAGGGACTTTTCCTATAACTAATTATTCCCTAAACCTGGAAGGTCAGGGTATATTAACTTTGTGCAAACGTTTGTAACGCATAGAACGAAGCGAGTCCGGTATAGAAAAGTGTATATATTCTTGATCAGGGTCACCTCGTGAGTCGAGCTATCTATGTCTGTCCGTCTGTGTGTTTTCCGTAAACACAGGATTAGAAGGCGTTGAGATAATTAGATGAAACTCGGTACACATAGTCACATTAGCCCAAGGATCTGCACTATTAAATATTTTTGGAATCCACTCACGGTCACGCCTATCTCCCATACAGCGCAAAAATTGAAAACTGCATAACTTAGCTCATAATTAACCTACAACAATAAAATTGAGTATGTATATACTTAATATCAAGACAAAGATATCTTCGAAAAAGGGTGTCATCCGCCGACGTACACGCCCATTTCCCATACAACCCAAAAATTGAGAACTCAATAAGCTTTTGGATCAACCTACAGAGAAAAAATTTGGTACGTATATTTTTTTTTTTAAATACAAAGATGTTTTTGAAAAATGTTCGTCATCCGCCCACGAACACGCCTACCTCACGCACAAACCATAAAATTGAAAACTACATAAATAAGCTTGTGTTTGTCTTATAGAGATCAAATTTGGTATGTATGTATTTTATAATAAAACTCTAGGTGTCCTCTAGAAAATGGGCGTCATCCGCCCACAGCCACGCCCATCTCCTATACAACCCCAAAATTGAGAACTCAATATATAAGCTTCTGTTCAACCTATAGAGATAAACTTTGTTTGGCACGTATGTTTTTTTAACAATACGAACATGTATTTGAAAATTGGGCGTAGTCCGTGCACGAACACGTCCACCTCTCATTCAACCCACAATAGTGAAAACACTATAAGAGCATTAACATGTGAGCTACAGGAATAAAACTTGGCATATGTAAATTTTTCATCAAAAATTAAATGCATAAAAAATATGGGCTTCATCCGCCCACGGACACGCCTTTTTTCAATACTTTTATTGTATTTTGGATAAGTAGGTTAAGGGTATTTCATAGTTGTGCTAGGCCGACTTCTTGGTTTTGGTTTAAATTGAAATACTGCTACTGCATTCAGGGTGTTCTCCAGATTAAGCCCGCAGCGATTATTTTGTGTTTCAAATCTGAAGAAATTACTCGGCGGTAAAAGATTTGGGTCGAATGACTACACGGTTAAAAATTTTGGACTAGTTTTTAATCCAAACTTTGGTTTAAAGGAATTTTTAATCCAAAAAGTACTATTTTTTATTCCATACTTAAGTTTAATTTGTTTTTAATCCAAAAAAGTTTAAGTTTAAGACTATTTTTGGACTACAAATTTACATTACGGTAGTATTTTCAGGAAAAATTATTTATGTTACCTAAGATTGAAAACTACTACTGCTACGAAATTTACGCTCAATATAATAGTTAATGTTGTTAAAGCATCCGAAGTTTATTTTTTAATTAAATGAAACAAATTGTTTTTTAAAATCTGAACCAAAATATTATTATATTCATTATTATATTGAGCAGTGTTTCATAAAACATAATAAGGGTATTCATGCAAAGCGGCAAGCTTGTATTTTGGGCAATTAGTTATTTTTATCAGTCGATTGTGCATTTGGAGAGATATGTCAGCTGTTAACTTGTTAAAAGTCAACTTTCAGCATACATATAAACAGCTGATTGCTGGTTTGTGATATATCTGGTTTGTGTAAACGTAACCTCCATGCCTCCATACATTTCATTTATAAGGCTGATAAACTTATACGGTTTATATCATTTATAAGGGTACTTATAAGATACTCTTAATGTATATATAGTGAAGTTTATGGCAATATAATAATATGTTCACACGAAGACCTTTTGGCTGAAAAGCCAACGAAAAGCAGCTCTTTATTTGACAGTTCTTCTATGGCGAAAAGCTGAATATTATGTAGCTTTCCAGCTGAAAAGCCATTGGCACGGACGCGACACTCGCACGGTTTTAATTACTCGAAAAACAAGAAAGATACAAAAAGAACCGATATGTATTTTAAGTGTTCTAACGCGATGAAAGAGTGCTACATTTTATAAAAATATTGGCAAGATTTAGTACAATTTAGTTCAAAGTACGCGACAAAAAAAAATAATTTTTTTTTAGCTCGTATATAAATATGCAAAATTTAGCATTAATTAAGTTTAAGAACTTTTTTTAATATATATATACATGCTTATGGAGGTCAAAGGATAAATTTTCTTCGTAGACTGATGAAATATGAGAATTATCTCTTACCTTTTTTTCTAACGAGTTCTCACCTTTGTGGATTAAAAAGTAATCCTTTTATATTTTTAACTTTTTTGGACTAAAATCTAATCCTTTTTGGATTATAATATTTTATACTTTCTGCGGATTAAAAATTATTCCTCTTTGGTTTAAAAAATTTTAAACTTTTTGCGGATTAAAAATAAGTCTTTTTTGGATTGGAAAATTTAAAACTTTTCATTGGATTAAAAAATGATCTTTTTTTGGTCGTGTCCTATATGTAATCCAAAAAAGTTTAAAATTTAGTCCAAGATTTTTAACCGTGTAGGACTTTGATGGGCGTTTAATATGTCTTGCTGAACTACATTTTGTACGCTAATGTCGGAAAAAAGCAGCTTTATATCCAAAAAAAAAATTATTTTATTCTAAGTCACTGATTAATTTCTGTGTTAATATAAATACGTTTATTTGCCAATTGAATTCATTCATATTCATGATAAAAATTCTCAATCATGAAATAAAATCTCTCAAAAAACTTTTCATGGAATTGTTTACATGCTGAGTTTTGCCATTGTCTCTGCAGAGAGGTGACGGCCGATCTGAAAAATGTATTTCTATTGAAAAAATGTTCTATGCCAGGTGGTGTTTCGAATCCAATTTTATTACATTTAATTCTTAATTCGAAAAATAGTAAAACATTGTTACGAAAATTGGTAATTTTTCTATTCAATTTTTCCTTCTGTGAAGATATCTTGCATTTATTGTACAGGGTCCAGATGTAAGTTTCGTTTTTTTTTGTCTACACGCAGAAAAATTACATTTTCGACTTTCATTGTAGCAAACATATATCCTTTTACTGTAAATATAAATTACAATTCTGACCATACTTTGTTATACATGTTGCTATTTTCGTGACAATCATTTTAATGCTTGCTTCTTATGCTAGTAAACATATTTTAATAGTTTTGTTAAAAACATAGCCGCAATATGTTTGCAACAAAAACAGTAATTTTTTTGCCATGAGCATATCATATTTGTCAGAAACATACAACATGATGATATACAACATTATATGTTCATACAATACTTGTGTTCGGTTTGCTTGTTTTGTTTGATTTTTTTCGCTCACACGACATGAGGCGATTAGCATAATGGTTAGTGTGTTAGACTATGATGAGCGACGGTGCAGGTTCAAATCCCGATGATCGAAAATTGGTCAGTTGTAATGAAATGCAATTTTTCCTTAAATTATTTGCTTGTATAAATTTTAATAAAAATAAAATAAAACTAGAGCTCGGTTTGGCTTGAGATTTGAACTTTGGATATTAAAATTCAAATCAAATTAACAAGTGCTTAACCAACTGAACCACGAAATAAAAATTTTGCTCGCGATCTAATTGTATACTTAGCTTGCTATGAACTTAGTTGCCTCAAAACTGGTCACCGTAAACATAATATATTTATTGCATCAAATTAGCAAAATTGCTAGTGAACATAATATATAAATCGTAACAAAGTAACTTGTTACGCAAACTATTTATGGTAACCATAAAGTAGAAACATGTTTCTAGTAAAAAATAAACTAATTTGCTCTCAATAAGTTTTCGAACATAATAGTTTCCTCTCACATTATGTTTGTGGTAAATATATTTTTTTTTTCTGCGTGTATGTAGCAATTTTTGTTTGAATACAAAGGAATTTTTATACCGTTTTCACCATCGTATAGTGGTTAATTTCACTTGTGTTTATAACTACATGTACTTCCATGTTAATGGATGTATTATTGAAGAACTTTAATCTTAAGTTATAAACTAATTGAATCGAAATTTTTTTGGATAGGTAATGATTTGATCTGTCAAGTAAAATATGGTTTGAGCTCATTTAAAGATGTTCAACTTGTAGAAGACTATCAGCAGTGAGGATATCTGTAGTTATACTCTGAGTTATTTTAAATTCTTTATACAAGTTTTCGAGACAGAAAGACTAGTTACAAAATAAATCGAAGTATAGTGTAAGTCTTGAGACTATTGGGCGTAGCATAAGAAGGTATAAATATGTATATTGGCGGCTGCCATGTCGAAGAGGAGATAATTCACTCAACGTGTTTGGTGGCGGTACCATGTACCATGTAAAGAGTGGGTTCACCTAATTTAATTTAAATTTTCAATCTTTTTAGTCCACTGTTAAAAATCTAGAAAACTTTTTAAACCAATTTTTTTTTTTTAGCCAAGGCTGTACTTAAATTTAATAAATTGGGAATAAAATTCGAATTTTAGTACCAAAGGCTTAAAATTTAATACAAAATAACTAAACGGTAAAAAGTCTTGGAGTCATTTGTAAAGCAATCGTTGGACTAATGCATTTTTAATCCTTTTTTTTAGAATTGACACTTTTCAAAATAATAGACATTTTTTGTTAGTCAAAGCTGTACTTAAATTTAATAAATTGGGAATAAAATTCGAATTTTAGTACCTAAGGCTTAAAATTGAATACAAAATTACTAAAAAGTAAGCAGTTATTGCCAAGGCTGCTCATCCCAAAAATTAAACTCATGCTGAAAAATATTGCAAACAGTTTTAACATTAACGAAGAATATTCTAGAAGAATAATCACAAGGTCTCTTCAGTACAAATGGAAGTTGATTCTTTATGAAAAATGTTGTCGAGATCGGATTATTAAATATTTATGGAAACGAGTTGACTGTTGTAAGAAGAGAGTATTACGCGGTTTTGCCAGAAAGGGGCTCCGAAACGTAATAAACAAAAAATTTTCTAAAAGAAATGTTAAAATATGAAAAACAATTATTTCTAAAAAAGTTAGAGAGTAAAAGAACGTACTTCCTCAGCAATATATGAAGTCCCCCCCTAGTTCTACGCAAAGAACACTCCTCTAATTCAAAAATTATATTCTCATGTATATAAAAAATTTAACTGACTGTAAGCCGATGAACCCGATGGCTCTATGTGTAACCCATATAAATACTCTGTGCATAAATACTCTACAAAAGCATCACAGCAATTTGCCTTTATCATTTTATTATGCTCAAAATTTAACTTCAAACAACGTAAAAAATTAATTGTCAAAACCAGAAACAACATAAAAAGTTAATTAATTTATTTCATGCGTATATTTGTATTATTTGCATATAAATGTACATTATGTAAAGCAGGTGTACACGTAACAGGACAGCTATATTTATTGTTCGAACTAGAAACAATTTTTTAATGTCTATCGACATGAAATACAAAGAATCCATAATTCTAGGTATTAGAAATAAATTAATTAGAAAACTCTTAAAAGCCAACCTTTAATTTGTTTTATTTATATGTATATGGTTTAATATAATATTTTGTAAATCTAATAAATAATTATATACAACAATGATAGAAAATGGAATTAAAATAGAAAATTTCACCAACATTTTAATATATTTAAAAGAATGCGTGTCTATAAAGCACAAGATAAAAAAAAACAATTTTATTTAACTTTTAAAGACTTAATCGCTACGATTTAAGTGTCAAGATAGTCGTTAAAAGCACACATAAAATTATAAATTCTTGACAAGAAATGTGATAGAAATAATTAATATACATATAGTTAGTTAACAAAAAAAAACTAAGAAACTGTGATAGTTGAGAAGGAAATGATGTCATGAGCTAATTGTCGATATATATTAAGTGTTAAGCTTACTTTGATGATACCAATAGTATAAGGGTATTCAGAGACTAAAATAAAAAAACTACTTAAGAGCAGAGACGGGCACATTTTCAATTCCAAAATGCGCGTGTTTGGTAGCAAAAAGCTGCTTGCGCGACGTCAACACACGTTTAATTTAAGCTCCTTCGTATTGCTTTCGATCGTGTACATTCGGCTGTTGCTTTGTGTATGCCCTTAACCTGTAAGGTTTCTCTTCTAAACTTTCCGAGCTAGAAGAGAATATTTCTTCTCTTTTCTACACTCATTAGAATAAATTTTCACATTTTCGAAGAAATATTTCTTCACTTGTGGGAAATGGAAATATTTCATGTCTCCAATAATGATAAGTAGCTATTTTTCTCGCAAAACAAATTCTTATTTATAGAGAAAAATTTATTGAAAATTAAAATATTTTTCCTTTAATTTGATAAAAAATTCACTATGCGAAGTATTTTCTTCAATAAAAACAAATCTTTTCTCAAAAATAAAAAGTCCTTCTCTCTAAAAACGATGTATTCTAAACCGTTATTTCCTAAAAAACTTAACAACTTAATTAAATATACTAGTAAACCTGTTGCCCGAATTCGAGCAATTCAATAAAAATTAATTGTTAGAAACATTATAGACGTTTAATATATGATATTCTATTCAATAAGTTATAACGAATAACGATATATTGAGTCTCAATAATGATATAAAAGATCATTATCTGAATGGTTTGACTTTAAACGTTTGATCTGACACAAAATTTTTTAATGTAACTGTCAAAATACGAAGACGGACTTACACTAATATAACAACTGAGAAAAACATTATAACTATTCGAAAACATCGCAGCTTAACTCTTCCAGCTATAAAATATACTTAACTAATGTTAAAAAAAAACGCATTAAAAAATAGATTTAATAAATAATACTAAGATATATTTCAGAAATTAATAAAAGGTACTTACAGAACACCTACAACATCGATTTATGACACATTTAGATGAAAAAACACCAAAAAACCCAAAAAAAAATTTTTTTTTGAAAACTGTTAAAATTTGACTGACTTGTTTGCTCGAAAAGTGGAATTTTTTGATTTTGGAACTGCATTTTTCGGACAATTGACATTTGAGGAATGCATAAAAGATAATTTTGGTTAAAAATTTTTAGTTTTGAAAAAAATTCAAATTCGATCAATTCATAAGCTCTTCTCAAACTAAATTTCAAATCGATAAAATGACGGATTTTTGTACAAAAATTTTATTTCTGTTTTAAAAGGTTGGGAACCCCCTGAAGTGAAATCACAATTTTTAAAAGTGGTTTGCACATATACAGCCTAAACCTGATTTAATGACATCTAAATCGATAGAATCGGTCCATTGGTCTGGGAGGAGTTGAAGTCACAAAAAAAACCTTAGCCTATTAATTATATAGATAAGCAGGACGATTAAAACAGATTCGTGGCTATAACTTTTAATTGGTTGTAGCTATAATGAAATTTTTTTCAAATATATTGTTTTTGAAGCTTGTTGAAGATTTAAAAATTATAAGAACAACATTTAAAAAAAAAAAATTTTTGAGCAAAAAACCATAGGGGATAGCCTTGCTTTTTCGATGACACATAGTATTTATTAATTTTTCTGTCAAACAAAAACAAATTCGTCTTAAATAAACTACATACAATGAAAGAAAATCAAAAATGAAAATTTGAAATTTTTTTATTTTTACAACAAAAACAATTTTTAATACATTTTTTGAGAAAACATTCATTTTATTGGACTCTTTTTAAAGGCAATGATTAAAATATAAACAATAAAGAAACGGTAAAAACTTTGTTATTATTTTAAAGTCAATTAATTACAATTAAATACAAAAAAGAAATAAATGAAATTTTTTAAAAAGTGCCAGAGATATTCGCTTCCAAATACAGAACTTTAAATTTCAGAGAGTTTTTTTCTCTGTCTTGTCGTTTGATAAAAAAATACACGTTAAACAACTAAAGAAAATATTCAGAAAATTCATTAAAAATACATTTGGCAAGATAATTACCGTAATTGCCAACACATTTCAAAGAAAATTAAACAAAAATTTAGAAAAACAAAAAAAATTTGAAAACTGTTAAAATTTGACTGACTTGTTTGCTCGAAAAGTGGAATTTTTTGATTTTGGAACTGCATTTTTCGGACAATTGACATTTGAGGAATGCATAAAAGATAATTTTGGTTAAAAATTTTTAGTTTTGAAAAAAATTCAAATTCGATCAATTCATAAGCTCTTCTCAAACTAAATTTCAAATCGATAAAATAACGGATTTTTGTACAAAAATTTTATTTCTGTTTTAAAAGGTTGGGAACCCCCTGAAGTGAAATCACAATTTTTAAAAGGTTTGCACATATACAGCCTAAACCTGATTTAATGACATATAAATCGATAGAATCGGTCCATTGGTCTGGGAGGAGTTGAAGTCACAAAAAAAACCTTAGCCTATTAATTATATAGATTTATTGTTAAATTTTCTTAAATAAACCCCGCTTATGGCATTCTGTAGCTCAAATATGATATTTTAAAATTTTTTTCATAAAACTCGGTCCAGTAGTTTTCGAGTCTATTGCGCACTTAATATTCAATTTTATATAAAAGTATAGATATAGATTTGTTAAATATGAGAATATAGGTCGTAAAGTATTTTTCAACCTCCTACCTGCGAGAGGTGTTTCACTTTTTGGAACCACCCATACAATTAAAGTTTTTGATATCGAATAGATTTGGAACTAAATGTCGAGTAGCAACGAAACTCTGTATGAAGTAACTTATTGGCCAGTTATTTTATTTTACATACAATTCAAATTTTCGATACAGTATAGCTATGGAAGTGAGAGACACAGAACATTTGAACTCAGAATGATCTTACTATTTGGTGGTGTCCTGCTTATATAAGTGTGCCTTATATACCTGCATATAAGACACACTCTTTCAATTAAATTGATTTTTAAATAATATTCACAGATCAAAGAAACTCGGTTTGGAGTAACTATTTGGTGTTATTCTACTACTGGGATATACTCGAAAACTAGAACGGGCATTAGACAAGGAGTGTGGCTCCGCCCCTTAAGGAAATCTATTTTTTTTATATATATTTAATAGCTTTGAAAATAATAGTCACAGAATATTGACTCAGAGCTCAGAGTGGAGTTACTTACTTTTTGTTTATGTCCTTCTGTTGGCAAACTGGAAAAGGCATTGGACAAGGACGGCGGCAACGCTCCGAGTACCAGCTAGTTTTTATATATTTCTCTTTTTCATAGAAGCTTTTTATCATTTTAAGGTAATTTTTAGGATATTTAGGATTTTTAGGATCTTATTTTTGTAACTTCTCGTTTGAACCTGGTAATGCATTCATCAACTGTAGTTCTAATTTTTTGAGACTCCAGTGCGATATTAGGTAAAACTCCGAGAGAGAAGTTTCGTTACCTACTTTTATTTTCTTAGGCCGTCTGTTTTTATATAGGCATGTATGATCTGTAGTGGTCATAAAAATAGCACACATGTTAGTTCGTGAATAAGAGTTAACAAGATCGGTTGTTAGTAAAAATTTTACTTATTATTCAGTGCATTAAGCCAATTCTGATGGGTTGTGGAAAACATTTCACTCCGGAAAAACACTCAGTTATTCACGAATTTAGTCGAAAAAGTAAAAACCGGCTAAAATTGCGAATATTCCTATATTTCGCATAAAATTGTTTATTTCGTGTAAAATGGTTCGTAATACACTCATGTTGGTTAAAGCAAATGGTTCAAATAATTTTGAGAATACACCAAGTAGTCCTCGTCCACGCAAAACCACCGTGTCTACTGATAGATTTATAGTTCGCAAAAGTAAGGCTGATCCTTACAAGTCAGCGAAGCAAATTATGAAGGAAATTAATGAAGAAAATTACCTAATGTATCAAGAAAACTAGTATCTAGAAGAATATATAAAGCTTATCTTTATGGACGCATCAGCCGCAGAAAGCCGCTGTTAACAAAAAAAAATTTGAAGGATTGCTTAGCGTTTGCAAGGGTCAATACAGACGACCAATTTTGGAAAAATATTCTCAGGACGACGAAACTAAATTTAATAGGGTTGGACCAGATGGAAAAACATTTGTCTGGCGCCCTAAATGCCAAGACTTGAATCAGAAAACCTTTAAAGCATGGAGGAGGCAGCCTAACCTAATGGCTTGGGGAGCTTTTTTATGGCCCGGCGTTGGGTCAATTTCTCGTTACCAGATATTATGGATAAAAATATGATACTTTTATGCACGATAATGACCCAAAACACACAGCTAAGATTGTGAAGGATTGACTTAAAAAGGAAAAAATATATATTTTGGAGGTTGGTTCAAAGTTGAGACCTCAAGCTTACAGAGAATTTATGGAATGATGTGAAGGTCAGCATAAGCAACAACAATTTTAGAAATTTGGTGAGTTGTTGAGTGGAATTGATAAGGCTTGTGAAGAGTATGGAAAAGCTTGTGAAGAGTATGGAACGAAGATGTCAGGCTGTTTTGGACAATTCAGGATACCGTATTGTCCTTTTGTATTTAATACATTGGCCATAAAAACAATTCTGTTCTTTTAGGGTAAAGTACCATACGGATGTTTTTTGGTGGGCTAAAGTCGTTATTAGCGGATTTGTATCGTATCCGTTGTCAGAATTTGTACATTACCTAAGGATTTTGCCTGCGACTCACCTGAGCCATTAAACCTTATAGCCATAAAAAATACAGCTACAAAACCACTTTTCGAAAAAAATTCCAATTCGAGGTCGGAATAAAAAGAAGAAAAAAACTGAAGTATGATAATAAATCTGAAACAAAATTAATACTCGCCTTATATAATGACAATCATAATAATATTATTCATCAGTTTCTAAACCATAGCTGTTAGTCCATAGATGCCTAAATTAACAAAAATCAAAATTTTTCATAAAATACTACATAAATTGTATGGCTCTTTTGAATACGACAAATAAGTAAATCACCCATTCTTAAAGTGACTAGAATGGAAACACTCATTGTATGTTATAAAATTCTAAAAATTATATAAATGTTAACAATTTTAATTCAAAATTTTTCAAATAAATCTTAATTAAGCCATATCTTATCAAGTTGACTTTGGGCACTGTAGGTCTTATTTTGGAGTCAATAAATTGTACACTAGTTGTGTGTACAATTATCAACTAGTTTATGTTGATAAAAAAATATTGCGATAAAAAGCCGGTATAACGCTTAAGTTCGTGACTGAAATTTTATCAGGAATTTACAATTTATCTTTTTGTGATTAAATTGTGCACAAAAGTTGAATCATAACTGTGAAGTGAACACCTGTCGCTTAAATTTTGTTTCCACAAAAAAAATTTTTTTTTATTTTATAAATTGTATAGAGACCACTATATTATATAAAGACCACGCTAGTTCCGTACGGATTCATAAAATAAATTTATTACTAATTTAAACGCAATTTACTTTCGGTTAGTAATTGACAGAGATATTCAACTTTTCATGAAAATGGATTTTTTAGAATGCCACTGACTCAACTTATTGAACTTTTAAGAAAAGGAGATATTTTTAATCAATGTTAGTATAACAAACACAATATGATATAAGAGTTTAATTACAAGAAAGATATTGTTTTTTTTTTTTTCTTAATTTGACGTTTTGTTTATTACTTTTTCTTAAACTGTTTCCATTGAAAATCGTGTGCAATTTGATAGAAATCGTGTGCATTTCAATTACCTTGTGTGATAAACGTAATAAATTTTGCTATATTTGTTGGTTATTTATGTATTAAGTTATCGGCGTGATTTTAAAAACAATAATGAAGCAGTGCAAGAGTACAACAGGGTTTTTAATCGCTCTAAATCTTGCTGTACAACATTAAAAACCGAACAGTTTAACCATTGCCTTTTGTTGCGCCTATGATTTGGCATCCATGGCCATGTAATAAACGAGACGATTGCTACTTTTGAAAAACAAGTGATTCAGGCCACAGTTTTAGAACACGTAAAAGTATAAAATATAGAATTGTTCAAATTGTAACAGAGCCAATATCTGTGAGTGACGTTCTTACAGCTAGTAATTATGCTAATCTTACATATTAATACGTGCACTCTCAAAACAGATTAGCTGTAGATCCAAAATTTTTGGTTGGGTGTTTCGAAAAATAGTTGCTATAAACATTTTTCGGTTGTTATAAACTGAATTCTTTATTCAGAATCAAAATTTTGTAGAAACCAGAAATATTCGTTCATCCATATAAGAAAATGTTTGATGTAACAGAATCGACTCATTTTTCAAGTCGACCTTGAAAATTCTGGAAATAAATGACCAAATAATTGATTCCCTCAATTGAATATTGAATTTTACAACCGAATAATTTTTTGCACAACTAATTGTTAAATAAAAAATACCATCAGTATTAAGAATTTGATTCAAGTTCAACTTTATTAAATTTTAATGCAAAATATCTGCAAACCTTGCTTTTATTTTTCTACCATATTGAACTGCGCTATATAAACGAAGAATTGAATGGCTTGAATTTATTTCAAATTTCTTATGAACACTATCTTTTCTCGTCTATCCTATACAAATTACCACACACGAAAAATTTTAAGATGGTTGCCCGATCTTGTGTACATCATTGTCTGCAGAGTTTCCTGCAATGATTTTCCCCAGTTGTGGCAAATTCAGATTTATGTTGTACCAATCAACTATCTATCATATCAAGAGAATGGTAAGTTGTAAGATTCGATTTTAAGTTATGAGTAGGGCATGATTTTGTTCTGATTTTCAATAATTAATTCATACAACATCAAAAGCATTCATCGCTGACAAAATGTATGCTGCAATAACTTCAGATTTCAGGTTGCAGCAACTTCGAAAATGCGGTTGGGCATTTTTTTTGTTGCCCCAACCAATTCGTTTCCTCAGTGTGAGCATTAAAGTTTGTCGTACGCTTTTTTGGTATAAATTAAAACTCAAAATAAATGAAACTTTTATCATTCAAAAGGATATGTTGTCCAGATGTGCAGAACGTATATATAAATGATATATCTGATAGAGGGGGTTTCCAATCTTCTAAGAGAGAAATTAAATTCTTGAGAAAAAACCCGCTCTTTAATTAATATGAAATTTGGTTGGGGTAGAGTTTTTGAGTTGATCGAATTTTAATTTTTTTAAAGTAACAATTTCTTAAAAAAATTCAGTTTTATCCATTCGTCAATTGTAAAATTTGTAAAAAAATGTGTTTTGAATTCAAAAATTTGGCTTTCCATGTGAATATCTTGGTCGGATTTTAACGGTTTTTCAATTTTTCTAATTTTTTCTGAAAGTTTGTTAAATTTTCTTTCAAATGTGATATAATTTACAGCAAATTTCTAACCAAAAGTATTTTTAATGAATTTTCTTAATATTATCGTTACTTATTTAGCGTGTGTTTCAACCAAATGCCAAGAGAGAGAAAAAAACTGCCTCAAATTGAATGTTCTCATTTCTGTAGCCAATTACTCCGCCATCTGTGAATAACTTTTATTTATTTCTTTTTTGTATTTAAGTCTTATCAGTTAACTTAAAAAAACTTTTGAAAATAGTACCGTTTTTTTGTTTGTTTATATTTAAATTATTCCTTTTAAAAAAAGACCATATAATTTGATTTATTCTTAAAATATGGGGTAAAAATGATTTTTGTTGTAAAAAAACCAAAACTCAAAATTGCATTTTTGATTTTCTTTCAAAGTCTTTACCGAATATTAGGTGAATTTATTTTGTCTTGACACTAAATTAATAAACTGTCCGTGCCATCAAAAAATCAAGGCTACCCCCTATGATTTCTCTGACAAAATTAAATTTTTTTTAAAATGTTTTTTCAGTTTTTGAAAAAAAATAATTAAATAAATAAATAATTTTTTTGAAGAAAATAGCTTCATACCTCCAATCAATTAAGAGTTATAGCCTCGAACTTATTTGTAACATCTCGTATATAATTATAAATAGGCAATCAATAATTTGGTCGAATTTCGACCCCAGGCGATACTAGTGCTAATAAAGCTATAAAATGTTTGGAACAAGAGGAAGAGTTCCTTCCAACAAAATCGATATACATATATATATATATATATTAAAATCAGATTTCAACGATCTCTTACTCGATTGAAAGCTTAAAATGATAATCTGAAGTTCTCGCGCCTCGATTAAAGCAGTGGAACCTGGTAGTAAAAGATTTTCTAATTCAATCTGGTAGGAGAAAAGACCGTACTTTGTAAATGGAAGAATGTTTTGAAAATAGTGATAATGATCTGATGTATTGCGTGGATACACACAGACTATTTTCCGCATTGGACCACAATTATAATGCTGATGATTGGTAACTTTTCATTGATGATTCAACTAAAAGTATGTACTTAATTGTGATGCAACATGTCCATAAAGTTGCATTCGCATTTGCACTTCTTCCTAGAGAACTTCAGCGATGAGCATGGAGAATATTTTCACCAAGAAAAGGCAATAATAGAAAAACATTTTGAAGGAAAAAATAAAATTAAAATGATTTCGCAGTATTGAGTGTTTGTTTCAAGGCGAAAGTAAAGATACCTAATAATACTAATACTAATAATAGAAAAATATTTTGATGGAAAAAATGTAAAAAAAAATGATTTCGCAGTATTGAGTGTGTGTTACAAGGCGAAACTAATGATACCGACTTAAAAAAAAAATCGATCAAGCAAACATTTTTGAATTCATTCATTTGAATTCATGCCGAAAACAACAACAACAATGTCAGCCTGGCGATTAAGCAAAGAATAAAAATTGCTTCTAGTTGCCACTACGGGCTAAGTAGCAATTAGTTTCTAGAGCCCTCTCTCGATCGACAAAACTAACACTCTACGACTATCGCATTCCAATGAACCACGAACTGTACGAGCTCTACGACGACATTGACTTAGTCCAGCGTATAAAAATTCAGCGACTACGTTGACTGGTTCTTATGTCTTTCGTATGGATAAAGAAACTCTAGTTTGAGGCGAAAGTCAAGGGTCGACGACGAAGAAGAAAACCATGCCTCCGATGGATTGACCAGGCCAAGAAAGCCCCAAGCGCCATAGCTAAACGCCATAACCTAAACCTTAAATACAGCAGTGAATCGTACAGGGTATATCAGCTATTATTATACCCTAATTCTGAGCAGATCAGGAAATACTTACTTCGTACAAACTTGGTACAAATGTGCCCAAAATAAAAAACTATGAAATGGCTTATATTTGGCTTATATTTAATGGCTATAGAGATAGAGAAATAAGTAAAGAAAGTCTAAAGTCTGTCTAGGCCGAATATGAAATACCCTAAACCTACTTTTCGAAAAAAAAAATTATATTATTGAAAATGGACGTGTCCGTGGGCGGATGAAGCCTATATTTTATATGCTTTTAAATATTGATGAAAAATTATCACATACCAAGATTTAGTTCTGTAGCTCACAGTTAATGCCTTTATTGTGCTTTCGCTATGGGAGGTGGGCGTGTTCATGAACGGATTACGGAAAATACATACATACCAAAATAGATCTCTCTATGAAAAACATAATCATATTTGTTGAGTTTTAAACCCTTTGGGTTGTATGGGAGGTAGGCGTGTCCGTGAGCGGATGATGTCCATTTTTTAAAACTATCTTTTTTTTTGTTATAAAAAACATATGTGTCAAATGTTATCTCTGTAAGTTAAACAGAGGCTTATTTATTGTGTTTTCAATTTTTGGGTTGTATGGGAGGTGGGCGTGTCCGTCAGCGGATGACGTCCATTTTTCAAAAACATCTTTATGTTGATACAAAATACATGCGTACCATATTTTATAGGTGTAGCTTAAATATGAGCTGAGTTATGCAGTTTTAAATTTTTGCGTTGTATGGGAGGTAGGCGTGTCCGTAGGCGAATGATGTCCATTTTTCAAATCAATCTTTGTTTTGTTATAGAAAACATATGTGCTAAATTTTAGCTCTGTAGGTTAAGCAGAGGCTTATTTATTGCGTTTTCAATTTTTGGGTTGTATGGGAGGTGGGCGTGTTCGTGAGCGGATGACGTCCAGTTTCCTAAGACATCTTTGTGTTGACATAAAACATATACACACCAAATTTTATTGTTGTAGGCTTATTATGAGCTGAGTTATGCAGTTTTAAATGTTTGCGTTGTACGGGAGGTAGGCGTGTCCGTGGGCGGATTCCAAAAATATTCAATATTGCAGATCCTAGGATCTATGTAACCATGTGTACCAAGTTTCATCCAATTATCTCAACTCATTCTTCTTATCCTGTGTTTACGGACAACACACAGACGGACGGACATGAATGGCTCGACTCACGAGGTGACGCTGATCAAGAATATATATATTTTTCTATACCGGACCCGCTTCATTCTATGCATTAAAAACGTTTGCACAGAGTTAATATACCCAGACCTTTCAGGTTTAGGGTTTAATTATACTTTGCACACCAATCTGAATAACTTCTTTTTTTGTGCAAAATTTATTAGCACGCGATATAAAAAAATTATAGGCTTCTCTTGGGCATAAAATCGAAAATCTAACTAAGTTAAGCGTTATACAGCTCCCAAAAATTATTTTTGTCATGTTGGCAAAACTTCATTTCATAGTACCAACCTATTTGATTTTAGAAAAGACATTGGAAAATAAAAAAAAAAAATTATTTTTCGAAGTGTCCAATAAAATGGACAAATCCATTGAAAGGGTTAGTATAATATAAAAAAACTTTTTTAGGATTCATATCCACGTTGCCTGGATCCAAGTTTTCCACGTTATTCACTAGCCTTTCACAGTTGTTGCTTTATAACTGGGTAATTTGCTTCATTATGAAAAAAAGCGTTTGGGGAAGTGGGTTTAACTCCCAGCACAGACAAAAAATTTATTGTTCTTTTTGTTTTGCTTTTGGTGTTTTTTTCTCCACAATTTTACGAGATTGCGAATTCGAGAATTAAATGGATAAGAATGGATAAGATTAAAAATTAAGTAAGAAAATAATTGTACTTGATACCGTTGACATATTAAAGCCACCTTAAAATTATTTGTTTCTCAGATATCTTATACAGAGGAAAATGTAGCACGATTTTTTTAAACAAACGCATTATTATTCCAAACAATGAATTGTTCAAATTAAAGAGCTGCAGGAATGTATTCCTTTTGCTTACCATTCTATCCATTCTATGTGAGTATTCTATATTCTCAAATCATTTGCGAAGCGAAACGAATGAGTGCAAGACATAAATTTTGCAAAGCGATTGAATGTGTCATTCTATTTGAGAGAGTTAGAAGGAATTTTGATTTTATACTCGTTTGTCTTTATTTTTAATGGAATGAATTCGGAGTATTGAGAGTACTCTCAAATGGCTTACATGGATTATAGAGACGCATAGATAAGGTCGCACTATACCAAAATATTTAACTAAAAATATTTAAAAAACCAGAAAAAGCAGAATATCTCGAAAACGGAGCGAGATAGGCCAAAAATAACCACACTTTACAGACTTCTAAGGGGGAAGATATTATCGAGACACGTAGATAGAGGGCTCGCACTATACCAAAGTATTGCACCAAAAATATTTAAAAAACCAGAAAAAGCGGGATATCTCGAAAACGGAGGGAGATAGGCAAAAAATAACCACTTTTTACCGATTTCTAATGGGAATGGTATTGTAGAGACGCGTAGATAGAGGGGGTCACACTATATCAAAATATAGCACCAAAAATATTTGAAAATTTTATTTTTAAAAATGGGATAGGCCAAAAATAACCACTTTTGACGGGTTTTCAAAAGAATTTAAGCAAGAAAATAAAAAAAAGAATTTAAATAATGTGAGTGAAACAGTAAGACATAAATAAACCATATTTTTCTAAAACTATTTAGGAGTACTCTGAAAGGAGTACTCTAAAATTGAGAGTATTCGTTTGAGAGTATTCCATGCGCACAAGCGTCACATTCCATTACATTCTAAGTTTGCATTCTCATTCCATTCGTTCCCTTAGTGCAGTTGCTGGCATTCGAGCCGTTTATTTGAGAATGCTTTGAAGCGGCTTTCAATTGCATTTGTGCAGATCTTTAGTTCAAATCCCCATTCATTATAATTTTATATTGGAATAGAAGCAAAGAAATTCATTGCCTTGGTGGTCGAGTGTGTTATACTATTTTGTTTAAGCAACAGAGGATAAAACAATTTTTGGGTTCATGAATGGACTAAAAAATTCAATAACAAATACAAAAACCTTTTTATTTTTGTTCAAATTTGCTGACAGCTTTTGAGATGAACTGTGCTTAATGTCTTGCTACCAACAAACCAACAGCTCAGTTGAAGAGTGATCGACTGGCATCCGGAGGTCATAGTTTCGAGTTCCGCCTGAGTAAGTATACAAATTTTCGTTTAATTAATTAATTAATTAATTAATACATTAATGGAGTCTCGATTTCAATCTATAGTTCAATGGCTGCTTGAATAGAAACAACGTTTGGTGTGTTACCCTAAAGAAGTTAGTGTAACATCTCAAAAAAATAATTGTGGTTTTATTTAAATATATATTATCTTGATCTTATTTAAATATATCATTTCGTTTTTGTCTTTTTAAAGACATACATTTTTGTTTCAAGCAAGTCTGTGCTCGAAATAAGAATATTTTTGTTCACTTTACTCAAGCACAAACTTGCTTAAAACAACTAAAATCGTGCTCGATGCTTTTTCAAGCATGGTTTGTTTTAATTCAAACCTGAATTTATTTGATTTTTTCGCAGTATAGATAAGCTAGATATGAGATAAATAGCTTTTCTTAGAAATAGAAAATATTATATTTAAACGTATTCGCTATTTTTAATTATCTGGGATTCATCTCGAATTAGAATCGAATACGAGATATCTGATCCGAGTTCTCGGGTTCGTTACTAATTCGAAACCAAACCGAGTTCGCTTTTTGGTTCATTGGGCAAATACAAAATGCAAAGACTAGAGAGCAGTTCTTCAACCCGTAATTAATACAATAGTGCACGTTGGCACGTTCAATAATAATGGATATTTTGTCGTAGACACGATTGATTAATTATTCAAAAATTATTTATTGAATAAATAAGCGGGTTTTATTTATTGCGAATCAAGTTCAAGAAAATGAATACGAACAATAGTTGAATAGCAAGTTTTGAGAAGAGAGTTGACGGTCATATGTAGATAAGAATTCAAACACATTTAACTCTAGAAAATTATTTTTAATGAAAGATTGTCAAAGTCGAAAATCTTTTGTTAGTCTCTTGGAAAACAGTTTAAGGGCCGTTTTATTCATTTTTTCTAACTTGAGCTAACTTGGGAAGTTACTATAACTTTTGTCAACTTGCCTTTTTGTATAACTTGTAAAGTTTTAAATTTGAATTTATCAAGTTAAAATTTGATTTTATTCAGTGTCGTTAAATTTTAGCTGAAGTTTTCGACGTTGAAGTTGAGTCCAGTGATAAATTTTCAAGTTATGAAAATATCCCAGGGAATTTATTGATATTTGACATAAAGTTGATATACATAACTTATGAAATAGGAATTCGTTGAGCAAAATTATTAGGATGTCAAGGCCATTGAAATTAGAATTTAAATAAGAAATATGTATGTGGGATTTACCGAACAAGACAAACTTTATAAAAAATATCTGTTCTGCAAAAAAGAATGGACAGTGGACGTGACTTAAATTAACTTATTCTTGAACCAAGATCTATACTTTAAATGCAGTAAAATGAAAAATTTACTGTAAGATCAATTGAGACAAAACTGTATGGGGTGGATCAATACATTTGAAAATATTTATGTATGTAGTTAATTTTGCTCTACCACTTGAAATACATACCAATTAAGTAGACTGTTTTTGTCTTAAAACATATTTTATTAATAAATTATAATGATAGAAAGCTCATAAAAACCATCTCCTATAATGTTAGGTACAGAAATTCATTCAACAAAATATTTCGCAAAATTATTTTTTCTTCTGTTGCGACTGTTTTGCATCTCGCTTAGCCACGTGTGAAAGGGCTTCCATGAAGTTTGTCTTGTATCATTGGATATATGACTCCAGAATGAAGTCGTTTTCATTTAGACTCAGTTAATTTTTTTTACAATTAAAGGTCTTGAACTCAAATAGTCAGTTTCGATTTTGGACAAAATATAACATTGCCTGATCACTGCCTGACTTTGTACCAATCCATTGTTGATTTGTTCCACATCATTTGATATGGTCGAAGCTGCTTTAGTAAAAACTATACCACCCAGACTGAGAGGATTTTTCTCGACAATAATTTGATAATAATAGAGAACTCCAAAACAATGAAATTAATCCTTTAAACGTTGCGTTCTTGCATGAAGTCGATTAAACTAGTCGAGAATATTAGATCTTGTGCTTTTCGAAGTGCTCTTCTATTATACGAGATTATCTCAAGATAGTGTTGCTTTTATGACTCAGATGTTAGTTTTACGAAGTTCTACCGGACTTAGAATGAATCCTTCTGATCGATTATTTAGATTATTATGCTTGATGGAGGTTGAAGTTGCCAGAAAGGTCTCAAATAATAGGCTTCGGAGATGACATGTCCTGGATCGCTTTCTAATCTAGCGGCAAAGCAGAAATTACAGCAACAGCTCTTGCAAGAAACTTGTCGAACACAAGAGATTCTCGATGATACTTTTGTGTGCAGTCAGTTAAAATAATGCGTGCTATGAAAATTAATTTATAACAAATTCGGTTGTCAGCACATCAAAAAGAATTCTTCAAGTCGTTCTGACATTCACGTGGAAAGTTGTGATTGAAACAAAAAACAAAAGTTATACCAAATATCCCAAGTTAGAACTCATAACTGCTCATATTTTTGGAAGTTAAGAAATCACAAGTTGATTCCAGCTATCGAACAAAAGTTATGTATAAATTTTAATTTCTAGAGTTATGTTTGACAATTTGAAGTAAATAAAATGAATAAAGTTGGAAAAGCCGAAAAATCCCAAAGTTATACTTAAATCTTAAGTTATAAAAGTGAATAAAACGGCCCTAAGATTGCTACAATGCCACACTTAAAGGAATTAAAGGAATGCAACGAAATCTCATATTCCTAATTTCCGAGTTCCGAGTGATGGTCAGGGAGTTAAGGTGTTATTAAGACTTTATTTTGGGCACAGCATAGTTTTGAAATGTTTCTTTTAAATTACATAAGCTGGAATTCAAAATACCATTTTAATTTGAAACAAAAAAGTAAGAAAAGATTAGTTTAAATATAAATTAAGATTTAAGGCAAACTGAAATAGTGCAGCGAGTACTTGTACTTGTGAGCCTGTGACGGATATTTTGAAATGTTGGTGATAAGTTTTCAGTGGACTTTGTAGAAGTGAAGAGTTATTTATTTTGACTCGTTTTTTAATGCAGTTTTTGTTCTTTAACGAAAATTCCAATTGCAACACATTGTTTTTTAGACAAAAATTTCACCTGGTGACGATGGACCTGGACTGTTGCTCAAACTGTCAGTAGACGGAAGTTTTGGTAATAAAATTTGCAATGATGTTCTTCGTAATAGTTTCCTTTCAATAGCTAGCAGGCAAAAAGCGTTAACATTTAATTTTATAGAATATATTTTGAAAAGAGGATGAAGATAGTTAAGATGTTAAGATATCAATTTAACGTCACACAAACAGCTACAACACAACATACTAAACACATTTTTAAAACCGAAATTGCTATAATTAAAATAAGTAAAAAAAAAAAAAAATAAAAAATAATCAAGTATATGAAATAACTATTATTCAAACAATATGTTTTAACAATAAAAATAACAAATACTTTAAATTTCTGCTGAGCAATTCTTGTGTTGTGAAGTGATAAAATGAAAACGACTGCATAAAGCTTTTCATGTCATTACTGAGTAAGTACTGAGGAAGCACAGTGATAAAACTTTCAAAAATTGTGTCTTTTATCACTTCACAGAACATGAATTGATTCCATGTTTTAGTATTCGTTGAGTATGAAATGATGTATTTAACGTGCTTTAAGGTATGCTGTTATGTTTAAGTTGTATTAGTTTGTGTTAAATGCTTGTATATGATTTGTGTATGTAACAAAATTTTTGCAAAATATTATTAATGTCAGGATAAATTGACTTTTATCAAAATAATGATTCAAAGCTCGTTCGTTAGAAAATCACGATAGAAAATCTCTGATCTGAAATAGAGTGTGTTGACAATAACCTAGCTTGAATGACAATCTTAATGCTGAAGAGCAATTTTTGTTCTAAGAGAAGACAATACATTTTCCACTCTAACCTTCTTTTGTATTCACTATTGATTGTACTTGGCTCAAGTGGTAAACATGGTGAACTCAGTCACTCATTCTCACAGCTACTAATTAATATAACATGCAAGATAATATTTTACAAAGCTTACATTTTTAATGAATAGCTATTTTTTTTTCTCTCTCTATTATTTTCTTTTGTTTTATTTGTATTTGCATTTGACTTAAGGGGTCATAAGATTAAATTTGCAGCCATGGATACCCTCCATACTATTTCTACATTAATTAAGTATGCGTACTTAAATAACGTCGGTCTGTTTGTTCTACATCAAAATAATTTTCAACAGCATGATTTTCACATTTTAGATGATAATGATGATGATGATGCAAAAGAAAAACTATCCATAAAAGCACAGAGTTAAATGAAATAATGAAATTGCATGGCGCCAAACTAGCTGAGACATGGCGTCAAAAGCTTCGTCATATTCACACATACAAAATGTTTGAAATAATGAAATAATTTAAAATGGTTTGTGGCAAAGGGTGAGCAGAGTCAAGTTATATGAAATACAGTTTGGCATTAAATAACAACATCCACAGAAAAAACAACATACATATATAAATAAATAAGGAATAAACTTGGCCTTGTCCATCTTGTTTTTGAGTTTAAAACAAGATTCTTTCTTACAGACGAGTTCAAGTCGATAAGAATGGTTTAATTATATATTTTGATATAAAAAATAATCAATTTAAAGTGAAATTTTTAGTGATGAACTGTGTAGCATTGTCTATATTGACAAAATAGTTATGCGTCATGGATCAATCTATGAGTCAATATTTAAAACACGAAACTTTTGTTAACGGATCGAGTCTTTTTTTATTTATTAATTGTGTTAATTTCTAATCCCAGACCTTTCAGGTTTAGGGAATATAAACTTTGTGCAAACGTTTGTAACAACTAGAAAGAAAGGAGTGCGGTTTAGAAAAGTATATATATTCTTGACCAGAGTCACCTCGTGAGTCGATTTAGCCCTGTCCGTTCCGTGTGTTGTCTTTTAACACAGAGTAAGAAGGAGGAGGTGATATACATGCATGAAACGTGGTACACATGTTTACATGAACTCAAGGATCTGCATTATCGAATATTTTTGGAATCCGCTCACGGACACGCCTACCTCCTATACAACACAAAAATTAAAAACTGCATAAATAAGCTCATAATTAACCTACAACAATAAAATTAGAAACGTATGCATTTTATATCAAAACAATGATGTCTTCGAAATCTGGGTGTCATCCTGCCACGGCCACACCCACCTCTCATACAACCCAAAAAATTAAAACTTAAAAAATAAGCTCAAGTGTAATGTATTGAAATAAAATATGGTTCGTATGTATTTTATATCAAAGCAAAGTATTCAAAAAGTGGGTGTCCACGGACACGCCCACCTCCCATACAACCCAAAAATTAAAAACGCAATAAATAAGCCTCCGTTTAACCTAAAGAGCTACAATTTGAGACGTATGTTTTATATGACAAAACAAAGATGGTTTTGAAAAATGGACATCATCCGCTCACGGACACGCCTACCTCCAATACAACGCGAAAATTGCAAACTGCATAACTCAGCTCATAATAAGCTTACAACAATAAAATTTGATATGTATGTGTTTCATATCAACACAAAGATGGTTTTGAACGTCATCCGCTCACGGACACGCCCACCTCCCATACAACCCAAAAAGTTTTAAACTCAATAAATAAGGTTATGTTTGTCATAGAGAAATTTAATTTGGTATGTATGTATTTTATACCAAAACTAAGGTGTGTTCAAAAATTGGAAGTAATCCGTCCATGAACACGCCCACCTCCCATAGCGAAAGCACAATAAAGGCATTAACTGTGAGCTACAGGAATAAAACTGGGTATGTGTAAATTTTTCATCAGCATTTAAATGCATATTAAATATAGGCTTCATCCGCCCGCGGACACGCCCATTTTCAACACTTTTATTGTTTTTTTAAAAAAGTAGGTTTAGGGTATTTCATAGTCGGGCTAGACCGACTTTATACTTTTTTTACTTGTTATTTTAAAATACATTTATTATTGATATAGAAAAAAATGCCATCTATTAGCTTTTATTAAAACCCTGCGTCGCGGGTTTCGACAACCCCGAAAAAAACGTTTGGGCATCAAATTTAAAATGCATAATATAGTTATTATAAAAATTAGCATGCTCATGACTACCATTTTAAAGCCGTCATTTTCAATTTACAATTTTTGACCTCAGATTTGTGATCAGCAACCCCGAAACTTTAGGGGCATGAAATTTGAAAGGCTTTATATATATATTATAGAAGTTAGTATGTTCATAACTGCCATTTTAAAGCCGTCATTTTCAATTTATAATTTTTTACTTCAGATTTGTGATCAGCGGTCCAAAAAACCTATATGCCAACATTTTTATGCAGAATTAACAACTCCTTAAGATTTTGGAAGTTATTTTCGATTTGGAACCATTATGCTCCGTCTTCGACCTTTTATCCGACCGCTCTGTGGATTAAGTTCAAGAAAATATTTCTGCAGGTTTTGTTCAAAAATATTTAAACAGCGACTGGAATATTAGAGCACCGAAAAACGAGTATTTTGGGACTTAAATTTAAAAAATTTATGTATCGGGCCCAAATAGATATAAAGAAACAATATTTTAGGAATTTACTCTTGATTTATATGACTTGAGACCAGAATTGGCTGGGTTTTAATAAGTATAATTATTTTGCAATCAGAAAATTTGGTAGAAAGCATCAGATATTGGTGTTTAATTATCACTATATTCAGAATCGTTATAATTATGGTGGAAATTACACCTAGTCATTCCAATCTAGTTCGCCTAGTTAATGCAATACAGCAATTAAATTGAATTTTTTTCCAAAATAGTTTTTTTTACTTTATTGTTTTTTTTTTCGACTGAACCAACGCTCTGTGGATGCCTCCTATAAATGCGAAATCATTGTGTTAATTCGGAAGAAGGGTAATTGTTTAGTGGGAGGATAAGAAAATAGAGTAGTTTCGGTGAAGACTTGTTTTTAATTTGCACAGCTTGTACGAGGGGTGCCTTTTATATTTCGGGATTAGAGAACAAAATCAAATATTAATCATCGAAAATCACTTTATTGTTTTTCAAAATATTCTCCATGAAGATCTATACACTTTTGCATGCGTTTGAACCAATTGTCGAAGCACTTTTGCCACTCTGATTGAGGTATCTCCAAAACATGCATTCTGAATGCCGCAACCGCTTCTTCGGGCGTCGAAAATCGTTGTCCACGCAGTTTATTCTTCACGGTTGGGAATAAAAAGAAGTCATTCGGTGCCAAGTCAGGACTATACGGCGGATGACCCATCAAATCGATGTTTTGGGTGCTCAAAAATGCAGTTGTTTGAGCCGATGTGTGAGAGCTCGCATTGTCGTGGTGAAGAGTGATCCGTCTTCGGCGGTTGGTTTTCCTGATTTCTTGGAAGACAACTGGCAAGCAAATGGTTGTGTACCACTCAGAGTTGACTGTTCTGCGTTGTTCTAGTGGTACGGTTGCGACATGTCCATATTTTTCGAAAAAACAGGCGACCATTTGCTTGGAAGTGCTTCGTGCGCGATCAACTTTTGTTGGATTTGGCTCATCTTGAAACACCCATACAGTCGACTGCTGTTTACTTTCGGGCTCATAAGCGTAAATCCACGATTCATCACCTGTCACGATGTCATAGACGTGTTTCGAAGCACCGCGATCGTATTTTTTGAGCATTTCCTTCGACCAATCGACACGAGCCTTTTTTTGAGTGATTGACAAATTGTGTGAGATCCAACGCGAACAAATTTTTTTGACAGTCAAATGTTTATGCAATATTGAATGTATGCTGGTCCCACTTATGCCTAAGGTTGCCTCAATCTCAGGATAGGTAACATGACGATCTTGCAATATCAGTTCGCGCACAGCATCAATGGTTTTCGGAACAACAGCTGATATCGGACGACCTTCACGAAATTCGTCTTGGAGTGAACTACGACCACGATTGAATTCACCATACCATCGATAAACACTGGTCCTTGATGGAGCTTCATCGCAAAAAATTGAATTAAGTTCATCCATGCACTGTTGCTGTGTTAATCCACGTCGAAAGTTGTAAAAAATAATCGCACGAAAATGTTCACGATTTAATTCCATTTTTGGACCGAGATGAATCTTTTAAGTTACTATAAACAACACAAATAGCGCTCGTATGTCAAAACGTTCTGAGTACGTATAAGCCAACAAATGTCAAACTTTGCGATAGAGCTTTCAGTTGACAGATTGCAACACCAGGGTTGCCAAATCCCGAAATATAAAGGGCACCCCTCGTATAAGGAAGTATAAGGATGGACTTGGAGAGTTGCCCGAGTTGGCCTAGAAAACACATGAGCTAGTGGTGTCAGGTCATGAATTTTCCTTGAACACTTTCCATAGTAGTACCATAGAAGGCTAAGGCAACCAACATTGCGTTGATGCCCAAGAGAGTTGAGAGAGGAAGAAATGGTTTTATCTCCTATCAGATATATCGCACGATGTTGAATTCGGTCCAGGAGTTCCAAATATGATATTGAAGCCACTGCCCAAATGTGCAAATTGTACACCATTTTCGGCCTTATATATAAGGTGTAGATCATGTGAAGATCAGTTGGAGTGAAGTATTTCTTGTACCATTTTAAAAAGCCAAGGCACTTGGCCGCTTCTTTCGACACATCGAATAAATGATCATTCCAACGAAGGTCGGATTAGATCGATATGCCCAGAAAACGCCAAGAGCTGCTGACTCCACAAGATCCACACCGTTTATATTAAGGGGAGCTAAGGGGCAATCCACTGGCTTATGACTTAACACGCAACACCTTAAGTCATTAAGGAGTGTGTCATTCATATTTTGCCTCTTTCTATCAATCTCCAAAGAGCTCGGGCGTTTTTTGAACGAATAACGAATGACATATGCTGCTGTTGTATACAAACGAGTGGATTGTGTTATGAGTCAACGACAGAAGGTCGTTGATAAAAACCAAAAACAAAGAAGGTGATAGGACTGAAGCCTGCGGCACTCCTGCATCGATGGAGTGTTCTCTGGACGAAATGCCGTCTATGACGACACGTATAGATCTGTTCTTTAGAAAACACGTGATCCACCGAGCAAAGTTACCACCGACACCATATGCGATTAGTTTTGACGCTTTATGCCACACTCGGTCAAATGCCTAATGCTTGGTTTTCACTTAGTCATTTTTTGTTTGACATGAAATTTAAAAGTTAAAAAATCACATAAATAACATTTTTTTTTGCAATTTTTGCTATAAACATGTGAAGAGATCAGTTTTTTCTATTTTTCGCCATTGTCAAACAGAAAAAAATGACAACGTGTTGGCATTTTTCATGTGACTGACAACAACTGACCATTGAAATTGACATAGTGAAAACCAGGCTTTAGAAATATTAAGAGCAACAACTTTGCTCTCTCCAAATAAGTGAACGCATTGATTCCATTTTTCAGTGAGGTATGCCATCATGTCCCCAGTATAGCGTGCCCTGCGGAAACCATACTGGCTGTCACTAAACAAATTCAATTTTGGGGTTGTATTGGAGGTGTCCATGTTCGTGCGTGGTTGACGCCAATTTTTTTAACACGCCTCAGGTTGATATCAAATACAAAAATACTGAATTTCAGTAGTGTAGCTTAAATATAAGGCTATTTATAGTTTTTACAATTAAGGCTAGTATTGGAGGTGGGTTTGTTCGTAAGCGGATGACGCTCACTTTTCTTCAACAATTTAGGTTTGACATAAAATACAAACATTTCAAAGCCTGTAGCTTAAAGAGAAGCCTATTTATAGTTTTAAATTTTTGGATTGTATGGGAGATGGGCATGTTCCTGGTTGGATGACGCCCATTTTCTAACACGCCTTAGTTTTAATATAAATTTAATTAATACCGAATTTTATTTATTAAGCTTCGACAGAAGCCTCTTTATATAGTTTTCAATTTTGAGGTTGCATGCGAGGTGGGCGTGTTAGTAGGTGGATGACGCTCATTTTTTTTATGCCTCTCAGTTTTGACATAGAATACAAAAATACCGAAATTAAAATTTGTGGCTTAAATATTAGCCTCTTTATAGAATTTTCATTATTGGAGTTTTATGGAAGGTAAACGTGGTTTTCATCCGATGAAGCCCATTCTCGAACTCGATCTTTGGTTTTTAGAAAAAAGCTCAAATATCGAATTTCATTACGACAGCTTGAAAACTACGGCTGTAATCGTGTCCACAGACGGATAGACAGACGGACATGGCTAAATCAACTCAGGTGGTGATGCTGATCAAGAATATATATATACTTTTGATTGATGAATTTAAAATTTTAGTTGATTAGAATGAGCAAAGAATTAAAGAAAAGTAAAACCGTAGGACCATGGCCTGGCCGGACTTCGAACACAGGACGTCTGGTTTGGTAACCAAGCACGCGTACCACTCGACTACTGAGGCCGACAAGAGACCTAGATGGCTAAGTAAATTAGCACTCGTGTTAGATATGGAAAAGTGGTCGAATTTTTCGATTTCAAAATTTAGCAATGGAACAGAGTTATATTAAGGTAAATGCTAAATAATTTGAGAGATTGGCAATGAAATTCAATATTTAAGCTTTTATCTAAGAACCAAACATCAAGTTCAAAAATGTGCCAAATCGAATGAAAACCACGCCTACCTACCATAGAAAATGACTTTATCAAAAAGATGAAATCCCTTTAAAATTCCACAAAAATTAATTTAATGTCTCGAAAATTTGCACATAAGACTTAATCTTAATCTCAAATACGCACTCTGAGCTTGAAATTTTGTAAAATCGAATGAACACCACGCCTACCTCCCAATATAAACGCCTTCATAAATTTCACAAAACTTGATGTTTGTTTAAACTTGATATTGTTTAGAACTGAAAACAATATTTCATTCATTGAAAACTTGTTTAACGTTTCTGCATATTTCATTAAAAAGAAAGAAAAATCGTACATGATTCATTTATGAATTCTTTTGAACTACCTTGAACTACTGGGAGGTTTAGTATTAAATTAAGAAATTATTGCAATTATTATTAAAAAGTAGATTTTATATCACAATATAAAACACAACAAGCATAATAAACTACTTTTTTTTTGTTTTGTATAATATTATAATGAGTTTAAGGCATAATTTGAAATTTTCTACTAATATGGACATCAACTATATTTATGACTCTTAATAGTTTATTAATTTCCATTGTGTGATATTTACGTAAATTCGTTAAGGGTTAAGCATCTTTCATTAAAAAGATAGTTCACATTTATTTTATTTTCGCTTCTGATACATAGGTTTTCATTATTTATAACATTTAAATTTTGACATTTTTTTGTTTTTTTCTTTTCAAAGTTTTTCCTTTTTTAAATAAGCCACCAAGGTTCATACTATAAACCACATTTACATATGTATGCTTCAATGAAAGATGGTGGTAAAATCGATTGAGTGTATCGCAACTTATTTACACTAAAAGTGTTTTTGTATTTACACTAAAACAAGAACAAGCTTCAAAACATAAAAGAAAAGGAAAAATGAATCAACACAAAGTTCCACAACACAAAAGGCCAAGTGGGGGGAAAAACAGCTAAGACATTGTATCGAATGGAAAAAATTACATCAGCGCAAGAACAACTTGTGGCTTAAAGCCACCACAAAAGTTATACCTCAACAACACAACAATTCAATTTAGCAGAACAAGCATCAAAATAAAAACCGCACGCAAGCTATTAGAGCTTCACCAAAAGGAATACGATGTGAGGTAAGAATTACTGAGGTATCATCACTGAATTCAGATGATACTTTCATATCATTATTATGTAATGATATGAACAAGGATAGGATCTTATATTTATTAGAAAGGACGACCTATTTCTTAACCCTATGAATTCTGTTATGTGGTTATATAGTAATAAATTCCGTATTGGGTGCAAGAGCGGGTTATAAATAAATAAGGATAAATAAAGGCGGTAGATATGGCAATGTAACAAGCCCAGCCTAGTTCACACAACTAAGTAAAAGTGAAACCATTACATAACTAAAGAACTAGCTATAGATAAACTTATAACAGTAAAAAGAAAATAAGCCATTAAAGCAAAAGCTAAGGTTTTGCAAAAAGTGAGTGTTTTAAAAAATTAACATTAACATTAACATTAACATTAACATTAACATTAACATTAACATTAACATTAACATTAACATTAACATTAACATTAACATTAACATTAACATTAACATTAACATTAACATTAACATTAACATTAACATTAACATTAACATTAACATTAACATTAACATTAACATTAACATTAACATTAACATTAACATTAACATTAACATTAACATTAACATTAACATTAACATTAACATTAACATTAACATTAACATTAACATTAACATTAACATTAACATTAACATTAACATTAACATTAACATTAACATTAACATTAACATTAACATTAACATTAACATTAACATTAACATTAACATTAACATTAACATTAACATTAACATTAACATTAACATTAACATTAACATTAACATTAACATTAACATTAACATTAACATTAACATTAACATTAACATTAACATTAACATTAACATTAACATTAACATTAACATTAACATTAACATTAACATTAACATTAACATTAACATTAACATTAACATTAACATTAACATTAACATTAACATTAACATTAACATTAACATTAACATTAACATTAACATTAACATTAACATTAACATTAACATTAACATTAACATTAACATTAACATTAACATTAACATTAACATTAACATTAACATTAACATTAACATTAACATTAACATTAACATTAACATTAACATTAACATTAACATTAACATTAACATTAACATTAACATTAACATTAACATTAACATTAACATTAACATTAACATTAACATTAACATTAACATTAACATTAACATTAACATTAACATTAACATTAACATTAACATTAACATTAACATTAACATTAACATTAACATTAACATTAACATTAACATTAACATTAACATTAACATTAACATTAACATTAACATTAACATTAACATTAACATTAACATTAACATTAACATTAACATTAACATTAACATTAACATTAACATTAACATTAACATTAACATTAACATTAACATTAACATTAACATTAACATTAACATTAACATTAACATTAACATTAACATTAACATTAACATTAACATTAACATTAACATTAACATTAACATTAACATTAACATTAACATTAACATTAACATTAACATTAACATTAACATTAACATTAACATTAACATTAACATTAACATTAACATTAACATTAACATTAACATTAACATTAACATTAACATTAACATTAACATTAACATTAACATTAACATTAACATTAACATTAACATTAACATTAACATTAACATTAACATTAACATTAACATTAACATTAACATTAACATTAACATTAACATTAACATTAACATTAACATTAACATTAACATTAACATTAACATTAACATTAACATTAACATTAACATTAACATTAACATTAACATTAACATTAACATTAACATTAACATTAACATTAACATTAACATTAACATTAACATTAACATTAACATTAACATTAACATTAACATTAACATTAACATTAACATTAACATTAACATTAACATTAACATTAACATTAACATTAACATTAACATTAACATTAACATTAACATTAACATTAACATTAACATTAACATTAACATTAACATTAACATTAACATTAACATTAACATTAACATTAACATTAACATTAACATTAACATTAACATTAACATTAACATTAACATTAACATTAACATTAACATTAACATTAACATTAACATTAACATTAACATTAACATTAACATTAACATTAACATTAACATTAACATTAACATTAACATTAACATTAACATTAACATTAACATTAACATTAACATTAACATTAACATTAACATTAACATTAACATTAACATTAACATTAACATTAACATTAACATTAACATTAACATTAACATTAACATTAACATTAACATTAACATTAACATTAACATTAACATTAACATTAACATTAACATTAACATTAACATTAACATTAACATTAACATTAACATTAACATTAACATTAACATTAACATTAACATTAACATTAACATTAACATTAACATTAACATTAACATTAACATTAACATTAACATTAACATTAACATTAACATTAACATTAACATTAACATTAACATTAACATTAACATTAACATTAACATTAACATTAACATTAACATTAACATTAACATTAACATTAACATTAACATTAACATTAACATTAACATTAACATTAACATTAACATTAACATTAACATTAACATTAACATTAACATTAACATTAACATTAACATTAACATTAACATTAACATTAACATTAACATTAACATTAACATTAACATTAACATTAACATTAACATTAACATTAACATTAACATTAACATTAACATTAACATTAACATTAACATTAACATTAACATTAACATTAACATTAACATTAACATTAACATTAACATTAACATTAACATTAACATTAACATTAACATTAACATTAACATTAACATTAACATTAACATTAACATTAACATTAACATTAACATTAACATTAACATTAACATTAACATTAACATTAACATTAACATTAACATTAACATTAACATTAACATTAACATTAACATTAACATTAACATTAACATTAACATTAACATTAACATTAACATTAACATTAACATTAACATTAACATTAACATTAACATTAACATTAACATTAACATTAACATTAACATTAACATTAACATTAACATTAACATTAACATTAACATTAACATTAACATTAACATTAACATTAACATTAACATTAACATTAACATTAACATTAACATTAACATTAACATTAACATTAACATTAACATTAACATTAACATTAACATTAACATTAACATTAACATTAACATTAACATTAACATTAACATTAACATTAACATTAACATTAACATTAACATTAACATTAACATTAACATTAACATTAACATTAACATTAACATTAACATTAACATTAACATTAACATTAACATTAACATTAACATTAACATTAACATTAACATTAACATTAACATTAACATTAACATTAACATTAACATTAACATTAACATTAACATTAACATTAACATTAACATTAACATTAACATTAACATTAACATTAACATTAACATTAACATTAACATTAACATTAACATTAACATTAACATTAACATTAACATTAACATTAACATTAACATTAACATTAACATTAACATTAACATTAACATTAACATTAACATTCAAGTACTACTTGAGCAACGACAAAAACGACACTGTTACAAAATCGAAGCTAAAATGGGCAATAGAAAACTTCAAACCGTTCAAGTCACTTGGACAAGACGGCATAGTCCCAACCGATATTCAAAAAACTTACGACATCCTAAACCAATGGCTTTTGATGATCTACAAAAGCTGTATTGACCTGAATCACATCCCAACCTGAAGATGCGTGAAGGTATTTTTATTTTATATTTCTTAAAAAAAATATTTTTTAAGAATTATATTTCGAGCTTGATGCCAAATCAGTTGTGAAGCAACAGGTTGCTACAAAAACAATGTTTTTGCAGAACAACCGAGCAGACTAGACCATGGTTTCGTCGGACGCTACTCCGACTCATCAGTACTCTCTGTGTTTTATGTAGTCGACTAACTTTGAAAAGCTAATAAGGACAACTGCAGCAAAACCAAAACGGTGGTTACTGAAGCACCTTTCACTTTATCAAAGCAGTGTTTTTATAGTCTTTTGCTAGCCGCAAAAATTCAAAAAAGGCGAAGGTAGTTTTCATACCTAAGGCAGGAAAAACCCACATATTAACCCAAAAGACCTTAATCTCATCTTTCCTTCTTAATAACTCTCTAGAAAGTAATAGATATTCACTTGAGACTTAAAATAGAAGTAACCCCGCTTTTACCAGCGCAACATGCTTAGCGTAAGCAGTTAAATCCGTGTAAACAGCTCTCCACTCCATAGTCTCTAATTGAAAAATCCTAAACCAAAAGGAATATTCAATGATAGCATTTATCGATATAGAAGGTGCCTTTAACAACGTGGAGGCAACGACTATCATTTATGCACTGAGGGATCTTATAAAGCAAATGCTAGTAGGCACGATTATAAGTGCAAATCTCGGAACTGCATCCACGCTAAGATCTGTACCCAAGGGAACCCCTCGGGGGGGGGGGAGTTCTCTACTCTGAAATGAACTACTTGGTAAACTAGAGAGAGATAGATGCAAGACGAAAGCCAATGCTGATGACGTTGCTTTGATCACCACAGGAAAATATATATCTACTCTTAGGGATGCTATAGAAAATTGTTTAAACACCCTCGTAAAATTGGTTTCCAAGCTATGGACTAAGCGCTTACCCGGACGAAACTGAGTTAGTGATATTTACAAGACAATAGAACTTACCTACAATCATTCTTCCAAAACTGGGAAACACAAGGCATAATTTCTCGGAACAAGCAAAATACACGAGTTTCATCTAAGATGATAAACTAAATTGGAAACCTAACCTACTGGAGAGCGCTAAAAAAGGCAATATAGCCTTATATTCACACAAAAAAGCTGTGGGTGACAAATGGGGACTACACTGGTGGCCAAAACTAAAGCAACTCAATATCAGAATGGGGCATAAACTTAATAAAATTCATAATATTAAAGATAGAGCGAAAATTTTTTTTTTCTTAAACATAATTATTTATTGACTAATTAAAAAAGAAACTGAAAGAATTATATTTATTTATGTATGTTTTTAAATAATGTATTAAATGCATAAGGCTCAAAATTTCCTTGGTCATAACTAAAGCAACTTTTCAAATTTCAAATAAATAACTCAAAATATTTAATAATCAATAGCATATCCTTTATTTTTCTAGACAGCAGCACATCTACGAGGCATTGAATCTATGAGTCGATGAATTTGATCCTGCGGAATGTTGTTCCATGCGTCTTGAATGCGACTGAAGATTGTGTGCTTATTCGTTGCATTATCCCTCTTAATTTTCCGTGCGACGATACTCCACAAGTTCTCTATCGGGCTTAAATCGGGGGACTGCACTGGCCATTTGAGAACCCTAATATTATGGTCGCGTAGCCATTCTTTAACAAAATTCGAGGTATGCTTTGGGTCATTATCGTGTTGGAAGACCCAAAGCAGTGGCATTTCCTCCTCTGTATAAGGCAACATAACGTTTGCCAAAACAGATTTGCACAAAAATCGGTCCATTGTGTCCTTAATTTCATAAATGGGTCCAACTCCGTGATAAGAAAAGCAACCCCATACCATAGTGTTGCCTCCTCCGTGCTTCAAAGTTCTCTTACAGTATTGAGGAGTTAAGCGTGTATTGGCCGGCCGTCTTACGGTAAAATTTTTCATGTCAGAGCCCTCGATATTAAAATTTGATTCATCGGAGAACAAAATATTTCTCCACTGAGCAACATTCCAAACGATATGCTCTTTAGCAAAGGCCAGCCTAGCCAACCGATTTTTCGATGAAATAAATGGAGATTTGGCAGGTTTGCGTGCACTTAATCCGGCCTCTATAGCTCGCCTGCGAACGGTTCTAGCGTTGATTTCTAATCCTTAATCTCGGACTATTTCCGTGGATGTTACAAATGGGTTTTTTTTTTATTTCACGGATTATATTTTGGGTCATTCGCGGTGAGGTTTTCCTTGGCCTTCCGCCATGGTGAATTGTGACCCCAGACTTAGTCACTTGAAAACGCTTTATAAGCCGCGAAATCACTGATTTGCCTATTCCAAATTGTTCACTAAAGCTTTTTGACATTTACCCTTTATATATTCACTAATTATTTTCTCTTTTATACATGAATTATACTTGTTTCTCGCCATTTTAATTAAATTTTTAAAAATTACTTCTAACTTGATTAATACGCAGCCAATTACAAAAATAACTTTTTTTATGTCAGGCAAACAATTATAGTAAACATAACGGAACATAATAAACGGTTGTTCTTATAACTATCGTCGCCAAAACAAATCTTACAGTAGAGTTGCTTTAGTTATGACCAAGGAAATTTTGAGCCTTATGCATTTAATACATTATTTAAAAACATACAGAAATGAATATAATTCTTTCAGTTTCTTTTTCAATGAGTTAATAAATAATTATGTTTTAGAAACAAAAAAATTCGCTCTATCTTTAATATTGTGAATTTTATTAAGTTTATGCCCCATACTAATATTGAGTTGCTTTAGTTTTGGCCACCAGTGTATAACCAAATGTTACTCACTAGCTCTTTACAGCTGTTATTAAGCCAATATTGCTATATGGTGCTTTAGTCTGGTGGTTATTGTACTGAACAAACAACATACCTCAACATAATGCGCAAAGTTCAAAGATCAACTGAGTTGTGCATTAGCGGAGCACTGAGAACCACTCATACGGAAGCACTAGACACAATGCTCCAGCTTATACTACTTGATATCCCAACAAAACAGATGGCTGGTAACACGGCGATACGTCTGCAAGCCAACTCTCGATGGAGGGGAAGTACAAGAGAAACACTTTAACATTAGGAAACTCTTTACTCTAATACCCAAAACCGTAGACTACATCACGCAAAAACTGTTCTTTTAAAAAAGTTTTATGTATCCATTCCCTCCAAAAATTAATGGTATACTGGAAGCCCTCCACCTAGCAATGCAATTGAAATCTCCACCGATGTATCAAATATGGATGGAAAAGTGGTGGGAGGAGTCTACTCTACTAAACAATAATCTCGTCTTAAGGCTCCCTTAACACTGTAGTGTCTTCCAGCAGAAGTTACTGCTACACATGAAGCTGTTACTTGGCTAGATAAATATCAGTTCGAAAGAACATGTCAATAGCTACAACTTTACTGAAGAAACTGATTTAACTGAACTTTAAAAAAACAAAAAAATATGACAATTCTACTGGGACGCCTGAAATTGGGAAAAAAACATTTTTTTTGTTCGTAAGTTGAACACCCCATCAAAACCACAAAAAAAAAATGAAACTCCAAGTCAAAATGTAGGATTTCCAAAGTCAATTTTTTCTATTTATTTTTACATTATATTTCATTGTTCAATATTGAGAATTTTAGCAATGCCTCAAAATTGTTCACTTCACATTAACAATTTTTCACAAATTTGAAGACAATATTTGTCGCGGATGTGTGTGTTATTACGTCTATTCGCTTTTTAACCACTTGAAAATTAAAGTCTACGAAGATGACTGTCGAAATGTCAGTGTTTACATCGTTGGAAATGTCATAAATTCATGGTGTTCAACCTACGAACGTGTTCAATTTACGGACCTCTCCCCGGCTACCAAAACCTTATCCAGAGAAAAGGAAATAATTGGTATATCTTTTACCACATACAAACTACTCACATATGAGCTATCCCTGAAAAGAACTAACATAAGGTGGTCTACGGGAAGCACATGCAATACGGCGCGTCAAGCTTGATCAACTCTGAACTTGAAACGCTCAAAAGAACTAATTTCATTCAGAAGGTATGAAATAAATACTGTTGTTGTCGTTCTAACAGCGCACTGCTTAATTGGTAACCACACCCGAAGATTAAACATCCTCCATAACAATTTCTGCAGAAGCAATAGAGAAGAGGAGGAGGAAAACTCTACAACACATATTATCTGCACATGTCCATCGCTAGCTAAAAACCACACCTTTGTTGGGTATCTGGTTTTATAGTGACCTAGACTGTCTCTTAAAATCTTCGGTCTACAGACTACTTAGCTTTATCAATAACTCTAACTGGTCAAATAGAGTAGGTAAATAAATGTCATAAGAGACAGCCGCGTCAACCTAACCTAACCTAGCTATTTGCTTGAAAGTCTTTGGAAAGTTAAGGAACATAAATCTCTGAAGGAAGATCACACACATTTATTAAAAACGCGCCTTATAGCACCGACTTGGCACCCTTTGGCTGCTTCATGTTCTTAAAAGCGTGGCGAATCAGCCGTTGATGCCTTCAAAGTCCTAGCTTAAGAGATATGTCTCCCATTCTTTATTGAAAGTTGATGACAGTTGTACTTATCATCTCCGATTTGGCTCAATTTTTTGACGTAGAATACGTCTTATCTTTCGATATTAGAGCACCATGTATGAAATATTTGAATTGCAGTTTTGGAGCTTCACGAAATTGGCTATTGTGAAGAAACTAATGGACCGATTTGCTTCAAACAAATTTCATTTAATAGACAAAACTTCAAATTTTATATTTCTTTATAATTTTGTGTGCAAACTTTTCTATTTTTTCTTCAAAACCATCTCAAACTTTATGCATTTTTCCAACTTTAAATCGCTATAAAAACGTTCATATATACTAGAAATGTCTGGATTATAGCTAAATTGATAAAATAGAATACAATACATAATATAGTATATGATTTGTATGTGATTTTATAAAAAATCGTCGTTTTTCACGCAAAAAATGTGCAAAAAATTAGGATTTTTTTTTTAATCCTTCATAACTCGAAATCGGGAGAAATTGGGAGATAAGGGGGCGATCTTCACATGGCAACGTGTCTGACTGCCTCAACTTGGCGAGGCCAGCATTATCCATGTCGAAATCGTCTCAAGTCGACTCAAACCTCCGCGTGGTGTCTCCTGGAAACGTCAAAAAACTATCATACCGATATACTTTGGCGGCGAATCTGAGCGGCGGGCTTCCTTTGGTCATCAAGCAAAGGTTGTGCGTTGGGTTTGAAGCCCACCATGTAATAAAAATATTTCAATGAAAAGTTTAAGAATGATCTCCAAATCTGATGACGACTACCGCAAACGAAAAACTGATAATGATTTACGGATATGCACCTGGAATGTCCGAACCCTAAATTGGGATGGTGCCTCTATCCAACTGATTGATATCTTGGAAAGATATAATGTTGATATCACTGCAATCCAAGAAATGCGATGGAAGGGACAGGGTTGCTTACGGCAAGCATCCTGTGATATCTACTACAGCGGCCATGCGGAGAAGCACGAGTTTGGATGCGGATTTGTAGTTGGCAAGAGAATACGGCATCATGTCCTGCGATTCACTCCTGTGAACGAACGACTTGCCATAATTCGCTTCAAGGCAAAATTTTTTAACATAAGCCTAATATGTGCGCACGCTCCGACAGAAGAAAAAGATGACGAGACCAAAGAAAGTTTTTACGAGCGCCTTGAAGACGCATACGAGCGCTGCCCCCGTCATGACATAAAAATCGTGCTTGGTGACTTCAACGCCAAGGTGGGTAAGGAAAACATATTTGGTCCTACAGTCGGAAAGTTCAGCCTCCACGACAACACATCCGATAACGGAATGAGGTTGATTGACTTCGCCGCAGCACGAAACATGGTCGTTAGTAGCACTAGATTCAAGCATCTCAATATTCATAAGGCCACCTGGTTGTCCCCTGATCAAAAAACATGCAACCAAATTGATCACGTTTTGATTCACGGAAGGCACTCTTCCAGTGTACTAGACGTACGCACGATCCGTGGTGCTAACATAGACTCGGATCATTATCTTGTCGCAGCCAAGATCCGCACACGTCTGTGCGCAGCTAAGAATGCTCGCAATCCAACACAAAGAAAGCTAGACGTCGACAAGCTGCAGTCAAAACGGACGGCCGAAGCCTTCGCTACTCGACCCTCACTCCTGCTTCAAGAAAGCACTCCTCCGATCGACGATATATGCGGACAGTGGACGCACATATCCCACTCTATGCGTACGGCTGCCGAAGAGGTGATAGGCTACCACCGCCCTCGCCGAAACCAGTGGCACAACCAGGAGTGTCGCGACGCCACTGCAGAGATGGACGCCGCCTTCAAAGCCACCCTGCAGTCGGTTGTGACGCGTGCTGTTAAGGAGCGATACCGAGAGAAGAGGAGGGAAGAGAGACGCGTTTTTAGGCGAAAAAAACGAGAGGCGGAAATGCGTGAGTGCGAGAAAATTGAGATGCATGGCGACAGGAATGAGACTCGAAAATTTTTCGAAAAAATAAGACGCCTGGCCGATGGTTTTAAAACCGGAGCCTCTTCCTGCAAGGACGAAAATGGGAATCTAGTGACAGATATCCAGAGTACACTGATGTTATGGAGGGAGCACTTCTCTAGACTTTTAAATGGCGACGCTGTCAACAATCCCGCCAGTGGAGATGATATCCCGGAAACCCCAATTATGGATGACAGCGTTGAAGTTCCGCTGCCCGACTATAATGAGGTCTTAACAGCTATAGCTCGGCTTAAAAACAACCAAGCCGCAGGAGCCGATGGCCTACCGGCTGAGCTGTTTAAGACCGGTGGCGAAGCTCTGTTTAAATGCATTCACAGACTTCTATGCAGAATATGGTCGGAAGAATGCATTCCAGATGATTGGAACCTCAGTGTGCTCTGCCCAATCCACAAAAAAGGCGATCCCACCATTTGCGCCAACTACCGTGGGACTAGCCTTCTTAATATCGCATATAAGGTCCTGTCGAGCGTATTGTGTGAAAGACTGAAGCCCATCGTTAACCAACTGATTGGACCTTATCAGTGAGGCTTCAGACCTGGAAAGCAGTGTTGCCAGTCTAGCCTTTTTGAGGCTAGATCTAGCCTTTGTTTTTGTCGTCTAGCCTCGAAAATTATCATCTAGCCTCTAGCTTTTTTTGTAGCCTTTTTTTGTTTTGTTCTAGCCTTTTTTAATATATTTAAAAACGCGTTACCACATCCAAATTTTCTTATTTTTGCATCGAATTTTGTTAGTGTTAGCCTTGTAAAAGTGGATAAAACTAAAATATTTTCAGTTATAGAGAAAGAAAAATCCAATTACTCTATATGAGAAATAACGATAGTTAAAAAACAATGGCAAAAAATTGTAAATCACAAGTAGGACAAACTGAAGTCCCACAACTGAATTCTAGTCAGAAGTTAGAGGGTATAAAAATTCTCTGAATGAAGAACCGTTCCAAGAACTTTCAGTTTGGTTTTTAGTTTTCTAATTTTGTCACTAAACAACGCTGAGGTAGAAAGAATATTTGGTACAATGAAATTTGTAAAAAAAAACCAAAGAAAACGTATTCAAACTGTCATTCTAGATTCTCTTCTAACGATACGATATGCTCTAAAAAATAATAACACATGCTGTCATAATTTTGAAATCACAGATGATATTATAAGTTTTGCAAATAGTCGTTAATTATATGTTAACACATTTAAAATATAACTTACAACTTACAAAAGTTATATGTAAATTTTGATTCTTCACAAGAGGAGGAAATAGTTTTTGAGATGTAGATTTAAAAAGTGATAGAGGTGCAATGTTTTTTTACTAACCGAGTCAAGCACTTGAATGAATAATACCTATTTTTAAGATTGAAATAATGAATTTGTTTTTGTTAATCGTTTTATTTTAAAAGCTTTTTGGTGCTATTTCTCAACTGCAAGATTTTTATGCTCTTATATATTTAAACGTGAAGGACTGAATTCTATTTAATGCCCCATTAAAGTTATATAACGAAAAAAAAGTAAAATTAAAAGTTTTATTGTAAAGGGACTGTTTATTTTATGTAATTTTTATTTTTGCATAATAATTATACAATGTTTAAGGACCATTTTTAATGTTTTTTTAATAAAAAATATTAACATACCCGGAATCCGTCATTTAGTAAAGACTTTACGCAGCTTTTTCATTAAAAAAAAAATTTTTTTTACGATAATGGTACTTGAAAAACCGATTTTTGAATCTTAAAACTTCATTGATTTTAGGTTATGAAATAATAACTATTTCTCTAAAACAAAAATTTAAGGATAAAAAGTAAATAAAAGTAAAAGTGAAAAGTAACTTTGCAAGTGAAATAATTTGGTAGCGATCCTTGGAGCCGTTCGACTTGTCTTTCTGAGTCTTCCTGAATTATGCATTCCAAAAATATAAAAAGAATAGAATTTACTTTTGGTCGCTAAAAACCTTTAATTGGTCCTTAAATCAATTTCAACATATTTCGTTTTTGGTATTGTTCCTTTTTATATCATATTCATATATTATACAAATATATACAAACGTTTATATGTTCACAGAATCATGTTTAATAAAAAATACCCTAAACAAATCTAGCCTTTTTTTAGCTTTTTTTTTAAGCCAGTCTAGCCTTTTCTAGCCATTTTTTAAAGACCATCTAGCTTCTTTCCTCAAAAATGTCTGGCAACACTGCTGGAAAGTCCACCATCGACCAGATCTTCACGCTCCGACAAATCTTGGAAAAGACCCTCGAAAAACAAATCGATACACACCATCTTTTTGTCGATTTCAAAGCCGCCTTCGACAGTCCAATAAGGAGTCACCTATATGCCATCATGTCTGAATTTGGTATTCCTGCGAAGCTAATACGTCTTTGCAGGATGACACTGAACAACACAAGCAGTGCAGTGAAAATCGGGAAGAACCTCTCCCTTCCGTTCGATACCAAGCGAGGTTTCAGACAAGGTGATTCCTTATCGTGCGACTTTTTTAATATAGTCATGGAGAAGAACATCCGAGCTGCTGACCTGAGACGCAGCGGCACAATTTTCTATAAGAGTGTTATGCTGCTGGCGTATGCTGATGATATTGACATCATTGGTCAAAATACGCGCGAAGTCAGTGCAGCATTCTCCAGGGTAGAAAAAGAGTCGAGTCGAATGGGTCTTGCAGTGAACGCAGATAAAACGTAGTATCTTGTGTCAACAAACAAACAGTCCCAGCGTCTTGGAAACCACGTCACTGTTGACAACACCTCCTTTGAGGTAGTGAAAGACTTTGTTTACCTGGGATCCAGTATAAACTCCTCCAACGATATCAGTATTGAGATTAAACGAAGGATAATTCTTGCCAACAGGTGTTACTTTGGGCTCAGTAGGCAATTGAGAAGCAGAGCTCTCTCTCGACGAACAAAACTGACGCTCTATAAGTCAATAATCATGCCCGTCCTACTATACGCATCACAAACCTGGACGTTGAGCAGCTCTGATGAAAGGACTTTGGGAGCGTTCGAGAGAAAAATCCTTCGCAAGATCTATGGTCCAATCTGCGTCAATGGCGAGTACCGAATACGATGGAACCATGAGCTGTATGAGCTATATGCCGACATCGATATAGTCAAGCGTATTAAAATTGAGCGGCTTCGCTGGCTAGGTCATGTCGAGAGAATGCACGACGAAGCTCCAGCGAAAAAGATATTGGATTCGGTACCCAGCGGTGGCCAACGCAGACGAGGAACACCGCATCTCCGTTGGAAAGACCAGGCATTGGATAACCTGACAACGCTTGGAGTTTCCAACTGGCGCCAGCAAGCGCACGACAAAAGAGGCTGGCGAAAATTCTTAGACCAGGCCAAAACCGACCAACGGTTGTAAGCGCAATCTAAGTAAGTAAGTAACTCGAAATCGGCTCCAAGAAAATGGATGAAAATTTTTTTCAGTAGAAGAGTTAAGAGAATAGAAGAGTTAATCTTTCATTTGAGGGGTGTACCATTGAAAAGATGTAAGTGGTTATCATTTGAAGGTGAGCAAGTTTATTTTTTCACTTAAATTTTTGTGCATACATTTTGTTTTTGTTTTAGTTTTTTTGCATTTCGCTATTATTTCCTAAAAGAAAGCAACAACAACAAAAAAACCTAAAAAACAATTCTTTTGCCTTACTGTTTGGTTTCTTCTTCTTATCGTTATCATAAATAAACATATATCATAAATATAACAAAAAATATAACAAAAACCAATTGTACAAGGAATGTATTATTTTATTATCCTATTATTTATTATTATTATACTATTATATATTATGCTATTTTATATTACAATTATGTATATAATGTTATTTCTTCTTCTGGTCCTAAGCATATTATTTATTTTCTATTTTCTTTAACAGTGTACCACTTAGACTACGTATTCTACGTCTAATGTGATGGCCGTGTCTCTGACACAGCCTGTCTGTTTTTTTTTTTCTTGGATTGGTGTAATGATAAGGTAATTAAATTTGAAACTTAATTTAATTTTAAAATTAAACTTCATATTGTAATGAAAATTCATAAATATAAAACGGTTAACTTCTGAACCCTTTAACGTGAAACCTTAATTTTATATCGTTAGAAAGATTTTGTAACTTAAAAAAAATAAAAATTATAAAAATGAAAATAACTTGTAGCAGCTATTGCTGGAATGACATTAAACTTTGAAATGAAAAATGCGTTGGCTAACTGCAAATTTTTCAAAAAATTTTAGAAGAAAAAGGCTTTCCAATGATACCCTATTGATATTTTCACTTACGAAAATCGGAGCTAAAATCAGACAAAGCTACGTTGTACCACCATAGACCCTATTTCGGTATATGCATGACTGTGGGTCCACGAAAACAATTCTTAAAATTTCAAACTCCGGATTTGGGTTTATAAATAATTATTTATTTTATTGATTATAATCAATCAATCCAAGAAAAAATGTGTGTCAAATTGGTGCTGATAAGTGCAACTTTTATTACAATTCAATATAAAATGGGCGATGTACTAATTTTGGAGTGTCAAAACTGTTTTGAGAGAGAGAACATATTAACCCGAATACCATCGCAAAACTCTAACTTTTCGTCTGACTTTTTGTACGATTTTATAGCAAAACCATAAACTCGCAGATAAAATTGTATTAAAGTTGCTGTTGTAAAATTGTAACGTAAAATAGTTGTAACGACTACAAATCAAAATGTTAGCGGTTGTTAAAAAAAAAACAATAGAAACTAAATTTGAAACATTCGATTAAAATGTTCAACTCGTTAGCATTTGTGTGCTGCTTCTTGTTCTTTATAATGCAGTATTTATTCCTGCTGACAGTCTATATTATCTGCCTCCATTAGATTCAGAATATTTAAACAGTTTCATGAATACTTAAGCCACAATATAGTTGACATCAGACAACAAACAATGGATTGTGTAATTTCGATAAATGTATGTACGTACGTACGTACGTACAATATGTAAATGGAAAAATATTGAAGGAGGTGATTGAATAACTGAAGCATACAAACAAAATACCGTGGGTTTGAATACAGGACATTTGCAGCCTTGTGCTCTATATGCTGATCTATAAATATAACAAAACAAATGTACGTGTGTAAATAAGGCCTTTTCCTCACGGAGCAATGGAAAAGTAATGCAATTGCAACACAATTGTTTATAAAGTTTCAAACCACTGCAATTCAAAACATAATTGCAACCTATGCTTTCTGGAGAGCAACCCATGTTGCAACGCAACATTGATTATTTTTATTGAAATAGGCATAATTTTACCTAAGGGCCCAACAAAATCAAGTGGCGTGGGCCCCAAAGTACAATTTTTCCTTTTATTTTACTATACGCGAAAAAACAAACGGCAAAAAAGATTTGGGTCCATCCGTACATTAAAAAATAACATAAACAGCAGATTTTTCGGGGCAATAAAAGAGCTGCAACAAAGTGATGCTAAATTTTTAGCATTGTAAAGAATGACCAAAGAAAAAACATAACAAGTTGGTGATATAAATTGCAGCATGCTGCGTTGCATAAAACTTATCGCAAACATATTGCCAACTAGTTTTGAAAAAGTTGCTCCATGTGAAGGTTTCGGTATAGTAACATGGGTTAGCAACATTTGTTGCAATTGCATTGCTTTTGAATTGCTCCGTGAGGAAATGGCCTAAGTGAGCGTACGTGTACTTTACACACATATGTAAATTTATGCCGTGAAATATACAGCAATTGTGTTGTTGTTTTTTTTTTTTTTGTTTGCTGTATAAATTGTTGCTTTTTAGGGTTGCATGAATAGTTAATCAATTCAAATAACGTTGCTTAACACGTTTTATAGAGGTGTCAAAATAACCATCTAAGCGTTTGCAATTGCATCAATGTTATCAAAACAATTTATACATTTTTTTTTTTTTAAAGGATAAAAACTGTTGTTAATGTTTTAAATCAAAAAATAGTGGTATTCAATGAACGCCGTATTGATGATGTAAACAGCGTATGTTCGGTAAGTTTACGGAAACGTAATTTGCAATAACTAAATTGTAAGGGATTAAACATACGCAGTTTACACTACAAAAACTTGGTGTAAACAGAACGTATAGTTTGTATAATGCAACTGTGGCATATGGGCATTTCCAAACTGGCGTTATGTACGTTTTGTACGAAAAAAATTAAGAAAAAAAGATTGGGAAGTCTAAGTTTTAAAAACTTTTTATTATATTTGCGTTGCAATTAAGTTGCTCTATATTAAGTAAAAAAATTATAACAATCGACTCTAAGAATTAAAAGATATAAGCAAAAATATGCACTGGCGTGACGTTACAAAAAACAGAAGTGGTTTTCGACTTAGATTACAAAATTTGTAAAACTATGGGAATTGGGCAAGACTTTTCATACAAAACTTTATTTGGAAGAATTTAAAATTATATGAGTTTATTTTGCTGGTTATCAAATTAAAAAATCTTTTCTCGGTTTTTTTTAATTAGGCTTAGTCATCTGGCGTGACGTTACTGGCGTTACGTTACTTAAATTTCCATCTGAACATTTTAAGTTAAAATTTGTTTAAAAAAATATTTTACGTAAATAAAACATAAAGTTTAGCTATTATCTAATATAAAAAATCAAATGTTTGTCTGTCGGTCTGTCTGTCTGTCGGTCTGTCTGTCTGTCTGTCTGTCTGTCTGTCTGTCTGTCTGTCTGTTTGTCTGTCTGTCTGTTCCGTATAGGCTCGCGCACCGTATATCCGATTGTGCTGAAATTTGGACACCACGTACGTTAAAAAGAGAGCAAGCTCATAGGGGTGTAAAAAAATTGGGCGGAAATATGTGGACGTGGCACTCTATAATAACTCCTAAATACCTGGACCTATTTCAATGAAATTTTATATGAAGGTTCAACTGCGCCCAAGATATAACATAGGCTATAAAAATTCCAAAGATTTCCGCAAGAGGGCGCTTTAAGTAATGCATTTTTAAGACTCAATAACTCTCAAATGACTTGACCGATTTTACTTAAATTTGGTACGTGAAATAACTTGACTCTGCAACGGAATTGAGGCTACTTTAATTTCAAAAACTTCGGTAGGAAGGGGCTTTATTCAATCAACTAATGTCAACTAATGTCTGGCTCATTCACGTCAAATCGGATGAAACTTGGTAACATTTTTATCTGTTACTGAAATAGATCCTATGATTCTAAAATTCTTTCGACAAAAATCAAGGAATCAGGGCAAACGAAGTCAAAAAACAAAGACTAATGCATAAAAAGAAGTTTAACGAATACGAGCAGAAGCTATATAAATATGAACAAAAATCAACCGAACAGTATCGACCAAAACCGAAGTTGAACAAAGGCAATCCAAAAATCGAATCTATCTCCCAAAAGGATTTTTTAAAATTAGAATTTTGTTTTTGAGATAAAAATCCATATTAAATGCATGCTAAGAAAAACTTTAAACGCATTATTCTGGAAATGACTTTTTCAAACTGCGTGACCATTGTCCTCAGAACCCAGATGTCAGCTCTAGACGTTGAAGATGTAATTTTTATACCCCCACGCGTACTGCGTAAGGGGTATATTAATTTTGTCACGACGTGTGTAACGCCCAAAAGGAGGCGTGGTAGGTATAGAAAAGTATATATATTCTTGCTCAGCATCACCACCTGAGTTGATTTAGCCATGTCCGTCTGTCTGTTCGTCTGTCTGTCTGTCTGTCTGTCTGTCTGTCTGTCTGTCTGTCTGTCTGTCTGTCACGATTACAGCCGTAATTTTAAAGCTACCGCGCTGAAATTCGATACTTAAGCTTTTTTCTCAAAAACTAAGATCAAGTTCGAGAATGGGCTAAATTGGATGAAAACCACGCCTACCTCTCATACAACCCCAATAATGAAAACTTCATAAAGAAGCAAATATTTAAGCTACAAAACTTAAATTCGGTATTTGAATAATTTATGTCAAAAATGAGGTGTGCTCGAAAAATGGGCGTGATCCACTTAATAACACGCCCACCTCCCATACAACTCTAATATTTAAAACTATATAAATAGGCTTCTGTCGAAGCTACAAAATTAAAATTAGATATTTATTATTTTTGTACAAAAATTGAGACGTGTTAGAAAAATGGGCGTCATCCACTAACGAACACGCCCACCTCCCATATAACCCCAAAATTTAAACTCTAAAAAAACGGCTTCACTTTAAGCTACAGGAAAAAATTTGATACGTTTGTATTTTATATCAAAACTAAATTGTGGAAAAGAGTGGGCGTCATCCGCATACGAACACACCCACCTCCCATACAACCTATTAAGGCAGTCTTCTCATTCAAAACCCGTTTTTTTGACCCTTTTTAAAAAAATTCTTATTTGAAAACGCAAAGAATAATTGAAAACTTTTTTTATTTATTGTATTACAAAAGTTTCAAAGTAAATAAAATGAGACTTCAAAGTTGGTGGCGAAAAAAAAAGGTGTCGTCACGGCGGCCACGATTCCAGGTCTCCGGAGCGTCTGAAATGAAAAAAAAAACGGGGTTATAATCAGTATAGATGTAATTCTCGGATGAACCTCAAGCTTAATTTTGTGATTTTTTTTGACAAAATGGCGGCCATTAAAAAAAAAATTCAATTTCGGGCTTTTTTTTTGTAGTTTAGTGTAAAAAAAAAAATAGTAAAAAATTTTTAAAATTATGGTCGAGGTTCACCCGAGAATGGTGAGAATTTTGCGTCGATTCCACTTTGTTTCATGAAAATCGGTTGAGTTGAACTGGAGATATCATGGCCGCCAGTTCGAAAAAGTGGTTTCGAGATAAACGCGTTTAAAGTTTGAAGTAATTTTCAAATAGCTCATTTTGACGAAGACCTTGCTTCACAAAAAAGGCTGTATCTTCTAAAGTATTTCGAATTTCTTAAAATCCTTTTAGGGGCATATTCACAACTATAAATAAATGCAAAAAAAAAAAGTTAAAAAAAAAAGTTGCTCAATGAGAAGACCCCCTTAAAGTGAAAACTCTATAAATGGGCTAATATTTAAGCAACAGACCTGAAATTGGGTATTTTTGTATATTATATCAAAACTGAGGCGTGTTAGAAAAAATTGGTATAAACCACTCAAGAACACGCCCACCTCCCATGCAACCCCTAATTGAAAACTTTCCATGAAAACAATTTGATATGAATGTATTTTAGACGTCATCAAAATAGTAACATTTTTTGAAATCTCATACAAAAATAGCTACAATTTAAGATATTGTACCATTACGAATCGGCCGTGGGGGTATTTTTACTTCGGCTGAGTCGAAGATATACCTTACTAGTTTTTTTTAAACATGACCGGCAGGTACTGTTTCACGGAAATTAGACTACACAATTTTGACGGAGGGAAGGGGAAAACCCCAAAAACGATATTTTAAAAATTTAGTTGATAATTTTTTAAAAATGTTAAAATTAGAGCAGTTTCAAAAATCGTACTTTTTCTGTGCTCAAGGCACAACACCGAGTAACACCGGGTAACATCCGCTAGTATATTATATTTTTTTAACTCCTACCTCAACGACCATAAGAAGTTGGAAAAAATTCCACTAAACTACCTGCAACCAAATTCAGTAACGAAATTAGCCAAACTTCGAGCAATGTGGCGTGACGTTACTCACTTTTCAAATTAAATATAAAATTAACGTTTTTTCTTCTTCACGATTTTTTTATAAAATTTAGGTACTTACCTTTATTAAAATTTATTAAGATGCAAAATTTCACGCACTTTTGAATGTCAGCGTAGAAAAAATAGCACAAAATGCTTTTTTGTCTGGCGTGACGTTACCTCAGAAATCATTAAAAGCAAATCAAAATTTTACCGTTAATTGATATTTGTTTGCTCTTTTGCATTTATTTTCCGGTTAGTTGTTGTTATAGCAAAAGATTTCCATAAGAGTGCAATTGCACAATTACTCTTAGAAATGGAAATTGTTAAGAGAAAATAGAAATAAACAAAACTGACCAAAACATTAACTTTAACTTGGTAGCCCGGTATCTTGCCAACGCAACATGGGAAAAATTTGAACTCTTTAATTAAATTAATTTTGAATATTTCTCTTTAATAATACAAGTAAAAAAAAAAGGTTCGTTAACTTTTAATTTTTTGATCACGGTAGACTTTTCTGCGGAAATGCAAATATGCAACTTTGTGTTAACTAAAATATGATAAACTTTTGCAATATGCAAAATATTCCGATAGTTTTAATTTTTTTCGAGTTAACAAATTTTGTTTACTACAATTTAATTGGTTTTTCTTCATGGTGGGTTCGTGGAAACATACAGCGTAAACTTATAGTAATACACTTCAGTAAATATACGTCGTTCATTGAATACGATTAATATCATAGGAAAGCAAAAAGAACTTTAGCAAATTTTGAAGAAAATCAACTTTACAAGTAGCATTAAGCTGTGCAACAATTTAAATTTTTTTCAAAAATTTTGAGACTTTTATGAACAGTAAAGAGCACCTTTAAGCACCAGGTCTTAGATGATTAAAAATTATGAAAGAGTACTTTATGAAAGTACTTTATGAAAATTTGTAAAATTAGAAAAAACCAAAAAATAGGTTTTTAATTACTGAACGTTAAAAGCATTTTATTTGCAGAAATATTTATTGCATACTTTTAGGATTACATATTTAAATTAAATATCGCGCATTGAATAAGTTGTCTGTGTTGTTCTACATATGGATTTTTCTAAAGCTTATTGTGGACGTTTTGTGCATGGCATATTTTTTACCGTTCTGATTTGTAGTGATTAAATGTCAAAAATGAATTTTTATTAATGCATTGTTGCCATGTTAAAAAGCTTTATTAAAGCAAAATTATTAGACGCAAATGTGAATGTTTTAACTTTTCTTTGTTTCAATTTTTTAACCATGAACACCTGTTAAGTTTATCTACGATTACTTTTACGATTTACATACATCGTGGATATAATTGAATCGTTTATTTCAGAATCAATATTAGTCAATTTCTTTTAGAACATAGCTTTATTGTTGCAAACGCTTCTTTAAAGGAAGACCCACAATCTGAGTAAAATTCACACACATATCTGTGTACTCCATACTCTTGAAGCAATGCCTAGTAGTCTTCGTTTGTAACACAGTTTTTATTGATTCCTCAAAAATGCAATTTGAGTGACTTATGTTGTTTCTGTCATAAAGGTTTCAATTATTATCATTATCAAAATGAAAACCGTTTTCCTGCAAAGCTTTATATACAGTCATTTCAAAGAAAATATATAACACATGGCAATAAATAAGCAATGGCAATAGTTTTAATGCCATTTGTATAACTTCTCACCATATGTCAAAAATCTCAGGACATCTCCGCAGTGGTTCTTTTTTTTACCCTTCATTAAAAAGCAAAAAACTACTTCGTGGAACAACGCTTTAAATTAAAAAACTGTATAAAGTCCTGCTGCCTTTTTTATACATATATTTGAAGCAAATTAATATTCCTACATTAAAGAAAAGGAAGTTTTTTTCTTAGAAGAGAAAAATAAACATTAATGATTTTATTGATTTTTAATTTGCAACATTAAAATTGACGAACACTCATTAGCAGCTCAGATAAACAAACCGAGTCTTTAATATGTAGCATCAAAAATTTCAATAAAAAAAATTAATTCAGTTTGAATGTGTTGAGTCCCAAGCAAACTGCTGATTATGTCATTTTTGACATCATTAATATTCCTCAATTAAAAACAGAAACGTGAAAAAAGAACAAATCAATTCATTTTATATGGAATGATTTTAATAAAAAATAATGGAGAAAAAACAGAAATTTCTTTAATTTATACGTTCTATACTTTTTAAATATTTTTAAAGTCTGAACATTATAAGGCATTCTTTATATACAACATCTTCTAGCTCGGGAGTAAGTATATAAAGCGAGATAAAACTAAACCTACATAACAAGGTTCTAACCAGTGTTGCCAGTCTAGCCTTTTTGAGGCTAGATCTAGCCTTTTTTTTTGTTGTCTAGCCTCGAAAATTACCATCTAGCCTCTAGCCTTTTTTTTAGCCTTTTTTTGTTTTTTTCTAGCCTTTTCTAGCCTTTTTTAATATATTGCTTAAAGATGCATTACTACATCCAATTTTTCTGACGTTGCAATTTTGAAAGTGTAAATCTTCTATTGCTCTTTTTATTCTTTTAAAGTGGTTAAACCCAAATATTTTCTGTTATAGAGAAAGAAAACTCCAGTTACTCTACAGAAGAAATAACTATAATTGAAATATAATGGCAAAAAATTGTAAATCACAAGTAGAATAGGAATCTAGCTGGGCAGAAGCTAGAGATTCATTGAATGAAGATCCGTTCCAAGAGCTATCAGATTTGATTTTTAGTTTTATTATTTTAGCATTAAGCAACGCTGAGGTAGAAAGAATTCTTAGTACAACGAAATTTCAAAAAAAAAACTAGAAAAGAAACCGTATTCAACTGTTCTTAAAAGAAAACGAGTAAAGAAAGTCTAGTCCGACTATGAAATACCCTAGACCTCCTATTATATTTAAATAAACTATATATTAAAATACTAAAACAAATAGAAGTAACTTCCTATTTTTGTTTAAAATCCCTGTATTTATAGAACTATATAGGTTTTACTAATGAAGGTTGTATGGGAGGAAAGCGCGTTCGTAGGTGGATTACGCCTTTTTTTGTGAGCACACCTTAGTTTTATATACTATGATCTCATACCAAGTTTTATCTCTGTAGGCCAAATATAAACGTTTCTATTGTGTTTTCCATATTGTGGGTTTCATGGGAGATGAGCATGTTTATGGGCGGATGTCGCTCAGTTTGTGAACACATCTTAGTTTTGATACAACAATCTCAATACCAAGTTTTATATTTTTGGCTCATATAAACCTCTTTATAGCGTTTTTACTATAGTGGGTTGTATGGGAGGTGGGCGTGTTTAAGGGCGAATGACGACTATTTTACATCTAAGTACACATCTAAGTTTTAATATAAAATACATATCTGATAAGTTTAATCCCTGTAGTTCAAATAAAAGGGTCTTTATAATAGTGTTTTCAATGTTGGAGTTGTATGGGAGGTGGGCATGTTCATGGGTAGAGCACGCCAATTTTTTGTGTACGTCTACGTTTTGATACAAAATAAATACATTTAAATTTTATTTCGGTAGCTTAATTACAACCATCTATACAGCGATTTTTATTTGTTAGTTGTATGGGAAGTAAGCGTGCCCGTGGGCGGATTCTAAAAATATTCAATAGTGCAGATGCTTGGGTTCATGTGAACATGTGTACCAATCTCATCTCCTTCTTAACCTATATTAACAGATAACACATAGACAGACGGACGGACGGACATGGTTAGCTCGACTCAAGAGGTGACACTGATCAGGAATATATACTTTTCTATACCGGACTGGCTTATTTCTATGCGTTACAAACGTTTGCACAAAGTCAATATACCCTGACCTTACATGTTTAGGGTATAATAGCGTTAACAAATCTAGCCTTTTTTTAGCTTTTTTTTTAAAGCCATCTAGCCTTTTCTAGCCATTTTTTAAAGGCCATCTAGCTTCTTTTCTCAAAACTTTCTGGCAACACTGGTTCTAACAAGGAATTCTGGTAGAGTGGAAAAATATAAGGTGCGTTTCATATTTATAACCCAATTACCACGTGGCACACCTAGGTCAGATATAACACTATTAGTATTCTTAAAAAAACTACTTAGTTGGTATTCTTAAATAAAACCTCGATTTTATTAGAAAAAACTACGACTGGGTTATAATTACGAAATGATAATTGTGCCGCCTTAAAATGACAAATCACACATTTTGATAAAATATTTAAAATAAACGGGTTTTCGAAGAGAATGACGAAACAGGAATACCATCGTAAAATACTAGCCTTACAGTGCCAACTACTTTGTTCTTTATTAATTGGAAACCGATTTCTTAATTTTTATAAAACGTTGAATTAGAAATATGAAACGCACCTTACTTATTTTAAAAGTTTACAACTGAGTTTCATTTTATAGGCTTTCCAGAGCACTAGAGGGTTAAGACCTTTAATTTTCAATATTTTGTCCACAGATCTTTGCGTTTCAGCTAAATTTTCTAATGTGTCATTTGGAATACTTCTCCACTCGGCTTGTACTCTGTTCCATAATTCTTCCTTGTTTTTGTTTTGTCATCGGGCATTGTGCTGGCCATTACATCAACTGAAAACGATACGTACACAATTGAGTATAACTCAGTTACAATTTGAATGTTATGCTTTGGGTCGTTATCCTGGTCCTGGATAAACTGGGTCAGCAGAATAAGGCTCTAAAATTGATTTTCGCTGCTCTAATATAAAGTACATTTCATAATCATGAGACACTTTAACTAATTAACTTTCATTGTAAATTTATGTCAGTGGGAACTTTCTGCGTTAACTTTTTGTACACCAGATTAACTCTTACACTTCTCTGTCTTTGCGAAATCGGTTTTGGAGTCAGAGTTCATATTGCGACATAGAACCGTTATCTTTCTGTTCTCGATTCCTCTTTTGCTGCACTTTTCGCTGTTACATAATGATACGACAAAGTTGCAAATTTGTTTCTTTTAAGACTAGAAGTAATTATCACGTGCTTTTTTGATGTTGAATTAAAATTTTAAATCAGTTCTAAGCAAAATGTCGCGAAGTACAACATAGCCGAATGAAGAGCGTTACAAAATATTGGCATACAACAAGTCTAGAATAACAATATCAGAAATTTCTATTATATATAAATATTTCAATATCAGAAATATCAGTTTTAAAAGTGTCGGCCTGAGTCTTGTTATTGCAAAGGTTATTTTTCCGGACAAGAAGAAATGGTTTTTGACTAATACGATAGTTTCCAATTCTATTGGAGACATATGCGAAAAAAGCCCCTTTATTTTTCGATCCCTTTAACGCAATAGTGTGGGTAGCGTTTACATCAAAAGCCGCAAAGTCGAAGAGCCAGCAACTGCCAGACTTGAGTCATTTTATCAAAGCTAAGATTGTGTGCGTGGTTGCATACAGCAGAGGGAAACAACGTTTGGATGTTATGAATCCAAGGTCGAGGGAACATTAGAAGATTTAAAACTAATTGATAAAAAAGGACGTAAGTCTGGCGGTCGCTAGTTCTCAGTCTAACACTTTAATCACAGTTCACACCGTCGCGAATGAAAAGCAGCGACTATATTCAAGTTTCCTTTCATTTATTGAGGGAAATATGGAGGTGCCACTAAGTTTCCAACAAGATAACGCTCGCATTCATGTAAGCAATGAAACTAAGCAATTTTTGGATGACTGCTCTGTACAAACTATAGAATGGCCGGCCTGTTCTTCGGACCTAAATCCTATAGAGAATTTGTGGGGCATTTAAGTGAGAAGGGTTTATGCAAACAATCGCTAATATGAGAATGCAGATGAACTTAAAGCTGCAATTGGTGCAGAGTGGGCTAACCTGGATGTCACCCTCTTGCAAAAGTTATCTGTATCGCCGAAAACAAGATTTTTTTGCGATATAAACGCTCGTGGCGCATCTACTGATTATTGATAGGTATTAAAATTAAAAAAAATATTTGACTACTGCCTATTTAATTAATTTAAACAAATATGAAAAGTATCTTATCATTTTGCAACCACCGAAAATATATTTTTGTTCGAAAAATATTTTATTAATCAATAAACCAATAATAATTTGTTTCCTCTCAAAGTTAAAATATTTAAAAACATTTATGTGCCTTATGATTAGGAAATGCACTTTATATATTTAATAAGAATTTTTAAGTTGTTTCTTGTATTAAACAATGGATTATTTATACATTTTAATAACTCCACTCATTCGACATAAATATCTGTTCTAAATAGACGCCACGCCACACAATTTTTTTCATTTTAGATACACAAACGCCAAATTCTGAGTCTTGAATTATACAGCAAAACATATTTCAGTTACTACAACTTTAATTTTCTCATCCACGATGTTGTATTTTTTTTACGGTCAATTAAAATATTTCTTTGGTTATTCTGCACATTTAACTACATTAGACGCATGTTCCTAGAAGCGTTGTATTCGACCATAACTGATGGTGTCATAACGACTAACATAGATAACTTGACTACAGTTGATGTAGAAGTTGATGCTGTTATTCTGTCAGTTTATCTGTTTTGAATTTTCTCATTTTAATGGTTTTAGTTTCAGCTAGATTGTGATTTTTATAGACCAACTCAAACAGACCAACGCACAAATTTAATTGGTGTCCTTTTACCTTCCAAGACTAAATGGCTCTGCGAAGGCCGACAATAGCTGTCACAATCTGATTTTCATTTACATTTTAGTAGATTACACGAGAAACCAGCGTTAGATGGTTGTTAATTCTGTGCATTTATAGCTTTTATGTTATAGTTCACACTTTATTCTTAATGCCATTATATTTCATAACTCATAATAGTTGGGTGACTGTTGTTGGAATACTGATCTGAGTTTAAGTACAATTATAATTAATAGTTAAAGCTTAAATAAAATCAAGAAATTAATTCTTCATTTTGGGTTAATATTTTATGTTTATTGGGGTTCATAGACTAATAATGAAAAACTATTTTGTGTTTATCTACAAGATTTGGAAAACACTTGGTAGAAGGGAAACATAAATATGCAGAGCAAGTATGAACAATTCTATTGATGATAGTTCAATTTTCTAATCATTAAGAATTATAATAGAGCTCAAAGATTTAATATATTAAATATTATCTATAGATATTTTGTTATGGGTCTGTGAAATAAGGCCACAGGAAATTAGGCCCCAAACTTAAAATCAAATAAGGCTTTAAGTATTTTTATGCAAAACAACAAAACATGTATTTGGGGTCTTATTTCCTTTATTGGGGATGTATTTAATGGGGTTTTATTTCAATATGAAATTTCTTTGTATGCTTCAATGGCAAAATCAACAAGTTTTTCAAGGACAACTACTAGTTATGTTATAACTAAATTCATCGAAGAATGATCAACATCCTGAAGGAAAATAAAGAAAAATAAAATCGCACTTTAACTTTTATTCTATGTTTATTCTATAATTATTCTATGTCCAAAAAATTTCAAATGGTTCCAATGAACCATTTTACATTAGTCAAGAATTAAAGTCAGTTTTCTGAGTTTGTTTACAATTCGCAGCAGATGGAAAGCGACGGAAGAGAAAAAGTTAACGGTACACCATCAAGTGCACTCACAATTTTTCGAACTGAAATATAAATATAAATATGAATATGAATATGAATATGAAAATGAATATGAATATGAATATGAATATGAATATGAATATGAATATGAATATTAATATGAATATGAATACGAATATGAATATGAATATGAATATGAATATGAATATGAATATGAATATGAATATGAATATGAATATGAATATGAATATGAATATGAATATGATTATGAATATGAATATGAATATGAATATGAATATGAATATGAATATGAATATGAATATGAATATGAATATGAATATGAATATGAATATGAATATGAATATGAATATGAATATGAATATGAATATGAATATGAATATGAATATGAATATGAATATGAATATGAATATGAATATGAATATGAATATGAATATGAATATGAATATGAATATGAATATGAATATGAATATGAATATGAATATGAATATGAATATGAATATGAATATGAATATGAATATGAATATGAATATGAATATGAATATGAATATGAATATGAATATGAATATGAATATGAATATGAATATGAATATGAATATGAATATGAATATGAATATGAATATGAATATGAATATGAATATGAATATGAATATGAATATGAATATGAATATGAATATGAATATGAATATGAATATGAATATGAATATGAATATGAATATGAATATGAATATGAATATGAATATGAATATGAATATGAATATGAATATGAATATGAATATGAATATGAATATGAATATGAATATGAATATGAATATGAATATGAATATGAATATGAATATGAATATGAATATGAATATGAATATGAATATGAATATGAATATGAATATGAATATGAATATGAATATGAATATGAATATGAATATGAATATGAATATGAATATGAATTATGAATATGAATATGAATATGAATATGAATATGAATATGAATATGAATATGAATATGAATATGAATATGAATATGAATATGAATATGAATATGAATATGAATATGAATATGAATATGAATATGAATATGAATATGAATATGAATATGAATATGAATATGAATATGAATATGAATATGAATATGAATATGAATATGAATATGAATATGAATATGAATATGAATATGAATATGAATATGAATATGAATATGAATATGAATATGAATATGAATATGAATATGAATATGAATATGAATATGAATATGAATATGAATATGAATATGAATATGAATATGAATATGAATATGAATATGAATATGAATATGAATATGAATATGAATATGAATATGAATATGAATATGAATATGAATATGAATATGAATATGAATATGAATATGAATATGAATATGAATATGAATATGAATATGAATATGAATATGAATATGAATATGAATAAGAATTTCAGGTGTAAATTTTATTCATTAAATTTGCCCGTGGTCGGTATTGGAAAACAGATAAGTGACAAAAATGTTAAATTTTACAAGATTTTAACGAACTTAAGATAAATAAGACAATGAAGGAAAACCCATCCATATCAATATTTATAAATTCAATAGTTCTGTACGCACTAACTAGTTCCCTGACCCAAAGTAATGCATAAACTGGACAGTTGAATTCACTTCCAGCTAGTACTACTTATTGTTTATGTTTTTTGTCTTGTTTTTATAACAATGACTCATAATTAAAAGTTATAATTTCGAAAAAACATGATAATTCAATTCAAGGCTTTTAATTTTCGTTAAGCAACGTGAATAAAAACTTGTGATGAAAGAATATAAATTTGCCAATTAAAGATTGCTTTTACATTGCCTAAATGTTAATGCGTTTTACCCTAAACCTGAAAGGTCAGGGTATATTAAGTTTGTGCAAACGTTTGTAACGCATAGAACGAAGCGAGTCCGGTATGGAAAAGTTCAGGATCACTTGATCAGGATATTCTTGATCAGGATCACCACGTGAATCGAGTTATTCATGTCTGTCCGTCCGTCCGTCTGTGTGTTGCCCGTAAACACAGGATAAGAAAAAGGAGTTGAGATAATTGGATGAAACTTGGTAAACATGTTCACATGAACCCAAGGATCTGAACTATTGAATATTTTTGGAATCCGCCCACGGACATGCCTACCTCCCATACAACGCATAAATTGAAAACTGCATAAATAAGCTCATAATTAGCGTACAATAATAAAATTTGGTGTGTATGTGTATTGTATCAACAGAAAGATGTTTTCGCAATATGGGTGTCATCCGCTCACGGACACGCCCACCTCCCATACAACCCAAAAATTGAAAAAGCAATAAATAAGTCTCTGTTTAACCTAGAGAGATAAAATTAGCGTATAACAATAGAATTTGGTGTGTATGTGTATTGTATTAACACAAAGATGTTTTAAAAAAATCCGAGTCATCCGCTCACGGACACGCCTACCTCCCATATAACCCAAAAATTGAAACCAAAAAAGAAAACAAATTGGACATTTCAACCCTTGAAAGGACTTTGACCGAGCTTCTTATGATCAATTGTGTTGTGTGTGTTATTAAATATTTGCACACAATTGACCGGGAACTGGACCTACATGTTTTATGCCGACTCCGAACGGCTAAAGTTCATGTTCTCAAGAAGCTTTACATGGCATTATGTACTCTCTGAGGTTTGCCATTGTCTGCAGAGAGGTGGTGACCGTTCAGAAAAATTTTTTATTGAAAAAAACTTTTCGCCGGGCGGGGGATCGAAACCGGGCACCGAGCATACTAAGCGACACACTTAACCTGCATGCCACGGTCACCATCAGTTTAATATACAGATAAAATTTGGCACTTTTTTTATGACAAAAAAAAATGGTTTTGAAAAAAGGGACGTCATCCGCCTACGAACACGCCTACCTTCCATACAACCCAAAAGGTTTAAAACTCAATAAATAAGATTATGTTTGCTATAGAGAGATCAAATTTGGTATGAATGTATTTTATACCAAAACTAAGGTGTGATTAAGGGAAATTGGGAGTAATCCGTTCATGAACACGTCCACCTCCCATAGCGAAAGCACAATAAAGGCATGAACTGTGAGCCACAGGAATAAAATTTGGCATGTGTAAATTTTTCATCAACATTTAAATGCATACATAATATAGGCTTCATCCACCCACGGACACGCCCATTTTCAATATTTTTTTTTAAGTAGGTTTAGAGTATTTCATAGTAAGCCTAGACCGACTTTAGACTTTCTTTACTTGTTTTTTTTTGTTTTCTTTGATCTTTCTGACTGGCGAGTTAAATAGCTTTATAATAATATTATTATAAGGAAATAAGAGTTAAAAGGAAATACAAATTGGAAATACTTGTAAAAGTATTTTTTTAATTAGTTAACACAGTTTAAATTAGTTGAATTGGACGCTAGTCCATTTAATCCGTAATTTGTTTAATTTTTCATGAAATAATCAAATTTTAATTTCTTATAAAAAAAATTGTGACGAACACCCTACTTAAAAAAAAAAAACAATTGATAAAATAATAGTACTCAACTTATCAACTGCACGGAGCAGATATTCACGCCAAAATAAAATTAAAACTAACTTCATGTTAATCAACGGCTAATTAAGATATCCGTATATCGCTCATTCAATACAAGACTGCCATAACGGATAATATGAGTTTTCAATAAAGACTATTTTTTACCGTTTATATCTCGAATAATAAAAGAGAAATTATGCTATATAAATTACTTATACGGTTTTTGATAAGTAGTTATATTATTTATAACATCGATTTTGGGTTTTAAAACGGTGTTAAATAGAACCAACACATTTTCATGATCAACTCTAAAATTCTAAGTTTTGACTTGTGACATGCTTCCACGAAATGAGCGTTTTCTTAAATTAGTCACACGTTTGAATTGTATCCATATCACTAATTATGGAATACATGATGAAGTCTAAAATTAATTCGAATGTTTGCTATAATCGGATTCAAAGTCAAACAAATAGAGCAACGAATACAATTTAGACATTTATACACACACGAACTGGATAGAATAGGAAGTGAATGTTGAAGAATGACTGCTAATTGATTAAAGTGTTAATGGCTTAAGCACTTAAGTAAAATTGGGAACAGACACTCAGGGAACAGACTAATTTACTACAGCTGTAATACTTAAATGAAGGTATATAACGGTGAACTCTAAAATTAGAATAGAGTGGGTGTCGTTGTTTACCCTTTCGTCTAATAAAAGTGCCTGGTTTCTTTTCCAAATGGTTAGAAGTTTGCAATGGACAATAAAAGATCAATAATTGGTTCACTCTATTTACAATTAAATTTTCTATTTTCAGGTAAAAAATAATAAGAATAAGCTCAAAATTAAAGGTTTATAACGCACTTTATATTATACAGGATATGAGTATCTATCTATATAGCCGCAAATATACTAAATAAGCTGAAAATAGGGTTAAAACTTGAGCAAATTACGTCATTGTTTTCATTTGTATTTTAACTGTATTTAAGCAATTGACTTTTGCACTGTGGTTGGTGGAATCGTTTTTATGTAATGTTTGTACTTTGTTTTGCATGAATTGCAGTTTTTGGAATACAATGTAAATTTCTGTTTAGAAAACAAAAAAATAAAATTTTAAACTGAATATAAAACCAAATTAACACATTAACAAGCAACAGACAAGCAACGGAAAATAACAATGAAAGCTATTAACTAAGCTTACCAGCTTGACGCAAACCAGCAGAATTAGGAGGCGTATTGCTGGAGCCACCACCAACATTACCACCGCCGCCGCCGCCACCTCCACCCAACGATTGATTAGGTGATGCCATCTGAACGCTAGATGACATATGCAGCTGCAAATGTGCCGGATGATGTTGTTGCGCTGCAAGAGTAACACCCGCTGTCGGCACACTACTAGAATGCTGCTGAGCACTACCTATACCAGGCGTAGAAATATCCAAATCCTGTTGAGTGCCTTGACTGCTAGCTCCATGAAAGCTACCTGTTCCGCTTATGCGTATCGGTGTACTGCTGGTTAATAGATCTGTACTTGAACCAGTAGCATTTGCTGGATTAGTCTGGGTCATTTTAAGCTGCGTCCTTAAGTCTTGCTTTGATTTTTATGTCAGCTTTGTTGATAAATTTGATTGTTTATAATTTAACACTTATGTTGGTTTTTTATTTTTAAAAAGATTTTTTAATCTATATTATACATAAAGATATATTATTTATGAAAAGTCACACAAATTGTGGTCACAGCGAAAGCAAGTTAAAATTGTTTTTTCTCACAATTATCGATTTTGCATTTATGTATCAAATCACGTACTTTTAGAATTTTTTACATCGATATTAAATTCACAAAAGTATATATTTACTATTTAGCTGAATTAAATTTTGCATAACTTTTTATTGTAAATTATTTTAATATTAACTAAATAGAATTTAATTAATTCAATTAAATTCAATTCCGTTGTATGCGACACTCACACCATAATATTCCACGTTTTTCGCTGTACTTGCTTATTGCCAACACGTAACACTAGCTATGCCGCGTATGCATTGGACTTCAGTGGGGCAGTGAATGATTGTTGTCAAAATACGTTCACTCGAGACGATGTCGTTCGAAATCCCAAGCAAATAACAACAAAAAACACTAAGAATAATCAAAATGATCTCATGCGATGGCAATGATTCTCCCCTTCCAGCTGTTGGTGCTACGTAGTTTGCAAAAACAAGTTCTTGCAGCAGTGGCTGGTGCCTTGAGAAGTTCTGCTGCCACTAACTGGATTTTTACCATTTGCTGCTTTTATCGCTTCGAATTGTGGGTTGGTGGGTTTTCTCCAACTTGGAACGTTTTTCATGCGTTCTCTGGCAAACATAAGAACTTTCTGTGTTTGGGAGAGGAGGAAGAGGTGGCGATTTATTTGCTTATTTTATATGGTTATTGGTTGCTGGACAATTGCTCCAATAGCCCCAACTGCGCAAGCTCCAACCAAATATATCACAGCTGCTTTTGCTGTCAGTGGAAAATTATAACGAACCATATTTCGCTTCGGGTGGAAACACAAGATTACAAAGCAGTGCTTTTTAAACTTTGTTTGTGGCAACTTTACAATTGTTTTGGAATGAGAAAATTGCAGCACTAAATTCACAAATATCCTAGGCATAGCTGCCAGCTTTGTGGGAAAAAATTTTTAATTGCTGTGGGAAAAGGGAATTCCCGTGGTATTTTTTAATACGTGAGGACATTTTTTTCCCACACAGTTTTTAATTATATTCTCGTATATAAAAAATAGTTTTGTTCAATAATTTACAATTATATTTTGTTTAACATTTAGTTATGGTTTGCATTTTGAGTAATTCTTACGTAATAAGGTTGAGTTCACACTCTGCACACAGTCTTACATGGAATTTTGAATGTTTGTGGGAATTGCCTCTGCTCACCGTTTGCTTAGACCACCTGAACGAACGAAAGAAACCTCGTTCGTTCGCTCGGTGTAAACACTGAGCCCAAACGAACAGCGTTCGCTATAAATTCATCGCAAACGCTGTTCGCCCGGTGTAGACAGTAAATTAGGGCGAACGAACGAGAACTCTTTCGTTCGGACTGCTCGGCCGTCGCTCGATCTTCTTGGGCGAATCTGGTGTTGCGCTGTTCTTAAAAACAAACAAGTAAAGAAAGTCTAAAGTCGGTCTAGGCCGACTATGAAATACCCTAAACCTACTTTTTAAGTGGGCGTGTTCGTGGGTGGATGAAGCCTTTATTTTATATGCATTTAAATCTTGATGAAAAATTTACACATTCCAAGTTTTATTCCTGTAGCTCAGTTAATATCTTTATTGTGCTTTTGCTATGGGAGGTGGGCGTGTTCATGCACGGATTACTCCCAATTTTTGAACACACCTTAGTTTTGGTATAAAATACATACATACCAAATCTTATCTCTCTATGACAAACATAACCTCATTTATTGAGTTTTAAACTTTTTGGGTTGTATGGGAGGTAGGCGTGTCTGTGTGTGTGGATGACGTCCATTTTTAAGAACAATCTTTGGTTTGTCATAAAAAACATACCTGCCAAATTTTATCTCTGAAGATTAAACAGAGGCTTATTTGTTCCGTTTTCAATGTTTGGGTTGTATGGGAGGTAGGCGTGTCCGTGAGCGGATGACACTCACAATACACACCAAATTTTATTGTTGTAGGTTGATTATGAGCTTATTTATCCAGTTTTGAGTTTTTGCGTTGTATGGGAAGTAGGCGTGTCCGTGGGCGGGTGATGTCTATTTTTCAAAACCATCTTTGTTTTGTTCTAGAAAATATACGTGTCAAATTTTATTTCTGTAAGTCAACAGAGGCTTATTTATTGTGTTTTCAAATTTTGGGTTGTATGGGAGGTGGGCGTTTCCGTGAGCGTATGACACCTATTTTTCGAAAACATCTTTGTGTTGATATAGAATACATACATACCATATTTTATTGTTGTAGGGTAATTATGAGCGGAATTATGCAGTTTTCAATTTTTGCGTTGTATGGGAGGTAGGCGTGTCCGTGGGCGCCAAATATATATAATATATATTTCAAAAATATTCAATAGTGCAGATCCTTGGGTTCATGTGATCATGTGTACCAAGTTACATTCAATAATCTCAACTCCTTCTTCTTATCCTGTGTTTACGGACTACACACAGACGGACGGACATGAATAGCTCGACTCACAAGGCGACGCTGATCAAAAATATATATACTTTTCTATACCGGACTCGCTTCGTTCTATGCGTTACAAACGTTTGCGCAAAGTTAAGTTATACCCTCACCTTTCAGGTTTATGGTATAAAAAGTAGCAAAAAGGAGTTTCTTCAAAGAAGAAATCACGGAAAGTACCCAAATTCGTAGTAACTTCAACTTTCAAAGCAACGCAAAGCAGTACTGTTCAAGGTTTGTTTATGTTTTTGAACTTGTTCTGCTAATTTTCGCTGGAATTTAATTGTTGTTCATACAACAGCTTATATTATAAAATGTTGTTATGGAAAATAAATAAATATTAAAATAATAATATTAATTTATTTATTATGAATATTACAAATAAATTAATAAATTGAAATATTTTAATATTTTTTTAAGCTTTTTGAGAACATGAACTTTAGCCCTTCGGAGTCGGCATAAAACATATAGGTTCAGTTCTCGGGCAATTGTGTGCAAACATTTAATAACACACACAACACAATTAACCAGACGCCACGGACTAAGTTAAACATGTTGCTATATGTTAGTGAAAGAATTACAACAAAAATCGGTTGAGTAGTTCTTGAGTTATACGGCTATGTAGATACGTGAGAAGCCTTTTATATAATAGTAGTGGTATTCATGCAATGCCGAATATTTTCCGATGCCGTATATCGGAAAATATACGCTGTTTTTGCTGTTTTTGCATTTTTTCGGTTAGTGGCGTATATCAATCAGCTGTTCTTAAAGTTATATTGCAAAAGTGGCCACTTTGGCTTAATAAATGAGCTGAAAAGTAAATATATAAATAAATAAATACATGGTTTCATAATTTTGGTGAAGACAACGAAATTCCAGATAAATTATTTTATTAATCGACAACTGACAACATGCAATTTGTCGTTTAAAAGGATTCTCAAGTTGGAAGTTGAGTAAGAAGTTTATAGTTTGTAATAAATATTTGAAAGGTGGCAACAACTCTTTGCCGAAAGTTTTCGGCTCTGTTTTCGCATCAAAATGGTGAGGAAAACTGGGAACTTTGCGTATATCCATGATATAATAATATATAATAATAAATAATTTTTTAACATCGTTTGGCAAGGAAACGTGTATTGTAAACATGGACTTTATCACAAGGAAACGTGTACTGTATCACAGAACGGATGACTTACCTCATAAAATCAGCAAATGTGGAGCAGCGAAAAAGCTGATGCATAATTTTTTAATTACAAAACATGTACTTCCCCGTTTTCTGCCCAAGTAATTCAACAAAATCACTGTGGACAAACATAGATATTTAATGAATGCTTTTTAAGATACGGCAGCACTGATTTTTTTTGATTTGACATTCGTAGACGGTGTGGTGAATCTCTTTACCGTACCTCTTTATTATATCATGCGTATATCAAATTCCATACAAATTTTGACAGTTGATATATCGCGTTTACGCTTTTTCCGATTTTCGGCATATTCGGCACGTTTTCGGCATTGCATAAATACCACTAGTATATATATAAATATTAGTGGTATTCATGCAATGCCGAATATTTTCCGATGCCGTATATCGGAAAATATACGCTGTTTTTGCATGAGGCACCTTTTTGTATTTTTCGGATTGTGGTGTATATCAATCAGCTGTTCTTAAAGTTATATTGCAAAAGTGGCCACTTTGGTTTAGTATATGAGCTGAAAAGTAAATATATAAATAAATAAATAAATGGTTTCATAATTTAGGTGAAGGCAACGAAATTCCAGAAAATTATTTTATTATTCGACAACTGACAACATGCAATTTGTCGTTTAAAAGGATTCTCAAGTTGGAAGTTGAGTATGAAGTTTATAGTTTGTAATAAATATTTTAAAGGTGGCAACAACTCTTTGCCGAAAGTTTTGGGCGCTGTTTTTGCATCAAAATTGTGAGGAAAACTGGGAACTTTGCCGTATATCAAATTCCATATAAATTTTGACAGTTGATATACGGCGTTTACGCTTTTTCCTATTTTCGGCATTGCATGAATATCACTTTTATTCTACCATGATTAGTTTTGCCTTTTAATTTCAAAATTTGTGTCACTTAAATAAAGAGATGTCTTAACTTTTCTCACCGGTGAAAATGTTTTTTTTAAAGATACGTAAAAACACTTATAAATACCACTGTTTAATGTTCAGTCATGTCATAAAAATTATTAATATTCACCCTTATCTTTGAACCCACGCTCACTCTCAAAACAGCGTCGAAACAAGGATAAGGGTGATTATTTTCAAAAATATTAAAATCTTTAACATAGTAACAGTAATAAAATCCCTTTAAAAACACTAATAAAAATATACAATTTTTTGTAAAAAATGTTAAAAAATTTTACGGTTGTACTCTCTCTCTTTTAGATACTGCCGATAACGCCAAAATCTGCTGTGTGACGAATATGTGGCTGGCAGTTAATTTTCTTGGCAGTGGTGTCCGTGGCATGCAGGTTAAGTGTGTGGCTTAGCATGCTCGAGAGCCCGGGTTCGATCCCCAGCCGCGGCGAAAAAGTTTTTTCAATAAAAAATTTTTCTGATCGGTCACCACCTCTCTGCAGACAATGGCAAACCTCAGAGAGTAAATAATGCCATGTAAAGCTTCTTGAGAACATGAGCCGTTCGGAGTCGGCATAAAACATGTAGGTCCAGTTCTCGGTCAATTGTGTGCAAACATTTAATAACACACACAACACAATTGATCATAAGCAGTGTTGGGCATCAATCAATTAAAATTTCAATCAATTAATTAGTTGATTAAAAAATTAATTGCAATTGATTTAATTGCAATTAATATCAATTGCAATTATTTGCAATTGATTTAATTGCAATTGATTTAATTGCAATTAATATCAATTGCAATTAATTGCAATTGATTTATTTGCAATTAATATCAATTGCAATTAATTGCAAATGATTTAATTGCAATTAATATCAATTGCAATTAATCATTAATTGTAGTCTGCAATTAATTTATTTAGACTAACCTCAAGTAATTGCAAAATACAATTAAATCGTTGGCAATTAACTTTTTTAAATTAAAGGTACAATTAAAGGTTCATTTGGACCAAAATGGATGATTCTCTGGCCAATCGGATGCAGTGGGATTATCTGAGGTCATAGGTGGGTCATTGGCACTTTAATGGGTTCCATGGAATATTTGGACATAATTGGATGATTCTATGGCCAATCGGATGCAGAGGGATTATCTGAGGTCATAGGTGGGTCATTGGCACTTTTATGGGTTCCATGGAACATTTGGACCAAAATGGATGATTCTATGGCTAATCGGATGCAGTGGGATTATCTGAGGTCACAGGTGGTTCATTGGCACTTTTATGGGTTCCATGGAACATTTGGACCAAACTGGATGATTCTATGGCCAATCGGATGCAGTGGGATTATCTGAGGTCACAGGTGGTTCATTGGCACTTTTATGGGTTCCATGGAACATTTGGACATAATTGGATGATTCTGTGGCCAATCGGATGCAGTGGGATTATCTGAGGTCACAGGTGGTTCATTGGCACTTTTATGGGTTCCATGGAACATTTGGACATAATTGGATGATTCTGTGGCCAATCGGATGCAGTGGGATTATCTGAGGTCACAGGTGGTTCATTGGCACTTTTATGGGTTCCATGGAACATTTGGACCAAAATGGATGATTCTGTGGCCAATCGGATGCAGTGGGATTATCTGAGGTCACAGGTGGTTCATTGGCACTTTTATGGGTTCCATGGAATATTTGAACATAATTGGATGATTCTTTGGCCAATCGGATGCAGTGGGATTATCTGAGGTCACAGGTGGTTCATTGGCACTTTTATGGGTTCCATGGAATATTTGAACATAATTGGATGATTCTTTGGCCAATCGGATGCAGTGGGATTATCTGAGGTCACAGGTGGTTCATTGGCACTTTTATGGGTTCCATGGAATATTTGAACATAATTGGATGATTCTTTGGCCAATCGGATGCAGTGGGATTATCTGATGTCATAGGTGGGTCATTGAAACTTTTATGGGTTCCATGGAATATTTGGACATAATTGGATGATTCTTTGGCCAATCGGATGCAGTGGGATTATCTGAGGTCACAGGTGGGTCATTGGCACTTTAATGGGTTCCATGGAACATTTGGACATAATTGGATGATTCTGTGGCCAATCGGATGCAGTGGGATTATCTGAGGTCATAGGTGGGTCATTGGCACTTTTATGGGTTCCATGGAACATTTGGACCAAATTGGATGATTCTATGGCCAATCGGATGCAGTGGGATTATCTGAGGTCACAGGTGGTTCATTGGCACTTTAATGGGTTCCATGGAACATTTGGACCAAAATGGATGATTCTATGGCCAATCGGATGCAGTGGGATTATCTGAGGTCATAGGTGGGTCATTGGCACTTTTATGGGTTCCATGGAACATTTGGACCAAACTGGATGATTCTATGGCCAATCGGATGCAGTGGGATTATTTGAGGTCATAGGTGGGTCATTGGCACTTTTATGGGTTCCATGGAACATTTGGACCAAAATGGATGATTCTATGGCCAATCGGATGCAGTGGGATTATCTGAGGTCATAGGTGGGTCATTGGCACTTTTATGGGTTCCATGGAACATTTGGACCAAAATGGATGATTCTATGGCCAATCGGATGCAGTGGGATTATCTGAGGTCACAGGTGGTTCATTGGCACTTTTATGGGTTCCATGGAACATTTGGACATAATTAGATGATTCTATGGCCAATCGGATGCAGTGGGATTATCTGAGGTCATAGGTGGGTCATTGGCACTTTTATGGGTTCCATGGAACATTTGGACCAAACTGGATGATTCTATGGCCAATCGGATGCAGTGGGATTATCTGAGGTCACAGGTGGTTCATTGGCACTTTTATGGGTTCCATGGAACATTTGGACCAAACTGGATGATTCTATGGCCAATCGGATGCAGTGGGATTATCTGAGGTCATAGGTGGGTCATTGGCACTTTTATGGGTTCCATGGAACATTTGGACCAAAATGGATGAATCTATGGCCAATCGGATGCAGTGGGATTATCTGAGGTCACAGGTGGTTCATTGGCACTTTTATGGGTTCCATGGAACATTTGGACATAATTAGATGATTCTATGGCCAATCGGATGCAGTGGGATTATCTGAGGTCATAGGTGGGTCATTGGCACTTTTATGGGTTCCATGGAACATTTGGACCAAAATGGATGATTCTATGGCCAATCGGATGCAGTGGGATTATCTGAGGTCATAGGTGGGTCATTGGCACTTTTATGGGTTCCATGGAACATTTGGACCAAACTGGATGATTCTATGGCCAATCGGATGCAGTGGGATTATTTGAGGTCATAGGTGGGTCATTGGCACTTTTATGGGTTCCATGGAACATTTGGACCAAAATGGATGATTCTATGGCCAATCGGATGCAGTGGGATTATCTGAGGTCATAGGTGGGTCATTGGCACTTTTATGGGTTCCATGGAACATTTGGACCAAAATGGATGATTCTATGGCCAATCGGATGCAGTGGGATTATCTGAGGTCATAGGTGGGTCATTGGCACTTTTATGGGTTCCATGGAACATTTGGACCAAAATGGATGATTCTATGGCCAATCGGATGCAGTGGGATTATCTGAGGTCACAGGTGGTTCATTGGCACTTTTATGGGTTCCATGGAACATTTGGACATAATTAGATGATTCTATGGCCAATCGGATGCAGTGGGATTATCTGAGGTCATAGGTGGGTCATTGGCACTTTTATGGGTTCCATGGAACATTTGGACCAAACTGGATGATTCTATGGCCAATCGGATGCAGTGGGATTATCTGAGGTCACAGGTGGTTCATTGGCACTTTTATGGGTTCCATGGAACATTTGGACCAAACTGGATGATTCTATGGCCAATCGGATGCAGTGGGATTATCTGAGGTCATAGGTGGGTCATTGGCACTTTTATGGGTTCCATGGAACATTTGGACCAAAATGGATGATTCTATGGCCAATCGGATGCAGTGGGATTATCTGATGTCATAGGTGGGTCATTGAAACTTTTATGGGTTCCATGGAATATTTGGACATAATTGGATGATTCTTTGGCCAATCGGATGCAGTGGGATTATCTGAGGTCACAGGTGGGTCATTGGCACTTTAATGGGTTCCATGGAACATTTGGACATAATTGGATGATTCTGTGGCCAATCGGATGCAGTGGGATTATCTGAGGTCACAGGTGGTTCATTGGCACTTTTATGGGTTCCATGGAACATTTGGACCAAACTGGATGATTCTATGGCCAATCGGATGCAGTGGGATTATCTGAGGTCATAGGTGGGTCATTGGCACTTTTATGGGTTCCATGGAACATTTGGACCAAAATGGATGAATCTATGGCCAATCGGATGCAGTGGGATTATCTGAGGTCACAGGTGGTTCATTGGCACTTTTATGGGTTCCATGGAACATTTGGACATAATTAGATGATTCTATGGCCAATCGGATGCAGTGGGATTATCTGAGGTCATAGGTGGGTCATTGGCACTTTTATGGGTTCCATGGAACATTTGGACCAAACTGGATGATTCTATGGCCAATCGGATGCAGTGGGATTATCTGAGGTGGGTCATTGGCACTTTTATGGGTTCCATGTAACATTTGGACCAAAATGGATGATTCTATGGCCAATCGGAAGCATTATAAGCCACTGCTTAAATTGTATTTACAAAATAAAAGCATAAGCAGAAAAGACCTCCTCATATGAAAAAGAAATGTTAGTTAAGCAGAATTTCGCGTGATAAGGCAATGAGTCAAAAAGAAGTGAAACATGCTTCGTTCTTCAGAACGGAACGAGGAATGAAGCAAGTGTGATTTCTCGGTCAATTTCTCTCGGGAAGTTCGAAAATTTATCACTTTGGAGTTCTTTCGATTGTATGTTTTTGATACATACATATTCATACAGTGGTGGAAAAAAAAAATAGAAACAGTTTCTATTGTAGTGCAGTTATAAATGTGGATTAGAAAGCCATTTAATTAATTAATAAGTCGAGTAAAACGGTTAAATAACTGAATTAGTAAATAGCTGAAACCTTTCTCAAAATTTATTTCACAAAGTTTAATTAAATGCTCAAAACTGGTCCAAATGTTCCATGGAACCCATAAAAGTGCCAATGACCCACCTGTGACCTCAGATAATCCCACTGCATCCGATTGGCCATAGAATCATCCATTTTGGTCCAAATGTTCCATGGAACCCATAAAAGTGCCAATGACCAACCTATGACCTCAGATAATCCCACTGCATCCGATTGGCCAAAGAATCATCCATTTTGGTCCAAATGTTCCATGGAACCCATAAAAGTGCCAATGACCCACCTGTGACCTCAGATAATCCCACTGCATCCGATTGGCCATAGAATCATCCATTTTGGTCCAAATGTTCCATGAAACCCATAAAAGTGCCAATGACCCACCTATGACCTCAGATAATCCCACTGCATCCGATTGGCCATAGAATCATCCATTTTGGTCCAAATGTTTAATGGAACCCATTAAAGTGCCAATGACCCACCTGTGACCTCAGATAATCCCACTTCATCCGATTGCCCAAAGAATCATCTAATTATGTCCAAATGTTCCATGGAACCCATTAAAATGCCAATGACCCACCTATGACCTCAGATAATCCCACTGCATCCGATTGGCCATAGATTCATCCATTTTGGTCCAAATGTTCCATGGAACCCATAAAAGTGCCAATGAACCACCTGTGACCTCAGATAATCCCACTGCATCCGATTAGCCACAGAATCATCCATTTTGGTCCAAATGTTCCATGGAACCCATAAAAGTGCCAATGAACCACCTGTGACCTCAGATAATCCCACTGCATCCGATTAGCCACAGAATCATCCATTTTGGTCCAAATGTTCCATGGAACCCATAAAAGTGCCAATGAACCACCTGTGACCTCAGATAATCCCACTGCATCCGATTGGCCAAAGAATCATCCAATTATGTCCAAATGTTCCATGGAACCCATAAAAGTGCCAATGACCCACCTATGACCTCAGATAATCCCACTGCATCCGATTAGCCACAGAATCATCCATTTTGGTCCAAATGTTCCATGGAACCCATAAAAGTGCCAATGAACCACCTGTGACCTCAGATAATCCCACTGCATCCGATTGGCCACAGAATCATCCAATTATGTCCAAATGTTCCATGGAACCCATAAAAGTGCCAATGAACCACCTGTGACCTCAGATAATCCCACTGCATCCGATTGGCCATAGAATCATCCATTTTGGTCCAAATGTTCCATGGAACCCATTAAAGTGCCAATGACCCACCTGTGACCTCAGATAATCCCACTGCATCCGATTGGCCAAAGAATCATCCAATTATGTCCAAATGTTCCATGGAACCCATAAAAGTGCCAATGACCCACCTATGACCTCAGATAATCCCACTGCATCCGATTGGCCATAGAATCATCCATTTTGGTCCAAATGTTCCATGGAACCCATAAAAGTGCCAATGACCCACCTATGACCTCAGATAATCCCACTGCATCCGATTGGCCATAGAATCATCTAATTATGTCCAAATGTTCCATGGAACCCATTAAAGTGCCAATGACCCACCTGTGACCTCAGATAATCCCACTGCATCCGATTGGCCAAAGAATCATCCAATTATGTCCAAATGTTCCATGGAACCCATAAAAGTTTCAATGACCCACCTATGACATCAGATAATCCCACTGCATCCGATTGGCCAAAGAATCATCCAATTATGTTCAAATATTCCATGGAACCCATAAAAGTGCCAATGACCCACCTATGACCTCAAATAATCCCACTGCATCCGATTGGCCATAGAATCATCCAGTTTGGTCCAAATGTTCCATGGAACCCATTAAAGTGCCAATGACCCACCTGTGACCTCAGATAATCCCACTGCATCCGATTGGCCAAAGAATCATCCAATTATGTCCAAATGTTCCATGGAACCCATAAAAGTGCCAATGACCCACCTATGACCTCGGATAATCCCACTGCATCCGATTGGCCATAGAATCATCCATTTTGGTCCAAATGTTCCATGGAACCCATAAAAGTGCCAATGACCCACCTGTGACCTCAGATAATCCCACTGCATCCGATTGGCCATAGAATCATCCATTTTGGTCCAAATGTTCCATGGAACCCATTAAAGTGCCAATGAACCACCTGTGACCTCAGATAATCCCACTGCATCCGATTGGCCATAGAATCATCCATTTTGGTCCAAATGTTCCATGGAACCCATAAAAGTGCCAATGAACCACCTGTGACCTCAGATAATCCCACTGCATCCGATTGGCCACAGAATCATCCAATTATGTCCAAATGTTCCATGGAACCCATAAAAGTGCCAATGAACCACCTGTGACCTCAGATAATCCCACTGCATCCGATTGGCCATAGAATCATCCATTTTGGTCCAAATGTTCCATGGAACCCATAAAAGTGCCAATGACCCACCTATGACCTCAGATAATCCCACTGCATCCGATTGGCCAAAGAATCATCTAATTATGTCCAAATATTCCATGGAACCCATTAAAGTGCCAATGACCCACCTATGACCTCAGATAATCCCACTGCATCCGATTGGCCATAGAATCATCCATTTTGGTCCAAATGTTTAATGGAACCCATTAAAGTGCCAATGACCCACCTGTGACCTCAGATAATCCCACTTCATCCGATTGGCCAAAGAATCATCCAATTATGTCCAAATATTCCATGGAACCCATTAAAGTGCCAATGACCCACCTGTGACCTCAGATAATCCCACTGCATCCGATTGGCCACAGAATCATAATGAAAAAAAGATACTTAATTTTTCTGCAATTTAATTGTTAGTTTTTTAGTCTAATTAATTATTGCAATTAACAATTAATTAATTGCTAATTGTAGAAGTCGCAATTAACAATTAATTAATTGTTAATTGCAAAAGTTGCAATTAACAATTGATTAATTGTCAATTGCAAAAGTTGCAATTAACAATTGATTAATTGTTAATTGCAAAAGTTGCAATTAACAATTGATTAATTGCTAATTGCTGGGCACACAATTAACAATTAATTAATTGTAATCATTAATTGTAAAAACAATTTAATTTTGCCCAACACTGATCATAAGAAGCTCGGTCAAAGTCCTTTCAAGGGCTGAAATGGCCAATTTGTTTTTTGTTGTTTTTTAGTTAATTTTCTTTATTTAATTTTCAATGATTTTGGACTTACAGCACTTTTGAATTGTTTTATTAGGTCTGTTTCCGTACGCACTTCAAGTAAAGTTCGAGTAAAGTTCGGGTAATAGAGAGTAATTTGATTATTTGTCAAAATGAGAAAATTTGTCAAAAAGTACGGAAACGCTTTCAAGTAAGTTTCGAGCACAACACCTGTTTTTTGAAAACAATAAAATTTAATTGCTGTGTTTCTGTATTTAAAACGTTTTCGTAAGCGTTGATTTGGTAATTTTAACTATTTTTATTAATTTTCTAACCAATTGCATACATTTTGTTCGCAATACAATGCAATAATTTAGTTTTATCACTTTGACAATCAGCTGTTTGAAGCTCGAGATTCGTGCTCGAAGAAATTTTTCAAGTAAAGTTCGAGTAATAGAGAGCCACAAAAAGTGACATTTTGCTTGTTCTTCTTCTCTCTCGAGCTAGAAAAATGTGTACGGAAACGCTTTCGAGTAACTTCAAGTTACTTGAAGTGAGTACGGAAACAGACCTATTACTATAACATAATTCCGTAAAATGTGAGTGCGAAACGCTTCATTTTTTTTTAAATTCGTAGCATATTTTTTTTAGGCATTTTTGTTTTGTGAATAAATGAAACTTCAAAAATTTTTTATATTTTCAGGCATGCACGTTAACGTTAATTTTAACGGTAACCGAAATTTGATTTGATAAATTTTTAACGTTATTTAAAAAACGAAATAATTTTTATATTTTTTTTCGGCGTCAACGAAACGAAAAAATTTTGTTATTTTCGTTGTACATGTCTGATATTTTTTCATTTTGAAATTTTCAATTTTATAAAAATTTGTTAAAAATATTTCGGCGCACCTACTAGGTTTCCGTTATTACTTTAAGGTAAATATTTAGAACTAAAAATTGGTATTTGCACCATTTAAAATTGAATATGTGACCAACGCTGATTTTTAATTCAACTTAAAGAAAATCAATATTTCATGTTTTTTCCTTCCGGAAAACCGGGCCCATTTTTGACGGGAAAGAACGAGTATGAACATAATTCACTATCTCATCGAAACTAGTGTGCAAAATTTAGTTATAATTTAAAATTTCTAATTATGTAATAACGTCGATATTATCCTTAATATATTTTATATTAATACCTCAACAAGAAAATACATGTCAGGTTTGGTTTAAAGTTTAATACAAATGATTAATGGATTCGAATACAAAAAATTTGTTAATTAAAAATTTATATTTAACAAATACATCAAAATAGAAGCAGCTTAAATCATAAATTTTTGTTTTTTTTTTTTTTATTTAAACATGAAAAAGTGCAAAAATAATATGTATATTATACGATTATTAATACTAGAACAAAAATAAATATCAAAAAACTATTTTTATAAAATAGGAAAGGCTTTGTTTGTGAATGGTTGATAATACGTTTTTGCGCATTTTTTGTCTTTTAGTTGGGAGCAAAATTATTTAAAAATGAAATTTGGAATTTGCTTTTTTATACAACTATTCATAAAGAATTGTGAATGATGTTGCTGAGAATTTTCCATTTTCATTATTGTTTTGTTTGTTTTTTTAACATATGTTATTATAACTTAGTTTTGATTATTTTGTGTGATTTGTTACATAATCTCAAATTGCGAAATAGAGATATCATAAGTATATTCCTAAGTGTTAATCATCAAAATCTATGTCAGAATCATCAGAGTCATAGCCACCACGTATTGTTTTATTTGGTCGACTAATGTAAGGCTTCTTTTTAACATCCGGTGGTGTCATCAGATCGCCCTGCAATTTAAGGGTTGTTTTGTTTTAGTATAATAAACGAGCTAGTAAAATGTTCAAGTTTATATGAAATGACAATTGTAAAATTTCCTACCTTATAATCGATCGCACCCGATTGTGCTATCCGCCATTCCATCATTTCTGTGCAGAAATCGTCACAGTTCCCTAAGTCACTAAAACCGACTATGTAATCTTTTGTTTTGCTGTCCTTAACCAAGGCAATAGTTGGAATAACCTTAATGCGTAGTCTTTGTGTGAGGAAGGGAGATTTTTCTGCATTCACCTTGCAGAATTTCGCCTCAAGATGTTTGGCAGCAAGTATTTTCAGATGCATGTCCACAATCCTACAGCGTTCGGCAGAGTCTCGATAAAAGTGACACACGATATTTGGTGATTTTTTCGACACCTCAAAAAATTCTTTTTCATCAGCCAGTTCAGTGTATGTGCCATGACCCTGGTTAAATGCATTTGGAAAATATGTTAAAAGAGCCACATCATTGCTTGCTTGCTTTATCGACCACACCCGCCCTTGATGTGTCACAACCTCTCACATCCAAAAACAAATTACTTACATTCTGCACCCACTCCTGCTTCTTTCTATTTAGATCTTTCAATTCCTTTAACCGTTGATCACGTATCGTACGCAAGTCATCAGAGTCTAAATTGTCAAGTCGTCCCAGTTGTTGATCTAACTGCTGCTCTATATGCTGCGCAGCACTCAGTAGTTGATTTTCCAAAATATTAGCCATGTTTCGTTACGGTCTGCTGTATGCCGGAAATGCGTAGATGCGTCTTATATCACTATTTTTATTTTCCAAGATCCTTCCACAGCTGCGTTTTAATTGATCTAAGCCGACCGGTGAGCATGTGAAGAACAGATGTAAAATATTTGTTGAAAAATCAATGATATTTGTTGCATATCATTCGTGATTTTATTTTTATATCGAAGGTACAGTTGAAAAAGGTTGATTTAATAGGAACTTACATTCAATATTATCACTTCTATTTATATTTTTCAATAAAAGTAATTTTTAATACGGCCCCACACGAATATTAAACACAATTATGTACGGCTGCCTTTCCACGAATTTCCATTGGTCGAAAAATCGTCGTTGGTTTTGACAGTTCTTGTATTTATCGCACCCAATCGCACCATAGAATGACTAATTTCGAAATAGTTTGAAAGTCACTGTATGGATATGTTCTAAAAGTTGCCAGGATAGAAAAATTTGGTAGCATTGCAAAAGTAATGACACACTCTCAAAAAAAAATTGTTAATTCTAACAATAAATTTACAATAATCTTGGTTAAAATAGCATTGACAATAGCAATTGTTGATTTCTTGTTAGAAATAACAATCAAAATTGTATATTTTTCAAAATGAAATTTTGTTGGTTGTCTTGTCATTTATGAAAGTTAAGGGTTTATAGGGGTTTAAAGGATTATAACTGCAATTACTTTACTTTATATTAGCTTGAACTCACCAAGCAAAAATTTCAAATTAGCTACCAAGCATGAAAGAAAATTCTAGCCTTAATATATTCTACATCAATATATGCAGTATTTGCAATAAAATATATGACTTATAAGTTACGGTAGATACATAGCTGCCAACCCATATTCCCACAGAAAATATCTTTTCCCACAAGCAAATTAAAATATTACCACACGAATTCTCACGGTACTTTTTTCATTAACATTAGACACGATTCGACGAGTACGTGACAGAATATTCGTTGCCTCTCTTGCAAGGTGTGTACAATAAAAGATGTGTATAATTAAAGACGTGTACAACAAATACAATTTGAAATATTATATAAACTGATTGTTTTATTTTGTATAATAAATCCTGAAACACATATATTTGCAATTAAAATATTTAAAGATTGTTTAATTGCATGAAATTAAGACACCCTATCAATGCTCGTCGAATCAACGAATGGTTAGTGTTTATAGGGGGCGACTGAAGGTTAGGTATCTAGGGTTCAAAAATACCACAGCAATTCAATAATACCACAAAAGTTCCCACAGCCATTCAAAAATATCTAAAAATTCCCACCAACAATCGTTATTTTGTGTAAAAATATGTGTAGAGTGTGAACTCAACCTTATTACGTAAGATTTACTCAAAAAGCAAAATATAACTAAATGCAAAACAAAATATAATTGGAAATTATTGAATAAAACTATTTCTTTTATATATGCGAATATTATTAAAAAATGTGTGGGGAAAAATTCATTTAAATTTGTGTTATAAATAATAATATTCAATATTTGACAGTAATACGCAATGCTACCAAGTTTTGACAAAAAAAACTAAGCGTCGATAAGCATTTTTTGAAAAAGCTTATATATTGATGCCAAAAAAAGGCTACGAAATAAACGAAAGGCTTCGAAATAACGAAATAAACATATACAACATAACAATTACAACTCCATTCATATGAACTTATTAATTAAGTTTAACTAAATTTGAGCTTTGGCCGTATACTTGTCCAAAACGAAATAGAAAGTTTGTTTTGTTATTTTAAGAAAATTTTTTTTATTTTTATTTTCCAATATTTCGGCCCGCTTTGCTGGCCATCTTCAGGGTTTTAGAAAAAAGTTTTTACAGAACAAAAACGACTGTTGTCGTTACCGGTCTACATTAGCTGTATTTTTTACCAAACGATTTGTAAAAAAACGCTCGCTTATCATATGTATACTCGCTTAAATAACACAGGAAACTGTTAGTCGCTTAAAAGTTTGCCGACCAAACGAACAAAAATGCTTCCAAGTTATGTTTCAATAATTGTATAAATTTCCTACAAAGGTGGCAACTATATCTGATTGATAGTCAATAGTGATGTATGAAATGAAATTTTTTTGTACCAAATACTTTTCACGAAATACTCATAATTTGCTTTAGATCAATATTTCAATAAAAATACATAATAATTTAACAGGTAAGATAAACAAAATTTATCAAATATACTCATTATGTAAAACTATGTTGTTTGCTTAAGCTTTTAGCACTGAAATCTTTTGAGCATCGGGTTTGTTTTCAGAACCGAGTCTCCAATGCTTAAAATCTGAAAATTTATGCATCACTAATTGTCAAAACTTTGATATATAAAATAAATTTGTCAAAAATTGTTTACAAAAATTTGATCAGAACATAAACAACGTTTTTGACTTTTCAGAAAATGCTTCCAAGTTTTAAAAAAATTCTTAAGCGAGTAAGCAGTCGTTTTTTGACTACTCGCTTCGTAAAAAATACAGCTATTATTTCGTTCCAAAATACTCACTTTTACGAAAGTAAGTGTTTCTGCATTAATCATTGAGAAAATAATGCTCGTGATGAGAAAGATACACAACGATGGGGAATATATAAAATTGAAACAATTGAAATTTTTTTGTTGTTGTTAATTTTTCAAATTTAAAACAATTTTTTCATGTTTTGACACGGTTTCTGGTTCATGGTTTGTTCGACAAGTTATAAATATAAAACTTTTTCTGTAACTCTTTTTGTGACTAAATCGGTTTGTTCGCCATATAGAACTCGTTATATATCAAATTGAACGAACTTTAAATCTCGTTATAATTAAAAATTCAGTTGTGCTAAAACGCTACAAAATGTGTTTTAAATTTGTAACGAGTTTTATAGCCTGGTTATGAATTAAACGTCAGTTCTATCAAAATGCTACAAAATCTATACTTATTTGATGCTTTGACTTTTTCACCACGTTATAAAAGCATTTCACAAGTTTAAAACCCGTTACAAATCGACAGAAAAAATTGAATGAACAAATTGGAAAAAAAATTTAACGTGTTATAAAGAAGTTTTATTTTATAGCTGGTTTTAGATATAACGCGTTATAAGCAAATTTATAACTCTGTGAACAAACTGGCCGTAAGTGATGGCGATATTTATAAAACAAACCCTATCCATGCGTTGAGATCCGAGTATTCTTTTCATGCGGTTGCTTAATGCAGTGATAAAAATTTCATCAGAGAATAAATCTCATTAATAAAATATTTAAGTTTATATATTCATTAATTTATACATTGTAATACTTATCATATTAGGTCTGTTCCCGTACTTTTGTAGCAGAAATTCGCAAGTTGAAAAATTTGAGAGAGTAAGTAAAAAAGTGCTCTCTTTGCGTGAAAAATTGCAAAAAGAACGGGAACAGGTTTTTCGCAAAAAGTTGCAACTTTTGATGAAACTTCAACAAATTTTTGGTGGCAGAATTGCTATAGTTGATATCTAAGGAAGAAAATACGCTAGTTGTTATTGGAAAAAATTATATAAAATATACTCACATTTTATTCTGCTTAATGTGTATGTGGAACAATTAATTTCTACTTTTCTCGACATGTTGCTTTAATGGCTGACATAAGCTGTCAAAATATTGCACTTGCTAATTGCTGCGAGTTTTGCAACTCCAAATTTGTGTAGCAGAAAATAGCAACATTTGACAAGGACTGGATTTCACATTTTCGCTCTCTTTTGCGATTTTTTTGGGTACGGGAACAGGAAATCGTAGAAAATAGCACGAATTCGTGCGAATTCGTACGAATGTTCAAGTACGGGAACAGACCTATTGTGTTTATTATATATTTATAGTTTAAATGAAAAAACGTAAGTTGATACCTTGTACCGGGCAGAAGTATGAGTTACCACTTCTTTGAAATCGACAGATGCACAATCAAGCAACAATTGTTCTCACCTAACGAGAACATAGTGACAACTTCAGCCAACTCTTGTTACATATTTTAGTTTACAGAAACACTTTGGCTGTTGAATTCCTACGAAAATAAAATTGAAACAAGCGAGACGAGTCACCGACTTTTCTCATTTTATTACAGAGACGGTGTAATAGGGGATTTATACAGTGAAACTAGTCGCATGAGACTGTCAAAATAGAGGATGCGCAGTATGAAACGTAAATGAAATGAAAAAGTCTCTCGGGCTGTGATTTCATGAAACTTTTTGACGTTATGCTCTCATATTTTCGTCGTTGGCTATATTTTCAGAGCAAAGTCTCTGCAACTCAGTTTCATCATGTAATTTGAAGATGAAACTTGAAAAGAGAACTTCAGAAAATCTCATGCGATTAGTTTCATTGTATAAATCCCCATTGTATAAATATTGGACGACAAAGTCGGATGGAAAACTAACGGAACAATTTGACTGATCTTTCGAATGATCTTACTTGTTGGACGACATCATTAATTGCAAACTCTCAAGCGGAATACTTCGGCGGAAAAGCTTAAGAATTTTTGGCTCGCTAATAATTAATCAAGTTTTGAAGGAAAAGGAAGAGATGGAAATGAAAAAAAAATATTTTTCTTTTAAAAACAAAAAAAAAAATTTGTTATTTAATAACACATAAAAACGTGCATTAAGTTTTTGTTAGTTATTTATATGCATTGATTGAACGTTGTTCACTCGCTGAAAATTTTTTTTAAATGAAAAATGCAGCGTGTTGGACCAACATTCGTTCACATGTCCAACAAGTCGGACGGACCGGCAGAAAAATCAAAAATTTTTGATATTCATCCAACATGTTGGATCGACCGTCGTTTTACCTTACGCACGGAACTACGTCGTACAACATGCCATGTCTATTCAATTTGTTGGACCATGCGAAAGCCCCTAATGACGTCATTATGACGCCAAAGTGAGAAATTATGGTGAGAACTGCGGTGACAGAAGCTCTCACCAGAAACGAGCTATCGATTACCCAAGGAAGTCATTTTAACTGCTTTTGAATTTGAACAATTTTTTGTGTCAATCTAAACAACAAAATTTCTTAGAATTTTGTGACTTTTTGTACAACACATAATTGCATTTATTTAGATAAATAAATTAAAAAAAAAACAATTTTTATATTTGTACATTTCTGTACATATTAGTTATTCTTTCACAGTGCAGTCATTTTTACTGCCTTTGGGCATATTGCTTAGTAGGTATAACTTAGTTTCAGTCTATCTAGTGTTAATACTCTAATGGCCAATTTCTTCACTGAGTATTTACTCAAGCTAATCCGCGGTTTATTTAGCACTTAAACCACGACTTAGCACTGGAACTCAGTATTAGTGAAAGTTTAAATTCTCTCATTTCTTCATATTCTTGATCCGCGGTTTAGTTATCAACCTGAGTATTAAGCGCTAATACTCCGGTTTGCTGTATATCAATTTGTATACCACATTTGACAAATGATTTAATATCCGGTTGTCAGAACTTATTTGTAGGAGCCTGTTCTCACTCGCCTCAAAAAAGGCAGATTAATGGCGTTATTTTGACAAGAGGCATCTGTCAGGTGTTCTTACTACCGACTTATTTGAGGCCGCGTTATTTTGACGTCAGAGCGCAATCAATCGATTATGTTGTCGAATTTCGTGAAATTCTTCAGTTTTTATGTTAGAACACAAACTATAATAAAAAAAACACTACCAATACAAAAAAAAAAATTTATTTGCGCAATAAAATATGAGAAATATACAAAAATATGACAAACAATCAAACTTCAAAGCAGTGAACGTCAAAATGAATCCAAAAATTTTTAAAATTTTTAAAAATTCTGCCTCACGTAACATGCCACCTTCCCACAACCCTCTTTGCCTGTAGACGTCAAAATGAATCCGATGCGCCGACTCACGTAAGGCGAGTGAGAACAGGCTCTAGTGATGATTTTTTTTAGGCAATTTGATAGTCGGTTTTAATATAATCTAAAAAATTGCAAAAACATTTCATGTTCAGGGCAAGCAGCAGTAAATCAACAAACTTTTTTGGCTAAGCAGTATGTGTAGTATCCTCATACACAAAAATCAGAAAGCGATAATTCGAGTACCTTTTAGATTACGAATATATTTTACGAGTAAAAAATAGTTGCAACACTAAAGATAAAGGGTAATATTTTTATTCAACAAATTTCAACATAAAATAACAATATGAAATCTGATTGCATTTGAAGGTGTGCAATATAAATACAACAAATAAAAAACAACAAACGTGGCATGCAGGTTAAGTGTGTGGCTTAGCATGCTCGGAGCCCAAATTCGATCCCCTGTCGCGGCAAAAGTGTTTTCAATAAATAAATTTTTCTGACCGGTCACCACCTCTCTGCAGGCAATGGCAAACCTGAGAGAGTAAATTATGCCATGTAAAGCTTCCTGAGAATATGAATTTTAGCCGGTTGAAGTCGGCATAAAACATGTAGGTTCAGTTCTAGGTCAATTGTGTGCAAATATTTAATAACACATACACAACACAATTGATCATGCATGCCACGGTATTTTATATCAAAACAAAATTGTAGAAGAAAAGTGGGCGCCATCCGCCTACGAACACACCCATCTCCCATGCAACCCTAATAGTGAAACTCTATAAATAGGCTAATATTTAAGCTACAGACCTGAAATTGGGTATTTGTGTATATTATATCAAAACTGAGGCGTGTTAGATAAATTGACATCAACCACTCAAGAACATGCCCACCTCCCAACAACCCCTATTTGAAAACTTTATAAAGAGGCTTGTCGTTACCTTGCAGGAAAACAATTTGATATGAATGTATTTTAGACGACATCAATATGTTTAAAGTTTTTTAAATGTCATACTAAAGGCGCTAGAATTTAAGATTTTGTATCATTACGAATGCCATGTGGGGGTATATGGGGGTATTTTAACTTCGGCCAAGTCGAAGATATACTTTACTAGTTTTATATATGGCACAGTAAGACAAGGTATTTTCGTGACCAAAGAAATATAAAACCATATATTTAAAGGCTGTTTGCTTGGCTTATTTATTTCAGCTAAGCCTTTCCGAAATTATATTTTTTTTAAATTATAGGAATTTTGAAATTATTTTATTTTAAAAGGCCAATGAGATATTGCATGTGTAGATCATGAAATTTAACCATTGAGATATTTCTTAACATGAGATTTATGTAAAATATTGTTTACAATCGTTTTATTGAGGAAAACAACAATAGCTGCGTTTTTTCCAACATCCAAATCCGATTTCCAGACAAACAAAATCTTGCCTTCGATTTTGATTTTGTTTACTTATCGTTCTATGAACACGGCCAGGTAACGTAAAACCGAACAAAAAAACAAAAAACAGAAGACGTAAAATGTTTCACTTTGACAGCGCAATAAAAATAAATAAATTAAAATAAAAATTTATTTATATCTGTGTATATTTCTTACTTCTATGGGTCTTGTGCAATTAAAAGCAAGAAAATACTTTAATCTATTGAGGAAACTGACTTGCAAATAACATTCCATGAGCTGCAGAAAAACTGTGCGGCGTCACTAGACTGGATCAGGGCTTCAGAAGAAGAAGACGCAGATGTGCAGCAAACATTTGCCAAAGGCATAACAGGACTTGCCACATGAAAATAATTAATTTGCTGACTTTTTCCTTGTTTTGTAAACAATTTCTGACAATGTTGTTGACTTTTCTTACGTTGTTTTGCAACGCCATTTAGATGTATTAGCTCACAGAGTTGCAAGCCAAATCTAAATCCAGATAAGGATGTTGGAAAAAACGCAGCTAATAAAACGAATGAAGAAGTAGCGAATGAACGAAAATATAAAATGAATAAACTTTAGAATTTGGTTTTGATTTTGTGTCTATCTTAAAATTAAAGCATGAAATCTGGATATCTTCAAATCAATATGAGAACTCACATGCAATCAAATATTGTAACATTTATGATAATCTACTACGTGTTCATCTAGGCTAAATTGCTCATTTTGGCCAAAAATCACAAATGAGATGCGTTATAAGCCCATTTCTCATACAAATTCTCATTTGAATATCCAGCTCATTTTGCATTTGAGATGCGTAATTAGCTCATTTCCCATATAAATTCTCATTTGAATATCAGGCTCCATTTGCTGAAATGAGCAGCTAATGAGATAAATTTTAAACAATTCATACAAAACACTCTAAAAAAATATGTTTGTGGAAGCCACGCACGGTATAAGTGAAACTTTAATCCAAAAATTAGAGTTTAAAGTGGTCAATTGTGGTTAACTCTTTAATGTAGTATAAATAAATAAGTTTAAGTAAAAGAGTAGATAAAATCGGTTTAATTATATTAAAAAATTTTATTAAATTTTGAAAAGTTCAAAGATACCAAATTGGTTTCATTAAGACGAAACAATTTAAGGCCTGATTTAAAACAGATTCAATGCAATTAGCTGTAATGCAATACAATTACCATTCTAAAGTGCTTTATACTTGGCAATAGAAGCACAAACTCCGAGGTTTTAAACCTTTTAGTTCGGTTTTACTACCCGTTTCAGTTCGCCATACTTTTCTGTAACCTTTGGACTCAAACCATTTCACAATGGCTTATGGTGAGTTATTTAATTTGTTTAGTTTCGTTAGTTTGAACTAACTATTTCACCATGGCTTATGGTGAGTTATTTAATTGCATGAATTCGCTGCGTATCATTGATTTTACTCCCCGTTTAGTTCGCTGTATGTTGTATACGCGGCTAAAGAAGTTTCACTTCAAAAATTTAACTACTTCATGAACGTACCATGCAAAGCAAAGTGCCAATAGGCCACCCCAAACGATACTACAACTCGGATGGACATGTAGTTCGACAAAATAACGGAACTTTTTGTCGTTGGTCCTACATGGTCGGACATGTCGGATGGACTTCATTATTTTATAGATTTCGTGGAGTAAAAATCGAGCGCACTTATTATTTTTTAGCGCTAAAATTTATTTATTCTAATTATTTTTATATATAATATAATTTTCACTTTTTTCTTTAGAGTCTCCGTGAGACTTCCTTATATTTCAACAGATTAATTTGAAAATTCAACATTTATTGGGTTCGTCATTTTATGCGCGAGATGTGCTTCCGTCTGAAATTTGTATAGAATGACAAAATGCATCAGGTTGGATGGACACATACACAAACGATACTACATGTCGGATGGACCGAGCAAAAAGTCAAAAATATTCAGGCCACCCCAAACGATACTACATGTCGGATGGACCTGTCATGTCTACGCACATGTAGTACCGTTCGTGTGCTTAAAATGAAGTCGGATAGACATGTCCGATGAAAGAAAAATATTTTTTACTTTTTGCTCGGTCCATCCGACTTGTAGTTTCGTTTGTGTGCGTGTCCATCCAACTTGGTGCATGTTGTCATTCGATAACAATTTTTGAGAGAAGCATATCTCGCGAATAAAATAACACACATAATAAATGTTGAATTTTCAATAGAATTTGTTAAGTTATAAAGATATCTCACGGAGACTTGAAAGTTAAAAGAGAAAAGTATAAAAATAATGCAAATATATAAATTTTAGCGCTACAAAATAATAAGTGCGCTCGATGTGTACTGCATCAAATATATAAAATAATTAAGTCCATCCGACATGTCCGACCGTGTAGGACCAAAGACAAAAAGTTCCGTTATTTTGTGGAACTACATGTCCGATGGACATGTAGTATCGCTTGGGGTGCCCTTTTGTCTTTCATCGGACATGTCTATCCAACTTCATTTTAAGCACACGAACGGTACTACATGTACGTAGACATGACAGGTCCATCCGACATGTAGTATCGTTTGGGGTGGCCTAATAAAAAAAAAAACAATCAAAGACCCATTTTACATTGATCAAGACTTGAAATCAAGTCTGTACTTGTAGGCAATTCGCCGCACATCGGAAGCGACGGAAGGGAAAAAGAACATTGAAGCTGTACCGTCAATTTTTTCGTGTTCGTTATGTTATTTTTGCGTTGTTGGCTGTGCTCTTTGTTTTATTTTTCGCATATCAGCGTGCGTTTGTTGAGCTTCAGCTATAAATTTATGATATTTCATTTATGCATAGCATTTTTTTTGGTATTGTTATTATTTTATGTTTAATAATTCATTATTTGTTGCTTTTAAGCCACAACGATTTTTTATTTGCTTCTATTTGCTGTTTTTATTTCATAGAAAGCAAACAAAGAAGAAATAAACTTGAATTCAAGTCTTGAACAATTACTGAGTTTCCATGGTGAGTTAACTCGGTGTTTACTCGGGGTTAACTCGCTATGGAAACGAGAGTTGAGTTGAGTTTCGTTAAATCTATGAAACTCCACGAAGCTTGTAAGATTTAACTAGGTTCTATCTGTCAAAGTGATTGCTGTCATTAATATTGAAAAAATAATGAAAATTTTTGTTTTAACAAAAATATTAAAATGTCGAATGCAAGAGTTTTTTGGAGTGCTGCAGAAACTAGTCAAAAAATAACAAAAATTACAAAAAAGAATTGACAAGTTCAACTCGACTCGGTGTCGTGCATGGAAACACTATCGAGTCAGCAAAGTCATATTGTCAACTCAACGAAAACCCAAACCCAGAGTTAACTCGCCATGGAAACTCAGTAAATGTAAAAGGTTTCGTCAAGTCTAAAAGGAAACGTCAAAAAAACTTGCTTTCAAGTCTTGATCAATGTAAAAGGGGTCTTAGGCTGTGTGCCAATCGGAAATTTTTGACTCGGATTGATACTCAGAGTATAGTATAAATTTTGACAAGAGGGAAGAACATTTTTGACAGAAACGAAAATTAAAAAAAAGCATGTCTTAGTTGCATTGAAGTTTGAAAAAATTAAGAGGAGGGTTGTGTATATTTTACACATTTATATTAGATACATTATTTTGACTTTTTTTTCTGAAAAAATAGTATTGCTTGATGATGTTTCTGGATGCTGTTAATATTCAGAATATATTAATTTTTCATTAAAGCAATGTGCGGGCGGTGGTGTAGTGTTCAAAATGTAATGTAAATAAGGATTTATAAATGTAATTATAGAGCATAAATATACAGTATTTTGGATTTTGAAAATTTTACCTTCAGGTAAATTGCACACAAATGGGGAAATAAAATAAGAGCCACACATTATTAAACAAAGAGCCGCACATGTCTATTGATGGTTTAAAGTATTTTTCCAGCAGGTTTTTTCTCCAATATAATTTTTTTTTAAATTAGTCCTTTTTTGCTATTCGGTTTTAGCAATTCTGTCCAAAAATAAATGACAGCCGTCCATACTTTTCCAATGGTATATTGATTACGAAGATTGTATAAGAAATAATAAAGTTATTTCAAGTTTTGTGAAAATATTCTAAAAAAATATATGAAAACATTATTATCATTAATGCAATTGCAAATATTTTCAAATTTTTGATGCAGATTGAACGAACTTTTTCAGTCCTATAACTTGAGACAGTTTATTTGCTTACAACTATTACACTTGTTAATATATACATATACGGAAAACATGATTTTTGGAGGTTTTTGCAAAATGGTTAAGCTTACTGACGGATTTCGGTATAGCCAAAATATTTTGGGAATCACCGCAAAATACATCAAGGTTAATTTTAGAATGGGTACAACTGGAACTTTTTTTCAAAGCACGTATTCAAATTTTGTATGGTTTACTAAAAATTTGCAACTTCGGGTGTTGCAAGGTCAAGACGAAGTGAGATTTTTTTGGAGTGCGTGTTAAGTTTTAAGGTTTTTAGGTTCGGTGGACAAAATTTTAGCACTGCTACTGATATTTTTTTTCATTAGTATATTTTATAAATGGAATAAAATGATATCAAAAACATGTTGAATGAAAATAATTATGAATAAATCGATGGTTAAGTACACTAAACTGATAAGTGAAAAATTTAATATGTGCAGAAACGTCGATTTTGTTTTTACATTTCAATATATTTCAGTACAAAATACTAATTTGAACTACATATGTACTGAGCAGCATTTATTGGTTTTGCATTTTCAACAAATTAACACAATAAAGATATTATATTGACGAGGACCTATTTTTGTCAAAAGACCAAATGGTTTTTTGTTTAATTTTTCTACATGTTTACACAACTATTGCTTTAATAATCTTATTTTACGCAAAGCAACAGTATTTATTAAACATATATAATTTTGAATAAAAAAGTATTAGAAAACGCAGCAGTTTACTTTTCATGCTTCATTTGGCACAGTAAAAATGACAATTCAATTTCCATAGACAGAAATTTTGTTCAACTCAGAGTTTTCCTTCCTACCACGAGTGAAAAGTTTCCGATTGGCACACAGCCTTATAAATGTTCGGCATGTTCGAATACTTGTCAATGCATGTTCGAATACTTGTCAATTTAAATTCGCATTTTACGCTTCTCCCTAATGTGAACACTTGACATTTGGTTGAATTTTCGAACTTCTAAATGCTCATTTAGAAATCAGTGTGAACGTACTATTATTAATTCTTCCGTGCTGTACGGCATGGTTATATCGTCTGAACCCCCCTACAAGTGTATATCAAAATTACTGTCCAAGTTCATCCCTTATTATGCTCGTTTAATGCATCCCTGGTATTCTTCGTCGCAGCGAGTAGAAATTTGTCAAGTGACGCTTGGGTATCGTTCGTTTCTGCAGTCGAATTTAGTTCGAATCGATAACTTAATTTTGTTTGATTGTTTTTGCTTTCGTCTTCTCCTTCTTGCTGTTTTTTGTGCATTTTAAAGTGCATTAATTAATTATTTAAATTATCAACGAACTAGTGGAGTATTTGTTAATAATTGGTTTAATTGTTGCAATCGAAGAAGGTTTGTGCCTAGTACGAAATTAATCTTAAAATGAGCATTAAATTTTTAGCTTGAATGATTTTGTTAGGGTAGGATTTGGTGTACACAAATTTTCATAGACATTAATTCGATGTATAGTTTAAAATATTGGAGTTAAGCATTGTATTGTGAAATTATAATGTTGATCTAAATTGTTCCTTCGTGAATATAGTATTTGTTCACTTCAAATTTGTGAAAACGAAAAAAAAAAACTAAAAAAGTTCAACCGCCATTTTTTAAATTGTTTTTGTGCATTTGTGTTTGCCTTTCAGCTACAGCAATGGCGAACGATATTAGGATAAGATTCTGACAAATATTTGTCGAAACGCTGTGTTGTTTTATCGCTCGTTTATATATTTTCAATACTCGAGTTTGGCTTTTGTAGGCCTGTACAAAATTTATATTTATTGAATAATTTATTTTATAATTTCAAATAGTGTTGAATTTTAATCTTTAAATATACAAAATGGTGAAATGACTCATGTGAATTGTGTATTTTTATGAGTTTGCTAATAAATCAATCTCAAATTGTTTTCTTGCACAGAAGGAGAGATAAGAGTACTCCAAAATGGAAAAATAATTTAAATTAATAATTACGAGTCTAGTTTTCTATAAAGTGAATCCCTGATTAAAATACGCTTAAATTTAAAATAATAATTGTGCACAAAAATGTAATGCTTACGGGTCCAAAGCCAAAAACTCCGTTTAAGGTACTAAAATTCATAAAATCAGTATTAAAATTTATCTATCATCCAAATGATATATATTTTTTTTAAAAAAGATAAGATGCTCTGAAGTGCATATAATTTAGAATTTAATCTTCAATGAACGTGAATTTTTTCTTGGAAAATATGTTTTTTTTTCCAATTAAACCGGCAATTTATGCTAAAAAATATAAGCATCTATTCCTGTCCAAGGGTAAACATTTTGTTTTCCACCTCAAATAAATTTAATTTTCTTAAATGGAAAATTGCTTGAGGTATTTTTTTATGTTTCAGATAAAAAGCTCAACCAAGGAAGCAAGAATAAAGTTTCCTACATTCTTCTGCTATAAATTTTAGACGAGTTTTTCCTACTTAATAGGACACTACCGTAGAGGGCATTTTAAGGCGAGACTGTTTGTTGTACATGTGACGTTTATTATTGAAATTCTAAAATGATTGTAAAAATAAACTCGAAGCATAAATGTTGATTATATAAAGAGGATCCGGGAATGCTTGAGTTCAGAAAAAGAGTTTGCTTGTATATAACGTACGAGTATGCAAACTTTACATAAAAATAATTAAATGTACATAACACGTTTGCTTTGTTTATTTCTCGTTGTTGCTGAAAAGCGCTAATTAAGCCAGTGTTTGATTAATTCTCAAGACATTTTTTAATTATTTTATCCTGATAACTTCAACGAAGCAGCTTCTGCATATTTTTCATGATGTTGCTGTGATTTTTAGAAGTTGAAGTTAGATTTTTCTTTACTTTAAACTCAATTCTCATAACATTAAGGAATTTTGGTATAATATTCTTATGTTTTAATGCCGTGTTATTTATGTGTCTTAAATGGGATTAATATGGAGTATTAGCTTAATGTTTTTCCTACTTTTTTCTTTGCTATTTATGTTTCTTTGAATGTATATATATATATAATAGATGCAATATTTTTGTTCAATTTTGCGTTTACCTACAATTGCATTTTCACACAGATACTAACATATGCGAGCATATTTTCGCTTTCTAATACATAGCTCAACCAATCAATTTAGTATTTACACTGAAATTAAAAATACTGTTATGAAATCTGACTTTTTAACAAAACATGTTTTTTAGCAAAGGAATAGATTTTTGTCCATTTATAAATATAAATTTCTGTTGTATTATTCTATTCACTTAAGAAATATTAGAAAAACGAACTTCAATCTTTTTAAATTTCTATTTTAATTTAGTCTTAACATTTGCCGCCCAGAAATTTACAAAACCACGATATCGTGCCAACTATGAAAGTTAGAGCTAACAGTTATGTACAGGGTTGAAGTGAAAGGAACGTTTCATCCCCGATATATTTGTACATTTGGCACGATTACGATTTCCGGCGCTCCGCGATTTGAATATGTTTTCTGGTAGAAAAAAACATGATTCGCCGAACAAAAAATCGAGAACTCTATTAGTTATCGAGTTATCGATTTAAAAAAAAAAATTTTTTTGTTAAAAGATCTGTTCAAAAAAACATCTATATCTTTGCCGTTACTGAATGGAAGATTGATATGTCATTTCAAAGGTCATTAAATGACCTTTCAAATATATTTGTTATAAATATCATTGCTATAATATTTTTAATTTTATAAGCGAATTTATTCCAAAGTTGAATTTTTTAATAAAAAAAACCGTTATTTTATAAAAAAATATACGTTATTAAGTTACTAAAAATATATTTTTTTTGAAAAGCTTACAGTTAGACCTTTTGTTTGACATATAAAAATATATATTTTTTATTTAATTTCACACTATATTACATAAAATTAAAATTTTCCAAGTGTTTTCTTTGTTAAAAAATCTGTTCACAAAATTTTCTATATCTTTACCGATATCCAATGGATCTTAAAGATTGACATGCTATTCGAAAGGTAATTAAATGCCTTTTCAACGATATATAATACAAATATAATTTCAAAAATGTTTTTAAATTTAAAAGCGAATATATATCAGATTTGGATTTTTTAATTAAAGGAACCGTTTTTTTTCTGCAAAATTTTCGTTTTTAAGGTACTAAAAATATATATTTTTTGATAAGCTGAAAGTTTTACCTTTTTTTCGATAGATAAAAATATTTATATTTTTTTATTAATTGATCGACCAAAAAATACAAATATTTTTCACTGACTCGAAAATCCCGTTAATTCATATAAATATTGTATTGTAATGGCGATATTCGTAAATATGGAGTAAGAAAGAAAAACATCTAAGGTAAATATGAGTGAAATAAGCAATTTTCCGTACAAGGGAACTCTTTATAATTCATAGTAATAACGGTAATTTTTGAGAAAATAACGGTTTTATGTAAGAAAATATATTTGTATTGCATAAAAATACCTATAAAATACGAAGTACTCAACAGATTTCATTAATTTAAAATTTTTCTAAAAGCCTTACATATAACCTTATTTTAAATTTTATCTTAATCATTAATATCGGTTATATATTAAGAATAATACAGCCGGTTTTCTTCATAGACCTTATAGCAAAAAAAAAATTTTAAAAAATCGATAACTCTGAAACAAATCGAGAACACAACATTTCCTTTGGGTATTCTTATTTTTATTAAGAGTACTCTTCGAATCCATCGTCAAATCGGCGCCCCGGAAATCGTAATCTCCCCGTACATTTTTATATAAAATTCTTATATAAAAGTCTTAAAATTAGAAAAGTTTTGCAAAGTTTGTTTTCAATAAAACCCATTGATTTTAAATTTTTTATTTAAACAATTCATTATTTCAACATATTTAAGATCTTTATTTACTCTGTTTTTTACAAAGCGAAAAGTCAAAAACGACCATGAAGTCGCTTAAGAATGTTTATACCCTTAACCTGAAAGGTCAGAGTATATTAACTTTGTGCAAACGTTTGTAACGCATAGAAATAAGCGAGTCCGGTATAGAAAAGTATATATATTTTTGAGCAGCGTCGCCTCGTGAGTCGAGCTATTCATGTCCGTCCGTCCGTCTGTGTGTTGTCCGTAAACACAGGATAAGAAGAAAGACCCAAGCACATGGAACCAAGGATCCTACCTCCCATACAATCAAAATTACTGTAAAAAAGGTTTTGTTAAAGCTACAGAAATTAAATTTAATATGTGTGTATTTTGTTCAAAATCTAAGACATGTACAATAAATGGGCGTGATCCGCTCACTAATACGTCCACCTCCCATACAACCCACAATATTGAAAATAACATAAAAAGGTTTATACATGGCCTACAGGGATTAAACTTGGTTTGGGAGAATCATATTTCAAAACTAAGGCATGCTCCCAAAATGGGCGTTACCCGCCCACCTCCCATACGACCATAAAATAAAAATCGCTCTATAGATGGTTTTATATAAGCTACTCAAATAATAATCGACACATGTATATTATCTATCAAAATGCAGATGAACAAAAAAATGGGCGTGGTCTGCCCATTAAAACGACCACCTCCCATACAACCCATAATATTAAAAAACTATTTAAAAAGTTCATATTTGACCTAGAGAGATAAAACTTGGTATGCGTGCATTTCATATCAAAACTGAGGTGTGCACAAAAAATGGGCGCCATCTTCTCACCGGCACGCACACCTTCCATACATCTCACTGGGGCTTAAGAGGTTTATATATGAGCTACGAAGATAAAACTTGATGTGTAAAATTGTGTCAAAAAAAAAAGATGTGTTCACAAAATGGTCGTCATTTGCCCATGAACACGACCACCTCCAATACAACCCACAATATTAAAAATATTAAAAGGTTAATATTTGACCTAGAGATATGAAACTTCGTATGGGAGCATTTTATATCAAAACTGAGGTGTGCGCAAAAAATGGGCGTCATCTGCCCATCAACACCAACTATTTTTTAGCTCTTAAGTTTTTATTTTGTTTTAAGTATTTGAACTGCTTGTATTAACCCATTTTAGTCCTCTGGTAGATTTCCCGACCACTGACTTTAAAACTAATTTCTGAAAAAAATATTAAAAATATTTTCAAATTCTTTCTGCAAAGACATAATTTGGTTAAATGGAAATTCAGAAAAAAAAACAAAAATTTCCAAATTTTCCATTTTGCATGAAAAGGTAATATTTTTTAATATTTTTTCCACAAATTAATTTTAACGTTAGTGGTCGAAAAATCGACCAGCTGACTAAAATGGGTTAAGCTTATCCAAAAATAAACGCCCAACACACTTACCATATGAACCAGATTAGTTAATCCTGTAGTAATTCTATAGGTAGATAGAATGCATGGATTTTGATAGGAAATTATGTCTATTTGTTTAAGTATTTTAATGTATATTTAATTATTATGGGAGGTTTAGGGCATTCCATAGTCGGGCTAGACCGACTTTAGACTTTCCTTACTTGTTTACAACTTGCTTGGTAAAAAACAGCTATTATATACTATATTTTTATTTATTTGAACACTTTTGGGATCATTTCTATTAAAAAAAAACTTAAGATGGGATTTATACAATGAAACTGTCAAAAGGGTGCGATGTAGGAAACGAAACTGAATGAGAAAAGTCTCGGGCTGTGATTTCAAAGAACTTATTTGACATTCGCTACATAAGGAACGGTTTTCGGTTCATGATCAAAAAGGCACAATAAAGCAAATATTATGTTATGATTGTGCTTATGTTTGAGTAGAAGAGAGGAATTCGAATAAAGCCGAATAAATATTGCGCTCTCTCGAAAAGCACCGAACCGAACAAACAGGAACTGTTCGTTAAGGTTTTTTCCATTCGCTGATCTGATCACTACCACGCAGAAAAAAGAGAGCGGAATATAATTGTAGGGTAGCGCTGTTTGATCTAAAAGGATTATTTGCTTTGTTGTGGTTTTTGATCGTTATCCAAAAACCGTACCCAATGCAGCGAATGTTACAACAGCAAAACAATGTGTTGGCGGATGCTATAATTATACCCTAAACCTGAAAGGTCAGGGTATATTCAGCCCAATCATGAAACATTTTCTCCCGGCAGTTGTAAATAAGAGTTTCCGTTTTTTAGATAAAGTTAAAATACTTTTTGAAATTTGTAATGTAATTTTGTTCATCAATCGCCAATATTCACGAGTGTAAAATAAAAAATGAGATATCTTTATCTGTTATCTTAAAACCGGAAGCTCCCATTTAAAACTCCCGGGAGAAAACTCAATAAATAAGCTTCTGTTTAACCTACGCAATACCGCCGTGTCTAAAATGGGACTTATTTTAATTTTTATAAGAAGTCTGTAGTTTTTATAATATCGCTGTGCTTAGATTATTCTTCCTTTGTGTTTTTTATGTATAATTTTTCATATTAAGCGGATGAGAAAGTAAAACCACATTTCTGCATATTTAGTTTTGAAATTGTTTTTTTATATCAGAATAAAAGAATTTTATTATAAACAATTTTTTTTTAAATTATTGTCAAAAAAAAAAAAATCTAAGTTAGTTAATGGTTTCGCAGAAAAATTTCGCCGGCTTACTTCAGTCTGCATTTAATGTTCTTGTAATTTGCACACCATATAAGCCAGTACTTTCATATGAATTGGGAATGAATGAGTTTCCATTCAAAATTTAAATGAATATTTAAATATTTTAATGTGTGACGGGTTTTACACATATCGTGGCGGGTGTTACGAGAAACAAATGTTTAGGTTAAAGTTTTTGTAGCTGCATTTCTAAAAAAAATGTGTTCATGAATCGGTTTTTCATATTAATTCCAAGGTACCAATTTTTGAAAAAAGTTTGCCACTCTAAAATTGGTACCTCCGAAATCAGATCTCTGAAGGCCTCAACTGTCCGTTCGATCGTAGAAAAAAATTTCGCCACATGTTAATGTGAGCCTTGCATCAATCGGCACGAGCCTTATTTCGTAAGTGTTGTTATAAAAACTTAGTGAAACTTTGTTTTTCAGTGTATTCGTGTGCATTCGAAAAAATTGCTTGCATAGCGAAATAAAAACAATCGTCAAAGCAAAAACGTAAACTAATTTTGTATTTATTTTTGTTTTCTTTTAATATTGCTCTCTTTTTGGTCTGCTGATCTTTGTGTGCATCGGCACATGGTCAATGTTGCGTCTCTAACAGCAACTGTTTCTGTTTTTGTACTAAAATTGATAAGTTTTGCCGATTTTCTTACGTGAATTTATATTAATGAGATATTCTCATTCTTGATTCGAATACAATGTATCGGTTTATTGTCTTTCATCGAGGTATTTCCATTCCATCTTGCACCTCACCGGATATTGCACCTTAAATTAAAAGCTAACATGGGGACGCAATTGAAGCTGAACGTTATCGAAATATATTTTTGAGTCTTTTTTAAAATAGCACTTATATTTTTTTTACTTTGCGTGATGTATTTATTGAGATACACAGTGCAACACCAAAAAAAATAACCATATACGGACACCACTACGTGATAAAAGACTAAAAAAAAGACCCGTGTCTCCCAATTTTCCCCAAAGTCATGCACTTTTTGTTTTATGGGCCACGCCTACCTCCCATACAACACAAATAATGAAAACTCTATAAAGAGGCTAATATCAAAGTTACAAAACTGAAACTCGGTATTTGTGTGTTCTATGTCAAAACTTAAGTGTGTTAGAAAAATGGGCGTCATCCACCCACTAACACGCCCACCTCCCATACAACCCCAAAATTGAAAACTCTATAAAGAGACTAATATTAAAGTTACAAAACTGAAACTCGGTATTTGTGTGTTCTATGTCAAAACTTAAGTGTGTTAGAAAAATGGGCGTCATCCACCCACTAACACGCCCACCTCCCATACAACCCCAAAATTGAAAACTATAAAGAGACTAATATTAAAGTTACAAAACTGAAACTCGGTATTTGTGTGTTCTATGTCAAAACTTAAGTGTGTTAGAAAAATGGGCGTCATCCACCCACTAACACGCCCACCTCCCATACAACCCCAAAATTGAAAACTATAAAGAGACTAATATTAAAGTTACAAAACTGAAACTCGGTATTTGTGTGTTCTATGTCAAAACTTAGGTGTGTTAGAAAAATGGGCGTCATCCACCCACTAACACTCCCACCTCCCATACAACCCCAAAATTGAAAACTCTATAAAGAGACTAATATTAAAGTTACAAAACTGAAACTCGGTATTTGTGTGTTCTATGTCAAAACTTAAGTGTGTTAGAAAAATGGGCGTCATCCACCCACTAACACGCCCACCTCCTATACAACCCCAAAATTTAATATTTTATAAAAAGGCTTCAGAAAAACAATTTGATATGTTTGTATTTTAGACACATAAAACTAACAAAATTTTCTAAAATCTCATACAAAAAGCTCTCTAGTTTAAGATTACACAGTGCAACACCAAAAAAAATAACCATATACGGACACCACTACGTGATAAAAGACTAAAAAAAAAAAGACCCGTGTCTCCCAATTTTCCCCAAAGTCATGCACTTTTTGTTTTATGGGCCCCCAAAGATTTAGGGCCTCGGTATCATTTTCGTAAAAATGTGATCATTTTCTCAGGCTCATATCTTGTAAACCGTTCAGAATTTCGATTTACTCTCAGAGGCAAAGTTGTAGCTCTTGTCATAAGGAACAAAAATTGCAAAATTGTACAAAAATACAATAAAATATATAAACTTCCTAGAGATGATTCTTAACACCGTTTTTTAATTTCATTTGTTTTTTATTTACTTCAACATTGAGTTACTATGCTATCTATTACAAAAATATTAAAAAACTAGTAAGGTATATCTTCGACTTGGCCGAAGTTAAAATACCCCCACGACTGATTCTTAAGGGTTAAATAATCTTAAATAAGAGAGCTTTTTGTATGAGATTTTAGAAAATTTTGTTAGTTTTATGTGTCTAAAATACAAACATATCAAATTGTTTTTCTGAAGCATAAATATAAGCCTTTTTATAAAATATTAAATTTTGGGGTTGTATAGGAGGTGGGCGTGTTAGTGGGTGGATGGCGCCCATTTTTCTAACACACCTAAGTTTTGACATAGAACACACAAATACCGAGTTTCAGTTTTGTAACTTTAATATTAGTCTCTTTATAGAGTTTTCAATTTTGGGGTTGTATGGGAGGTGGGAGTGTTAGTGGGTGGATGACGCCCATTTTTCTAACACACCTAAGTTTTGACATAGAACACACAAATACCGAGTTTCAGTTTTGTAACTTTAATATTAGTCTCTTTATAGAGTTTTCAATTTTGGGGTTGTATGGGAGGTGGGCGTGTTAGTGGGTGGATGACGCCCATTTTTTTAACACACTTAAGTTTTGACATAGAACACACAAATACCGAGTTTCAGTTTTGTAACTTTGATATTAGCCTCTTTATAGAGTTTTCATTATTTGTGTTGTATGGGAGGTAGGCGTGGCCCATAAAACAAAAAGTGCATGACTTTGGGGAAAATTGGGAGACACGGGTCTTTTTTTTTAGTCTTTTATCACGTAATGGTGTCCGTATATGGTTATTTTGCCGTGACTTAAAAAATTACACACAGTGATATTAATTAAATTAAATTTCTAAAAAATTCTTGGTTAGAATTCAATGGTTCAAATTATTCTCTATATTTAATGTAAAATTCCTCACACAGGTTTATGTTTTTTTATTTTTTCACATCGTAACCTAATCGCCAAAAAAATCCCCTTTGCTCTTTGTTATTTAAGTGAATTTTGAATCGCAACAAACCATAGTATTGAGATAATTTTTACTTTTAATGAAACAGCTGAGTAAATATATTTCATAGAAACAAGTTCAAAATGAGTTCTAAACAAATATCTATGAATTTGAAACAACTCATACTTAAATATGACGAAAAAATGTAACATAAATGTAACATAAAAACTAGCAAGGAATGATATATCTTCGACTTGTCCGAAGTTAAAATACCCTCACACATCTTTAAAGATTTTTCAATTTTGAGGTTGCGTGGGAGAGCGGCGACGTGTTCATTGGTGGAAAAAGACTATTTTTCTCACACTACTTAATTTTTATACAAACTACACCCACACCGAATATTATTTTTGTAGGTGCAATATTAGCGATTTTATAGAGTTTTAATTTTTGTAGGTTGTATGGGATATAACACTGAAATCAACAATTGAGGACTCAGCTTAGGTCTTCAAGAAATGGCAGCTCATATAAAATATTAGAGTTGATAACTTTGTTAACTTGAGGTTTATAATTAAAACTATTCTTATTGTCCCAATATTTTTTTGTGTTGTCAAAATTGCGATAAGTTTTTATTTTGTATTTTTGTTTCATTTTAAAAATTAATAAATTAAATATAATTGCTTCTATGAAATATATTTACTTAACTGTTTCATTAGCTGTTATAATTATATCAACACAATGGTTGGTTGCGAAGATATATCAAAATATATTTATTCAAGCCATGAAGGCTTGTCCCATTTTTTTGTTTTTTGCTCCCTGTAGCGCATTCAACATTATTTGTTTATTTCTAGCATTATGGAAAAGTCTTTTTCTAACATACATTCCAGATTATTTATTATTTTCTATCTTGTCAACAACTTAAACGCTTCAATATCCATGTGTATTTTTATTTTTTATTTGAGCTGATTGTTGAAATTAAAAGTATTGCTCGTTCGCCCTTTTTATATTGGATCTTTATCACTTGAGCTGTTTTTCTCACTGTTGAGTTGTGGTTTAAATCAAAGAAAATCTTTAAAATGTCTTCGTGTTTGGTTTCTTTATGAGTGGCTGCTAAATTAATCTTGATTTTTCTACACGATACTGTTTATTCGTTTAAGCATGTTTTTGTATACAGGAAGGTTCTTGTTTATCTGTAAATAACAACATCGAAAGGGGAGAAATCTTACATTTTGATTTGAAGTTTTTCATTAATATGTTGTCATCAGTAGTATACAAGTTTGTACCAGTTATCGCATTGAATTTATAATAAAACATAACAATTTTTTAACTTTTTATCGATGGCCCCTACATTTTTACATATAATAAATAATTTATTTTCTAATTTTGCCTAATTACATGTTTTTATTTAATATATTTTTACATTTTTACTAGGTTCTTCTCACATTTACTTTTGAATCCATAACAACGTTAGAATGTCCACCAAAACTAGTACTCAGCCGACTCGGCGTACACCACTCTCATTGAGTGGAGCTACCTCAAGACAACAACAACAACAACAGCAGCAGCAACAATCATCAAACAACTCAAGAAATGAAAATAAGCCTACAACATCAAATCCGAAGACTGAACAAACAGCAACGACTGCAACCATGCAAAAGGACAATAAAAATAACAACAAACAACAGAATATTGTTGATAAGAGAACACAACAACAAAATACAAAAGTAGCTTCCAACAGTGCAACGTCCTCGCCGGTGTCCGCCAAGAAGCCCGAAAGAAACGATGATAACAAAAAAACACAGAATGGTCTTGGCAATGGAAATAGCAATAATGGCAACGCTAAGGAGAAGCATCAAAATGGAAAAGAAACTTCAACTAATGAAAAATCTGCTGCGGCTAATATTGATAAAAAGGAAAAATTAGAAAAAGAGAAGGAAAAGAAGAAGGAACTGGAGAAGGAGAAAGAGAAAGAAAAAGAGATCGAAATAGAGAAAGCAAAGGCTTTGGAAAAGGAGAAAGCAGATGCATTGAAGAAAGAAAAAGAAGAGTTAGCAAAGAAGGAAAAGGAAGAGGTAGCGAAAAAGGAAAAAGAAGAACTAGCGAAGAAGGAAAAAGAAGAAGCATTAATTAAGGAAAAAGAACAGGCATTGCAGAAAGAGAAAGAAAAAGAAAAATTATTTATGGAAAAAGAGAAAGAAAAGGCAAAAGATGATGAGAGAAAGCCCGAAAAAGAACCCAGGGCCAAGCGCAGTACTGCTGTAGAAGCTACTGAAAAGAAGCACCAACAAGATGACAAGAAACCGCAGCTAGTTGAAGATGATGTTGAACAAATGGACATTTCGTCTAATGACGAAAAAGAGTCATCTACGCCAGCCACTCCAACTAGAAGAATGGATGAACACAAGTTCGAAACACCTAAGAAACATGAAGAAAAATCATGTTCTCAAGCAACACCATCCAAGACAACTCCAAGATCTGCGACTCCATCATCAAATCAGTCATCATCCAGCTTGAACTATACCACGACTGTCAGGACTGTAACAACAACTACTACCATAGATGATGAAGAAATGGAACCACTTCTTGTTGAGGAGCCATCACCCAAAAAGACACAATCAGTTGAAGAGCAAGTTGTACCAGCGTCTAAAGGGCCTAAGCCAACAGCAACTTCAACACCTGGTAAATTTTTAACATTCAAAGAGATATTCTTTTCCGAGTCACCCAAGAAAGTACAGCAAATAGATAGTAATAAGCTACCAGATCGACACTCCTGTCCACGCTCATTCTCACAAATATCTGGCAGGCGTAGCATACGTCCCGGTAGTGATGCTTACACATATTCTTATTTCCAAAATGATGCTCATTATCGTGAGTCATATCGTCGCATCAACACCGAACTGGATGTGACATCTAATACTAACACCAGTCTTAATGTCACCGTCGGTTCCGAGGTGCCCAACAACTCTTCGTTCTCGTTCTTTGGGCGTGGGCGCAAACGCGATCGCACGCCACCAAATGTTGAGAAACAGTCAACAGTGGATCTCGATTTGGAAACCTCACCTAAGAGTCCAAAACGTGCGCGTATCGATATGCATGGCTTCTTTAGCGCTGTGTCTAGCCCCTTAACACTGCTGCGCTCACGTTTCTCCAAGACTTCAATTCAGAGTAGTACACCAGTAAAGCTGCGACTCTCCTCAAAACTGTCTGCCGAAAGCGCAGAAGATGAAGAAGTCGAGGTACAGAATGTTTCCGGCATCTCAATCGAAGAGGAACTTGAGCCTGCTGCAGTTGCTGATAACGATGATACCGCTACCGAAGATATAACCGTGGGCAACGAAGCTGATGAGAAAAAGGAGTTGTCAACATCATCATCATCTTCAGTCAAACATGAATCTGCAATCAATGCAGCTGACTCAATGGCAATCGATGTAGATGCAGATGCAGTGCAGAAGTTGGAAAAATGCAGCACCGAATGTCAAGCAGTTGACACGGATAGCAAGCATGATAAAAATACTATTTCAGAATCAGTGAACACAGAAGGCGGTTTAGTTGCTGGTGGCGATGCAGTAGCCAAGAATAAGAAATGTAGTATTATGTAAAGTTTGAAGTTCAACATTTTAGTGTTTAGCTTAAGTTCGTAACTTTAATGTTTTATGTAACGTATTTTTATTGGACTCAAAGCTCCACTTCCAGCTCATTCATATCTTTCCTATGTTATATGTCCCACTTTAAGTTTACATAACAAATATATGTATTCCAACCTATTTTATAGTTAGTTATTGTGGATTTTAGGCAAATAGTTTGCAAATAATTTTCGCTTATAATTTTTTTTTAAAAATTGAGATGCAAAATCCTTTATCTTCTCATCAATTAATCTATGTGAAACAATTTTTTTTATTTTTAGACCTAAAATTAGTTATTCTATAAAAAAAAAAACTTGAATCCCAGCAGGGCCACAAGCATGACTTCTTGACTGTTTGAATTCAAGCGTGAGCTCTGCTGCGATTAATTGAAACTATTTCTTGCTTTGTGCTGTGTTTGCTGTACTAGTGCATGCTTGGAAACACCAACACAACACAGAACGACGAATAGAAAATATCTTTAACTTTTTCAACAGCAACAGTTTAAAAAATGTCGGTTGAAATGCTGAATACTTTATTTTTAGTAACAAACTTTTCATCAATTATTATTCAGTTTCAATGCATCCGTTTAAGCAAGCTATAATTTGCGTATCAAAATTCCAAAATGGTGTCCATATTAATTATAGATTCTTGTCTATAAACAGCTACTTCTATTTGTTGAAAATATACACATATAGTAAAATGTTTTGCTCATATTTTCAGTACCAAGTTTTCAGTAGTTTAATTTGTTCACTGTAATACAAGCAAAAAAGCTTTCACATCATTAATTCTTCAATTAACTAGCAAACTTAATTTTTAACTTCTACAAAACGATATAATTATACCATCTCCCATTTATAATTTATATAATGTTGCATTAACTTGTGCAAATTTATACTTAAAATTTAATATTATCATTTAAAATAAATATGCATTTTTAAATAAACTTCAGAATTGTAATTATTTCTTAAATTTTTTTGGCGATGCAGAGCTTTTTGTCCGACTTAGTTGCATTTCACAGTTATTTTATCATAAGGCAAGAAAATATCGCTTTCTTCAATAACTTCATAATCCAAAAAAACATAAAGTTTTGTTAATTATACAGAGACATTTCTGGTACCATGATCTATACTGTATGTAATCTTGGTAACGATACTCAAGAAACTTGTTTTACATCAACTTGAAGTTTATTATCGAATTGCCTTCTGAATTCTCAAGAAGTGGATTACAGTGTTCTAAACTTAAATGCACTTTCTTTATATGATATTTTTCTTTGCTATCAAGTTGAAATTTGATATTTGTAACAAATATTTTCTCATATTTTTATTAACTCCAGCCAAATGGGGGTAATATGGCCTGTCCATAAAAATTTAAGTATTTTTTAGTGTTTTTTACGAGTATATTCGTTTATTGGAAGCTAGCTGGTTTGACCAATATTATCAATTTTCTATTCATTGAATGCATTCGTTCTTGTGTCGTTATTCACTTGTACTTGGAATTCTGAATATGAAAGCAGATTTAACAGCACTAGCATAAATGCGCTTAAAGGAAAATTGTTTTTCGTACGGATAACAAAGTAGGGACTTTTATTAAAATGTACAGTACAATCATTAGTAGAGCCAACCCTTTAGTTTTTAATCTTAAAAATGCGCTCCAAAAAACCTGGAAAATGAATA